>LNAC01000787.1:558502-680097 GCA_002007465.1 Ailurus styani | reverse complement strand
GATGACTCACAGACCTGTACCCCTTGGGCAAATAATAAAAATAAAATTTAAAAAAAAAAAGCAAATGCAAATCCTCTGAAGGAACACATCTTTAGCCTCAAAGAATTCTCAAAGATAAATTCCTATCAAGGATGAGCTCACAAATAAAAATTATAAAACACAGAAGGAGAAAGACATTCATGTTGAACAAGTCAGCAAAAAGAAAACAAAAAAAAATCAGATTCAATTGACTTTAGATACTGGATTTCTCAATGACAAACAAAAAAATGAGTGAACTGAATAATGCAGAAAGAAGAGAAAGTGTAAGTAAGGATAAGAGATTATTGAAAAGTGACCAGGCATAGTTTTTAAAAGAGTAATGAGAACTTCCACAAGGGGAAAAAAATTGAAATGTAAAATTAAATGAATTTTCAATAAAATTATCAAAATGATTAATATTTTTAAAAGATGGTCTCAACACATGAAAAAATGGTCAACATCACTTGGCATCAGGGAAATACAAATCAAAACCATAATGAGATACCAACTCACACCAGTCAGAATGGTTAAAATTAACAAGTTAGGAAACGACAGATATTGGTGAGGATGTGAAGGGGGAAAAGTCTCTTATACTGTTGGTGGGAATACAAGCTGGTACAGTCACTCTGGAAAACAGTACGGAGGATCCTCAAAAGTTGAAAATAGAACTCCCCTATGACCCAGCAATTGCATTACTAGGTATTTACCCCAAAGATACAAATGTAGTAATTTGAAGGGGCACTTGCACCTCAATGCTTATAGCAGCAATGTCCACAATAGCCAAACTATGGAAAGAACCCAGATGTTCATTGACAGATGAATGGATAAAGAAGATGTGGTATATGCATACAATGGAATATTACTTAGCCATCAAAAAATTGAAATCTTGCCATTTGCAATGACATGGATGGAAGTGGAGGGTATTATGCTGAATGAATTTAGTCAATCAGAGAAAGACAATTATATATATGATCTCACTCATATGTGGAATTTAAGATATAAAACAGAAGCTCAGAAGGGAAGATAGGGAAAAATAAAACAAGAAATCAGAGAGGGAGACAAACCATAAGAGACTCTTAATCATAGGAAACAAACAGGGTTGCTGGAGAAGAAGTGAGTGGGGGGATGGGCTTACTGGAGGATGGACACTAAGGAGGGCATGCAATGTAATGAGCACTGGGTATCATATAACACTGAAGAATCAATGAACTCTACCTCTGAAACTGGAATGGAAAAGTAACTGACTTAGCAGATCAAGAGGGAGGGGAGGGGCAGAGAGAGGGAGAATCTTAAGCAGGTTCCAATCCCGGCATGGAGCCCTACTCGATCTCACAACTCTGAGATCATGACCTGAGCTGAAAGCAAGGGTTGGATGTTTAACTGACTGAGCCACCCAAGAACCCCAAGAAAGCTACTGATAACTTCTGCAAGTAGGGGTGAAGACAGGACTAAAAACAGAATTGACTAAAAGTTTTAAGAAGTGAAATACGGTCATTTCCAAATGGAAAAAAGAGAGACTGCTGCTTTTGTAACAAGGCTTATAGAAGCAGCTGACTCTTTAAACTGTGTCATGTAATTCTGATAAAAAATAAGAATTAAAAAATGAAAATAAATTCTATTTTCAAGAGTAAGAAATTCACTAAACTCATAATTAAGTCAGTTAGAAGGACATAATATTGATATACAAATATATATTAAAATACGTCTTTAATGTTTATATATCATCAAATATAAGGATGACTTTCAAGGATACATTTTCAATCTTATTTATATACAAATGATATTAATTATTTCTGTGTACACACAGACACACACACCTCACACACAATTATGGTTTTAGGAGAAAAAGTACAAATAAGACCATATCCACATAGGCTCAACACTACCTACAAAGGGATTCTAAAAGTGGTAGTTTTTAGAAACTTAACAGGTTATTTCAAAAATAAGATTAAAATCATTCCATCAAACAAGGGCTCAGTCTAGAATGCCCAATTAAAAGATAGTTTATTCTAGTTTCCATAGTGGCACCTACACAGTTCACCATGTAAGGTAAACTCAAGTTGTTTATCTAAGAGTTGGTGTCCTTGAATCAAGTTATCATGCCTATCTAGTAGAAAAACATTTAAAAAGAAAAAAAATGCATTGGCCACAGAGATTTAACTTTTCTTCTGCTTTCTCAATATATAACAACATAGAGGGCATTAAATTTGGAAATGACACTGAGCTGAAAGTGCCATCGTTTAATAATGGGTTTCTAAAGGGCTTCACTACAACAACACCTGGGATGTTGGAGTGTGAGTCTTTAGCATCATCAATTAGGACTTGCATCACTTAGGGCAAAATAGTTTCTTCTCTCATCTCTAAAAGAGAAATGATATCAGTTACCTTAATGTTATTGGAATGCTAAAAATCTTCTTGACTGACAACGCACTCTAGAAAGTGGTATGCATGAAGTCTCCTTTCAGTTCTGCCACTCTCTAATTACAATCTGGTACCAGCCACCTCACTGAGTCTTCTAAAGACAACTTCATACAATTATGAAGTTGCGGTGTAAATAAATACAAGACTATAAATTGTATAACTTAAAATGTCTTAATTCCCTTTTTTTCTTCTCATTGACTTCTCACTTGTTCCCAGAAGTCATTAAAGACGAATTTTGGCAACATAAAAAATTAAAATTTCTCCACAGCAAAAACAACCATAAACATGTGAAAAGGTTAACTGTGAAACATTTGCAATACATAAGAAATGATATAAAATATTAAGAAAGTTTGGAAGCAGAGAATATTCAGCAAGATTGCAGAGAAGCTGAGGACTCCATTTCAACCAGTCCCCTGAATTTACCTAGAAATCTACCAAGCCACTCTGAGCACCCAGGAAATCAGCCTGAGACGTAAGATTACACACATCTGGATCTCTATGGGGGCAGAAGATCATCAGTCCAGAGGTACGAAAGATAAAGTTGGGATTGCCCAGACAGATATCCGAGGACAAACAGAAAGGGGAGGGAGCTACCAGAAGCTAGCCATTGGAAAGTAATACCTCAGTGCAAAAGTGTCCTGTGCTTGGGGACCATCGACAGCTTGGAAAGGGGTGGCAGTGGGATGGGAAGGGACTGATAACAGTGTTCAAATAGAACAGGGGCTCAAGGGGCCAATGCTGGGACCTGGTGGCTGCGGACCTGAGCTCATGGTCCCAGGACTGGCCGCTGCTGCTGCCAGCACCTGAAGAAGACCCGGCTTGGACTGGGGTCCTTGGTCCCAGGAATGGCAGCTGCCAGGGCCCAGGCTCCCCCAGACCAGGATTGCTCACGGTTTTGGTGGCACGAAGATGCAGAGACAAGCAGGGAGCCAGGGTCCACCCCTGAGAGGATCAGCCTGGGCACGCACCGCATGTGGGGGCTGTGGTTTTCAGCGGCGCTTACAGAGGAGGAGACTGTGTGTTCTGGAGGATTCAGAGAGGAACAGACTGTGGCTTCTCTCCTCTGAGGCAGAGGTCTGGGTGTGGAGAGTTTACTCTGCTCTGACTCTCCGAAAAGGTGTGAAAAGCCGCTAGAGAACAAAAGCCACCAGAGAACAAAAGCCTAAAAAAACAGTTTCCACAGAGCCCAGCCCTTGATAGCAGGCAGGGCAACTCCGCCCAAGCAGGATTGACTGAAAAACAACGAGGCAGGCCCCTCCCCCAGAAGACAAGCCAAAAGAACAAGAGGACAATAACCACAGGGTCCCCATAAAACTATAAAACCACAACGCCAGGGGAAAACAGTATATTAAGCTCCTGGTGTTGCCTCATGGCCTGTGTATTTCTTAAAACAACTTTTATCTCTCTCTCTCTCTCTCTCTCTCTCTTTTTAATTCTTTCTCATGTTTCTTTTTTTTTTACCTAGTTATCATTTCAACCAGATATTTAATACAAAGTCCGCAGTAACTTTTTTTTTAAAGATTTTATTTATTTGACAGAGAGAGATCACAAGTAGGCAGAGAGGCAGGCAGAGGAGGAAGCAGGCTCCCTACTGAGCAGAGAGCTGGACACGGGGCTTGATCCCAGGACCCCGAGATCATGACCTGAGCCCAAGGCAGAGGCTTAACCCACTGTGCCACCCAGGCGCCCCCATAGTAACTCTTTAACTTTTTCACATCTATACTTTTTTTCTTTTTCTATATATATAGATATAAGCTTCAATGTAGTCCTTTCTTCCCTATTCAGTACTACCTTTATATATATACCAGTTTTAATTTCACTATATCTCTGGGAAGTTGAGTTCTCTAACAAAGAGAACAAAATATACCCAGGAAAAACTGAAATACCCTTCCTCGCCCACATCAAAGGATTATATCCCATCACCCACCACGCTTTTATTTTGGGATCCTATTGGTGTGTGTGTGTGTGTGTGTGTGTGTGTGTGTGTGTGTGTGTGTGTGTGTGTGTTTGTTGGTCTTTTTGTTTGTTTTTGTTTTTGTACTTTAGAAATCATCCTCTTGGGTTTCATTTTGGCTGGGTTTTTTTGTCTTTTGGGTTTTGTTTGTTTGGTTTTTGTGATGATTTCCATTGCTACGAACCTTCCCAGGGTGCACCTTGCCTGGATTGTGGTTGATATTTTTGGCTGTACATCCCCTCAACCACAACTCAACAGAATGACTGGGAGGAGGAAATCCCAACAAATAAAAGGCCCAAAGAAAATGGCCTTTCCTGCAGACCTAATGGATATAGATATAAGACGTCAGAAATAGACTTTTATAGACATAAATAGCAGTTATGAAGACAATAGCCAGGCTGGAGAAAACTATTAAAGGCAACATAGATTCTCTAAGGACAGAAATGAGAGCTGATCTGGCAGAACTTAAAAATGCTATCAATGAGATCCAATCTAATCTAGATACTCTAACAGCTAGGGTAAATGAGGCAGAAGAATGAGTCAGTGATCTAGAAGACAAACTGATAGAAAAGAAGGAGCAGGAGGAGGCCTGGAACAAACAGCTTAAAATCCATGAAAACAGAATTAGAGAAATAAATGATTCCATGAAAGTTGTTCCAATGTCATAATTATTGGGATCCCTGAGGGGGTGGACAGAGAGAGAGGACTAGAAGATACATTTAAGCAAATTGTAGCTGAGAATATCCCTAATCTGTGGAACGAAACAAGCATTCGTGTCCTTGAGGCAGAGGACCCCTCCCAAGATCAAGGCCAGACCAATGCCCCAGAATGAAATAGTAAAACTCGCAAATCTTAAAACTGAGGAAACATTTTAAGGGTTGTTAGGGGGAAGAGATTCCTTGTACAGAGGGAGGAACATCAGAATAACGTCAGACCTGTCCACAGAGTCCTGGCAAGCCAGAAAATGCTGGCAAGACATATTCAGGGCACTAAATGAGAAGAATATGCAACCAACAATTCTTTATCCAGCAAGGCTGTCATTCAGAGTGGATGGAGAGATAAGGAGCTTCCAGGACTGGCAGAGACTGAAAGAATATGTGACCACTAAGCCAACACTGCAAGAAATATTAAAGGGGATTCTCTAACAGGAAAAAGACCCCAAGACTGATATAGAACAGAAATATACAGAGACAATCTATAGAAACAAGGACTTCACAGGCAACATGATGACAATAAAGTCTTATCTTTCAATAATCACTGTTAATGTGAACAGCCTAAATGCTCCCATAAAACAGCACAGGGTTGCAGATTGGATAAATAAACAGGACCCACCATATGCAGTCTATAAGAGACTCATTTTGAACCTAAAGACACCTCCAGATTGAAAGTGAGGGAATGGAGAACCATCTTTCATGCCAACGGACCTCAAAAGAAAGCTGGGGTAGCAATTCTCATATCAGACAAATTAGATTTTAAGTATCATTCTGAAAGAGTCTATTCAACAAGAAAATCTAAGGGAGGGTTTGTGCTATGGTGAATGCTGTGAAAGGTGTAAGCCTGATAATTCACAGACCTGTACCCCTGGGGCAAATAGTAATTTTTAAAAAAGGAAAAAAAAAGACTGTAGTTAGAGATACAGAAGGACACTATATCATTCTGAAAGAGTCTATTCAACAAGAAAATCTAACAATTGTAAATATCTATGCCCCCAACATGGGAGCAGCCAACTATGTAAGCCAACTATTAACCAAAATAAAGAGACATATTGGTATAATACATTAATAGTAGGAGACCTCAACACTGTACTTTCAGCAATAGACAGATCATCTAAGCAGAAAATCAACAAAGAAACAAGAGCTTTGAATGACGCACTGGACCAGGTGGACCTCATAGATATATACAGAACATTCTACCCTAAAACAACAGAATACTCATTCTTCTCAAGCGCACATGGAACTTTCTCCAGAATAGACCCCATACTGGGTCACAAATCAGGTCTTAACCAGTATGAAAAGATTGAGATTATTCCCTGCATATTCTCAGACCACAATGCTTTGAAACTGGAACTCAATCACAAGAAAAAGTTTGGAAGAAATTCAAACACTTGGAACCTAAAGACCATCCTGCTCAAGAATGTTTGGGTCAACCAGGAAATCAAAGAAGAACTTAAACAATTCATGGAAACCAATGAGAACAAAGAAATATCAGTCCAAAACCTATGGGATACGGTAAAGGTAGTCCTAAGGGGGAAATACATAGCCATCCAAGCCTCACTCTAAGAAATAGAAAAATCCCAAATACACAAACTATCTTTACACCTTAAAGATCTGGAGACTCAACAACAAATTAAACCTAACCCACGCATGAGAAGGGAAATAATTAAGACTAGAGCAGAGATCAATGAATTAGAAACCAGAAATACAGTAGAACACAACAATGAAACTAGAAGCTAGCTCTTGAAAGAATTAATAAGATTGATAAACCACTAGCCAGACTTATCTAAAAGAAAAGAGGAAGAACCAAAATTAATAAAATAATGAATGGAAAGGGAGCAATCACTACTAACACCAAGGAAATAAAAGCAACTAACAGAAATTATTATCAACAGCTATATGCCAATAAATGGAAGAAACTGATACATTACTGAAAACCTATAAACTACCAAGACTGAAACAGGAAGAAATTGACAACCTGAATAGACTCATACCCAGTAATAAGATTGAACCAGTGATCAAAAGCCTCCCAAAAATAAACAAGAGTTCAGGGCCTGATGGATTCCCTGGGGAATTCTGCCAAACATTCAAAGAAGAAATAATACCTATTCTTCTGAACCTCTTTCAAAGAATAGAAACAGAAGGAAAACTTCCAGACTCTTTTTATGAGGCCAGCATTACCTTGATTCCAAAACCAAAGACCCCATCAAAAAGGAGAGCATCAAATCAATATCCCTGATGAATATGGATGCCAAGATTCTCAAGAAGATCCTAGCTAATAGGATCCAACAGTACATTTAAAGGATTAGCCATCACGACCAGGTGGGATTTATCCCTGGAATGCAAACGAGGTTCAACATTTGCAAATCAATGTGATAGAACACAAAAATAAGAGACAAGAACCACTTGGTCCTCTCAATTGATGCAAAAAAAGCATTTGACAAAATACAGCATCTTTTCCTGATTAAAATTCTTCAGAGTATAGGGATAAAGGGAACATTCCTCAATTTCATAAAATCAACCTATGAAAAAAATCCCATTACAATATTGCCAAAAGCACTATTCAAATTCCCTTGTTGCCAAAAAACACTATTTGAAATCAGGAAGACATTAACTTGGGTTTACCATACCATCACAGAAGAACAGTTAATCTGCTTAATTAATGCCAATGATCTTGCACCAAGCGTAGTAAAAAATCCACACTCAGAAATAAAATCAAGAGGCTGTTAGGAAAAACAATTAACCAAGTATCTAACAAACACTGTAAAATCTTGCTGAAAAAAATAAGAGACCTAATAAATGCACATATCAACGCTATCCACATTACAGTGTCAACTCTTCCCAGATCATGATGTATTCTATTTGTATAAACCCAATCAAAATCCCAATAAGATCTTTTAAAGGAAAATATAGGTACTCAAGTTTGTTTTAAAGAATAAGTGTCCTAAAATAGCCACCCCACACAAAAACAAATACCCCCCCCCCAAAAATGCATTACTGGGTGTATACCCCAAAGATACAGATGTAGTGAAAAGAAGGGCCATATGCACCCCAGTGTTCATAGCAGCAATGTCCACAATAGCCAAACTGTGGAAAGAGCCAAGATCCCCTTCAACAGACAAATGGATAAAGAAGATGTGGTCCATATACACAATGGAATATTACCCAGCCATCAAAAGGATAAATACCCAAATTTTGCATCAACATGGATGGTACTGGAGATTATGCTGAGTGAAATAAACAAAGAAAGTCAATTATCATATGGTTTCACTTATTTGTGGAACATAAGGAATAGCATGGAGGACATTAGTAGAAGGGGAAAAAGAAGGGGGGGAAATTGGAGTGGGAGATGAACTATGAAAGGCTATGGACTCCAGGAAACAAACTGAGGGATTTATACAAGAGGGGGTGGGGCAATGGGTGAATCCGGTGATGGGTATTAAGGAGGGCACAGATTGCATGGAGCACTGGTTGTTATATGCAAAGAATGAATCATGTAACATTACATCAAAAACTAATGATGTACTGTATGCTGACTTACATAATAAAAAAAAGTTTGAAAGCAAGATGAAAAAACATAATTTTCATTTTAAAAAGTCACATGGATCCAAGACTAAAGGTGTAAAATTGTTAGTTTTTCCAAACTTCTTTACAAATAGAAAGTGATTACATCCAAAGAGCTCTTACAAATAATTTTTTCAAAGATAGCTAGTACCACAGAAAAATATTCAAACTTCCTCATAAAGAAATTAATAAAAACTGGATGCCATTTTCACCTATTCTACTAGAATTATTTTTAATAGCCCCCAAAAAAGAAACAATCTAAATATTCACCAAAATGATCTGGTTATTAAACACAATGTGGACATATATGCTATGCAGCTATGAAGAAAGACAGTAGGTATCAGAATGAAAAGAAATGTTAACTGAAACTTCCTCTGGAAAGTGGAGTATTAGTTGCCTTTTATTTTATCCCTTTGTTGTTCAAATGCAAAATTATCTTTAATTAAATAAACATTTGGTTCTTTAAATTCAAATTGTTAATACTTCATGAAAAACAAATCATATTCTGGGGCACCTGGGTAGCTCAGTTAAGTGTTCAACTCCTGGTTTCTGCTCAGGTCATGATCTCAGGGTTGTGAGATTGAGCCCTAGGTTGGGCTCCACAATCAGCACAGAAGTCGGTTCAAGATTTTCTCCTTCTGCCCCTCCCCCTGCTCTCTTATACTCTTTTTCTCTTTCTCAATAATTAAAAAAACAAATCATATTCACTCATTGCTCAAAGACACCTACTCTAAAATTTTTTTGAAGTTTCCCCAAGCCAAATTAGTATCTCCTCTGTGCTCTCAATTTTCTTTGTATCTTTATTCTACCACTTAATAAGAAGCTCATATTGTATTATACTTATTTAAACATAGTAAGAATTAAAATCCTAGACTCCAGAAAAACAGCCTGGGCTTACTGGCCCATCTACTTACTAGTGACCATTAAAAGTTACTGAACTTCTCTGCACCTATTTTCTCATTTGTGGAAAAGAAATAATAGTACCCACCTCATACTAAGGAATGAGTTCATATATGGAAAGCTCTTAAGAGTAGGCCCTCGCCTCCACTTAGCACTGGATGTTAGCTGATTATTATTGAGCACAGAAAATACCCCACTCAGATTTATATTCCTCTAAACTCCCAGCAGTGACTTGCATACAGCAAATATTAACAAATGTTTACTGAATTAAACTGACTTGCTACCAGGGGATTCAAAGAGGGTTGAGGATGACAAAAACAAGGTCTCTGCAGCTTAAATTTACAGCCCACTCTTGAGCACTGTAACCTCTGTGAGCCTGGTAGGTTTTCTGTTGTGCTTCATTGGCAGGGTAAGTAGAAGAGGAACAGTGCATTAGACTGAGTAGGAAAAGGCAAAAAACAATTTGGACCATGACCAATTTTTCCAGTAATCCCTACTCTTTCCTTTATCTGCTGCTGTCTCTGAGCACAAGAGCTTCTTGCCCATTTGCATGGTCTCCTTGGGCCAGTTGAGGTTAATCTCTCTATAAGGAGAGATATAGTCTCATGTAGTCTGAGCATGTAGTGCTTTCTTGGATTCCGGGGTCAGGCAAGCCTTGCTGGAAAAGGCTTTCTTGTACTTTTGTCCTAAGATTCAAATAGCCCAAATTGCTCCCCCTTACCATTATCAAGGTGAGCAGAGCACCCCTCATGCTGGAATGACTGGCTTTTCTCTGAGCCTCTTCATAGGGAAGCAGTGAGGAAAGGTGGCTACAGGAGTGCGGCCCCAGCTTCTTCCTAACACTCTCTACACCCTCAATAGGATTATTCACCCTCAAGTCCCACAGCCCTTTGTACGTACCTTGCCTTGATCTAGTTTATTGTACACTTGGAATTTCCCCCATGTAAATCATATAATGTTGTTAACCTCAGTGCCTTTGAGAGCTTAGGCATGGAAATCAGTGTGTCATTCCTGTTACCATAGAAAACCCCAGCTCCATTACTTGGCAGCCATGTGACCACCAGCAAACTGCTTAAATTAAACCTGTTTCTTCATCTAGAAATTGGAGTTTTCTGCTTTATAGAATAATACTGAGATTAAGCAGGGTCAAGTATATAAAAGTTGTGAGTGTGGCACCCAGACAGACTGACTACACAATAAATGGGAGATACCATAAGCAAAGGTGTCTTTGTGAATGAGATTTAATCTAGGCCCTCCAGCTCAGATTTCTCAGGACACTGACCCTGTGTTACCAAGTCCCAAGGTTATGTCCCCTAAGTAATAACTTTCTGGTGTGAGTTCCAAAAGTAATACAGTATAGCCAGGTTTATACATGGTGAGACTGGAACAAGGCATGGAGGAAGGGGATGCCAAAGCAAATATGATAAATCATTCAAACCCAAATATTTCACACATAAAAATCCCATTACAATATTGCCAAAAACACTATTCAAATTCCCTTGTTGCCAAAAAATACTATTTGAAATCAGGAAGACATTAACTTGGGCTTACCATACCATCACAGAAGAACAGTTAATCTGCTTAATTAATGCCAATGATCTTGCACCAAGTGTGGTAAAAAATCCACACTCAGAAATAAAATCAAGAGGCTGTTAGGAAAAACAATTAACCAAGTATCTAACAAACACTGTAAAATCTTGCTGAAAAAATAAGAGACCTAATAAACGCACATATCAATGCTATCCATATTACAGTGTCAACTCTCCCCAGATCATGAGGTATTTTATTTGTATAAACCCAATCAAAATCCCAATGAGATCTTTTAAAAGAAAATATAGGTACTCAAGTTTGTTTTAAAGAATAAGTGTCCTAAAATAGCTACCCCCCCCCAAAAGGAGTAAGATAGGGAAGCTTCTCAATCAGGTACCAATACAAGAACCCAGCTCTAGTGATTACCAGCCCTGAGGTACTGGTGAGGAGCAAGAACAGTGATGCTTGCAAAGTATCAGTGGCTCATGCCATCCAAATGCTTTACAACAGATTCTATTATTAATACAATGACCCATCTTTATTATTACTTTTCAGATGATAAAGTTCTTAAAGTCTAGGACAGTGAATGACTTGTCCATAATCACACAGGTTCAAGGTAAGGGTCTGAACCCAGCTGACTCCAGGAGTCCAAACTACCTCACAAGAAAAATATTAATGTCCACTATCTATACAGATCATTAAGAAAAAAAAAAAGCCCTACTAAATAACCTGGTACAAAAATGGACAAAGGATATCAACATGCAATTACCTTAATGCAAATGGCTAAATATATATTAAAAAGCTCAACCTCACAAATATTTATTATTAGGATTGATAATATCTAGGGTTACAGAGAATACTTGGAAATGGATACTTATCCTCCAGAAATGTATTACTTACACAGCAATTTTGGAAGGCAATCTGGCATTAAAAAATACAATTTGTATGCCTTTTCAGGAATTCCTCTTCAAGCATCAATACTAAAGAAACAGTAAACATAAGCACAAAAAGCCATGTACAAGGATATTCACTGCAGCTTTTTCTGTAAAACTGAAATACTGGAAAGAACCAAATTGCCCAACCACAAAGAATATGCTATGGGATGGTACATAAAAAGCAAATTATTTGGACTGACATGGAAAAACATTGGTGATATATCATAAAGGGGAAAAAAAGCAAATCATAGGGCATCCAGATTTTTAACCCATTTGTTAGAAGAAGGATCTAAGAGAAAATGATAAAATATGAGAAAATGAGAGACGGAAAGTAAAAGAAAAAAAGAAAAAAATGAACATTTGTACATGTTATGTGGAAAAGGGCATTTTTTAAAGGGGTCTGAAAGGAAAGACACCAAACTATGAAGAATAGATACTCAGGGGAAGAAAGCAGGATTAGGTACTGGGAGTTGAAGGGGATTTTCACATTCTACCCACTATTCTTCTACATAACTATGTTTTTGTAATCTTGAGAGGACAAAAGCAAGTGACAAAGAACTTACTATCTTGTGTTCATTCTACAATTTTTTAAAGATATATTTAACCTGGTACAAAGAAAACACTAAAAACCGACCAAAGAGTGTAAAAGAGCAATAAAAAGAAAATTACATATTAAGAACAACTACTGACACCTATAAAGATTCAAAGCAACTGACACAATAAATTTTATTGTTTACATAATGATAGGCTCTGGACAGAGTGAAGACAACGGCGACAATGACAACACATTTAAACTCCTATCACAAAATGATCTGTTACAAATTTCCAGTGGTTCAACATATTAAAATGTAAAATATATAAAGAAAAAATAAGAAATATAAATATTCAGATTTTTGCAACACAATGCAACATCCTTTTTAAAAAAAAGTTTGCTGTAATTGGGTATTTAATTCCAACAGTAATTCAAAACACAAAATCCCACATTTTCCTACCCTTCCCCAAAATCTGGATCTGGGGATTGCAGTATTAGAGAAGTATGCAAAAATAAAAACAACTTCAGTGCTCAGAAACAAAGCATTTTCCTTATTTTAATGCATCAAGGCGCAAAAGTTTCAATTCCAAAAAGCCAATCATTGCTACAGGCGGAAAAATAAAACATTTAACAACACTTTAATAATCAAACCCAACTAACATTATACTAAAAATATATATGTGTGTGTGTATATATATGCAATACCTATTTTAGAAAAAAAGGTGCCTTGGTGAAAATGATTCTGAAAATATTCACTTGATGCACATTATGTACAAAACCTTCTATATAAAAAATTAAACTATTTTCAATGAAATTCCATGTTCACATCCCATTTGAAAACTGTACTTGAAAGATAAGTATGTCTACCTAATGGTTTCTGTCTGAAATCATGGCTAAGGCAGTTTTCTTCCCAAGGGCCCTCTTTTTCACCCACTCTATGTCACTAATACTAATATAGACAAATATTACATGGATGCAATCTGACATGCCTATATGTTATTACCTGGAGTTCTGGTTCACTGTTAAAATGGGATAGTTTATAGTTGCTACAAAGAATACTTTTTTTCTTAAAATATATTGTTTCTCTATTCCAAATTAAGCACTTACTTAAGACATTAAGAGGCTGATAAACCACTCCATTTGGTGTCAATATCAATAGCCCTATAAGAAAGAACTCTGTATTGGAATAACTAGAAAAGTTTCTACTAAAGTAATAGCGCATCCTTCACCTGCATAGAATCAATTTGGCTTAATAGCTCTTTGCCCCCAGACACCAATCCAGAGTTCAAATATGTTCTTGAAGGTACATCTCACATATGAGAGAACATCTCATATAGACAATATGAGGGTATATGGGATAATAAAAGTGTTCAGTGATTCTTACAGTACTCCTCATTCAGAGTAGCTGCTAAAAGTTACAGTGGAAACAAAAGTGGAAAAGACGGTGGGCAATGAAGCAGAGATGGTCAAATATTTACACCAGTAATCATTTCACTAAGTCTTCAAGCAAATAACTGCAATGACCTGGTACCTCTAGCTCATCATTCTACAAGCACTGAGGATTTGAAGCTTAAAAGGTGAAAAATAGAATACCCTTAGAAAAGGGGAACAAGTCTGAGGCAAAAGTTGTAGGTCTGTAAATATATATTTTATATGAACACACAACTGTGTGTATTATTCTGTATATATTTACATATGTATTCACAAGATGCCCTGCAGTGTAGTTCAAAAGGCCTTTATCAAGGAACAAACTGATTCTAGTATAAGACTTAGAGTTCATACCATCTGTATAAGAAACAAATGTGCATATATTCACATCATGTAAACCTTATCAACAAAAACACTGCTATGACACTAGGTTAAATAGCTTTTACTAATCAGTGATGTAATCAGAACATTTCTTACACTGACGATCAAAATAATGAAAAATACACAACTGGGTTTCAAATTCACAAGAAAAAAGATGTTTAGCATGGCAAACAAGAACAAAGTTCAGATTCCAGAGTAGGGAAAGATATCAAAACTTTATAAATCTCCTGGGATGCAATTTAATTACTGCATCGTTTTTAGAAAAATAGACTCATAGAATGAACGATGCTGCTATGAATTCTCTCAACCACATCAACTCATATGTTTATCTTTTTCCTCTTTTGTTTCCAGCTGGAGGCTTCTTCAACTGAAGGAGTTGTCCTCCTGTTCCAAAACCTGCAGAGGCAGGATTGGACACCCCAAATGTCAAACCAGCTGATGCCGTGATGCCAGGATTGCTGAAGTTAAACCCAGATGTACTTGAGCTGCCAAACCCTTATGTTTAGGGAAGAAAATATTTGTATCAGAAATTAAATCACAAACACAAATACAAAAAATGGGGATGAGAGATAAACTTCTAGCTAAAAGAATATATAATTTATAAAAATAGCAAATATCTTAGAACCCTAAATCTGTAACATGGAATTTTACAGGAAAATAATTTAGCTAACAACTAAGAGGCACCTTTAAAGACAGAAGTTTAGTGATCCAGGCCAAAAGAGAAACCTTAGCACAAATAACTGAATTCAACAGAAAACTTCAAGTTGTCAGATACTTTCCTGTTAATTAAATATGCCATGGTGCCTTCCCTCAGGCCCTCTAGAAACATATTACCAACATGTAGAAGAGAGACTTCACAACCCTTGTACTCATTCCTATAATCCTACATCCTCCAAGAAGGCCTTAGCCCACAATTTTCGGGGCAATGAACATACCAAAGAGTAGTACCAATTGTTCGATTTTTTAAGAACTCTTGCAAAAGTAAGATCAAGAACCATCACTGCCAACTTAAGAGTACCATATTTAGATTATAAAACTCAAACCACTGAATTCTACTGTTATTTTACTCTTTTGGAATTGCTGATTTTAAATGCCACTTAATATTAAATGGAATTCCCTTAAAATTCCCTCAATTTAAACATAATTTAAAAGTGTTATGTCATTATTTTAGACATGCTATTTATCCCTAAGCACTGCATGTTAAAACAAGCCATTATTTATGAACACAGAGAAAATGGAGAAGAAATTTGGAATTTTCTCCTCAAAGACTCAAAAAATTATATACCTATTTCAAATGAACAAAGAAACCAATCATTCATCATCTCTAAGCCCAGTGTTCTTAAAACCAAAGGGACTGATAACTAAAGAACATCTTTTTGGGAGAAAAATTATTCTCGTAAATAAATAATGATAAAAACTGGGTTAAAACCTTTATAACGATGGGTTCATTTTTATAATAATGAAGAGATTTGTTTAACCATGAAACTAGTCTTTAGGTTTAAAAGACTCTCTACTTAGTTAAAAGAGGACATAATTACTTATATCAAACTAATAAGTCTTGTTAGAAATATTTCACAATCTGACTTTCAGTTTATAAGAGAGATGAAACTACATGATTTGTTAAGCTTGCATGTTTCATTCAGTGGGTAGAAACTGAATCAGGGATCATTTTTGGATACTGGAAATAACAATAATTATACTTTTAAATTAAATAATTTGCATCTTTAAATTTGCCTGAAATTCAGGCCAAAAACACACAAACCTGCACTAAGACTTCCTGAGGGTTTATTTGTTGTTCCAAATCCAAATGTAGAGGCCCCTGTGGTGCTGCATCCAAAACCAGAGCTAGTTCCAAATCCTAGTGGAAGGGTAATAGAGAAATATACAATGGTATGTAAAACATAGGTTAAAGGATACTGACAAGTAAAACCTAAAATTACCAAAGGTCTAATAAATACTGTGCTATTACAGAAACCTGCGATTTACTCTGTTGCGTAAGACTTGGAAGAATCAGGTTAATTCTGAAATAAACATTTTTTTATATATTTAGACTAAATTTATGACCCATCGTAATTTTTAAAAGAACAAAGCCATAAAGAATAAGATCATATTAGTATTTTCTCTCACAAATGAACTAGTAATGTTAGTAACCATCCAAATATGATGCCAAACAGACACAAACATATCTACTTAGGGATATTTCATTTAAAAAAAAAGGCCAATTAAATTCATAAATAAGCCTGACATGCATAACAATTTAAACACCAAGTACCAAAAGGTAACTTTACTCTGTTTTTACCAAAACATTTTCACTTACAAACCTTTACCACTGAAAAATTATGTAATTACAACATAGACAATCACATTAAATCTATTCGGTAGAGACAGACTCCTGATAACAGCTGATGTTAACAATTGAGAAATTTAGAGCAGGAACATCATGGTTTTTCTCTTAATAATAATATTCACAATTTAAATAAAGAAATATTTTTCGTTATATAAAGTTGAAGAGGTGATTCTGCTAAGTAAAGACTTTTTTCCATTCTCTTAAAAGTGCTCTAAAAATAAAATTCAGATTCTTCTTAGGCTACTCTGCAACAGCATATCTAAAATACTGAGTTTGACAGTATTATGGCCTATAGTGCTAAGAAATATGATCGCAAATTGGATTATAGATCATAGGAAATATGTTGTCTGCCATAATTCTAATTCCAATAGTCTACTATGTTAAGATACCTTAATTGCTCAATGGCTTCCCTCTTATGATGATGTAGTTTAGTGGAAATAAGGGAACCCTATTCATTATATGACAATACTCTTGTTACAATACACTCTACTTTCAAATACCAATACCACAGAATTGTGAATACATTTGTATTTAGCATGAAAACTTGTAGAAGACTTACCTTACTAGTTAGAATTAACTTATAAAACTTAATTGCTATATATACAAGTATGCATAAAAGGCAAATATGCCAAAAATGCTCATGAAAAGACAGAAGCCGTGCTGTTCAATTATAATAAAATTACTTCCCCATTTAAAGTGTTCATTTACAGAAAAAGAAGACAACAATTAGTAGGATGTATGTCCAGAAGTAGTTTGGACTCCAAACCAATGTTATTAAGACTACTGATTTTTTAAAGTTAATTAAATTTATTAAAACTAAGTAATTTTCAAGTTCACATTTTATTTTAGCACATTGCTTTGAAAATATGAACATCCCTACCAATTAATTTTACTACTCTACTACTCTTTTATATTTACTATTCACCAAAGATGAAATGATTTTTTTAAGTTCTAAATCTGATACTAGAAAGCACTAATTATGTTTGGAGAACTGTTTTTGTCAGATGGAACTTTCTCTTCCAAAATAGCAGACCCTCTTAGAAATTTTTTACAAGCTAGTATCAGTTCAAATGTATAATAGTCCAATGCAATATTAGAAAAGTGAAAGTGTACCTCCAAGGTTTGAAGAACCTAAGCCACTTGATTGCAAGCCAGTGCCAATACCTGAGCCGAATGGCGTTCCAAAACTAACTCCCAGAGATGGCTGTGGCCCTGGTATAACAAAAAACAAAACAAAACAAAAACAAAACAAAACAAAACAAAAATGGGGAGGGGGAAAAAAAACAAATTTGCCTTACTCTTTCAAGATTAAAATTTCTTTATGAAATTATTTTTTAAATAAACAGTGATTAATTTTGACAAATTCTATTTGCTAACATTCAATTTTCAGGATGTCTCCCCAGTCCGATTTATCTATCCTAACCGATTTACCTATCAAAAAAAAAATTGTTTTTAAGTGACTTGTTTGTGCCACACAATTAAAAGGCTTACCACACTGAAAGATGAATGTTAATTTAACCTACTAAATAACTTGAAATCTTTAATGTATTGTATATTATAATTCTTTTAGTTTTACTTCTAGAATGGTTTTAGATCTCCCTGCTTGTTTTCTGATAAAATTACTTGGTGTAATCAGTAAAGGTTTTTTTTTTTCTTTTTAAAACAAGCTCTTTATCGTTAGAGTCAAGTCTCAACTGATCAAAGAGACTGACACTAACGTGGCAAAACTATCATGTTACTTCATAAGAGTAAGTACCAAAAACTAGGCATCACTTTTTTATAAGAAATATAAATGATATATGCAATAAATAGATAAAAAACAAGACAATGTTTTATTTTATTAAATTTATTGTTCATTTTAAAGCAAATCAATTACACAGTAACATGACAATTCCAACTAGTTCACAAAAAGTGATAACTGAGTTCTATTAAGCTCTGCTACATTACACCATTTATCACCTGATTAAATAAGATAGATAATGAACATTTACAAAGGCACCGCTGTGTACCTTGACAGATTCAATACATTCAAGATTTCAATTCAGAAGTTTCTTTCCAACATTTTGGAAAATGTACTCAGATGCAGAACAATTAGTCATCCTTTTCCCATTTGTTACTTTAAAGATTTTGGCTGAGTTTGTTTGGCAAGAATAGCATCAAACTTACTAGCCTCTCTTTTTAACTACTTTTTTTTTCTTTAACTAAGCAGAATACAAAAATCTAAAAATCTCTCATTTCATAAATAATTTATGAAAATTATTCAATAAATTTCATAGTACAATCTTCAGTCTTGTCTTTTTCAAGCACAGTGATCAGTGCATCTCAAAGTTGAGGGAATTGCCAAAGTAATATACAGACTGAAATTTAAACTTTTCAAAAAAATCAAAGCCTTCAAGTTGTTCAATGAAGAATGAGGTTTGTATATTCAAAAGATAGTGTAAAATTATAAAGCATTAAAAAAAAGAAAAAGAAAACTGAGGAAACTGCATTTTGCTACACTGGGACAGAAACTGGACTTTTTAAATAGCTTCTACCCAGAAAAAAAAGAATAAGAACTAATAGCAGCTGGAGTTCTTATACTATTATTTAAAAATAAATTAAAAAAAGGATTTAAATTTTTACATCCAGTTTGAGATCAATTTGAGAATAAAATACCTGCCTAGCAGCTCTTTTGTAAAATGTTACTGTAAGAAAAAGAAACTAAGCATATTACTCTCTTACTTCTAACAAAAATAATACGTAGAAAACACACGTCCAGTTTCTTGAACACTGAGAGACTTAAGTGTCACATGTTGATAGGAGGCACTGCTGGTGGAAGACCCTAAAGAATAATGCACACCACAGCCCTCAACCCTACAAGTCGCAAGAGTTACTCAAATAACATGCTTTTTGTTGTGTGTGGGTCTGTTTTTAAGAGTAACCCTAATCATCAATATTCAGGATATTGGTAATCAAGAACTCTGACAATGACAAGACTTTCCATTGCACAACAGGTACATGATACTTTGAGTTTTGTACCTTCACACAAATTCTGAAGGCAACATCATTTATAAAACTAGTAGGCAAATGTATAACATTTTTTAATATTAAAAACTCATGATAAATATCTCCCATGCCAAAGTATTAGCATATATTACTCTGGCCACCATATAAATTAGTTTCACTATTAGAAAGCAGACTCTAAATCCTTCAGGCAAAAGTCACGTAAACAATTCAAGAATTCTGTTTCAAAATCTGAATAGTCATTCAATGAGAGGCTTAGTTCCATAAATAAAACCAAGTTAGTAGTAAGATATCCCAATAATGGCCCAAAGTGAAATCTTCATGTAGAGTAACATTTTACAAAAGTTACCGTATAATATATTCACACACAACAAAATCAAGTTTAGCACTGTAATTCATATTTTCCAGAATAAATTCTACTTTCTTAAAAGTAAAACTGCATTCACAGGAAAAGGACTAAAGTGCTAAAATTTTTTAATAATTTTCAATAATTACTCAAAATACCTAATGTAATTAGTGTGATTATTCCTAAGTCATATTTTAAAAATAACTTTTCTTAGAAACAAAAAATGCCTTTTCCCCAATTTGAAAAATTTTACTTACTGATTTAATGGGGAATGTTCCTTTGGTTGCTAAATACAACAAAACCACAAAACTACAAGAAACTAAAATGAAATACTTAAAGTTTCCTATTTAACACTACATCATAAATGTCCAAACCTACACTAAAAGCTAGAAATTAGGAATTTCTAACAAAATGTCTCAGCTCTCCTTAAAAATAGCAGCTAAGTCACATGAGAATAGTCTTATTATGTAAACATCAAGAACTTTTAAAAGTGTCAAAACACAACAGCAAAACTTAATCCCAATAAATTAGCTTAAAACAATCTATCCTAAGTTAAAATTTTACTGAAAATCCTAATGTAAATGTCTTAGGCTTTTTAAGAAGCTTCAAAAGCACTGATGGACAAGTGTACTCAAGATCTACTAATATGTTATTTATCCATGTATTGATGCTTATTTCATACATAATTAGCCTGCTGGTTTTTCATCAATTCTCTTCAACATTCAGAAGCAATAACCATAAATCATGCAGGCCTAATCTCTATTATATATTTGTCATTAAAAAAACAAAGAAAAGTTAAGAAGTCATTTAAATCCATACCTCCACCTCCAAGAAAGACTACACAGAAACCACCTTCAGAAGGTAACAGCCTAAGAGGCTATCTGCACTTTTTACATTAATGAAGTCAAGAACCTATATGCAACCAAGAGCAAAACCCAACAACTCAATTCTTGCACAGATCAACGATGATGTATAAAAACAGCCCACCAGCTTTACCTAACTGAATCTAGATGGTCTTTAATGTTGATGTTATTGTCACTCAAAAAAACAAAACAAAACAAAACAAAAATCCTCAAAGTCTTGAGACATAAAGAAGAATAAATCACTGAGTACCAAGTACAATGCAAGAATTTCTCAACAGGCTCTAACTCATGAAATCAGTACCTATCTAAGAAACCTTACCCATCTCCCTGTAGTGGTAACACGACTGAAATAACTAACATTCTGACTATAAGATGCGTAAAGGAATGCACTACAGAGCTGGGGAGGCCTTAAAAGAAACAAAAAGAGAAGACATAGTGCAAAATTGTTATTACTACTGTTTAGCTTCTCAGTTCTAAAAATCCACACAACTCAAAGTGAAAACAGTGTAAGACTGTTTAGGTTAATAAATTACAATTCTTGCCAGCCGATGAGGAAGCCCTTATGTGGGTTTCAAAACTTCAGGGAACACAGAAAGCAGTCAAATTTCCCTGAAGCCTGGCAAAAGTCATAAATAAAATTAAGTGAGCAAAGGCTCCTCAAGATGATTACTCTAAATCAAGCTAACATTCTCCACCACAACAGAAAGCAAACATCATACTCAACTCATATTGTTTACCTTTGTATCCTGGGAGCCTAGCACATAGTAGGCACTCATATTTATAGAACAAACATATACCTTCATATGTCCATGAGCCCAAAATGCATGACCTCTCAAGACTGTCTACATAAGAGAATTAAAAACAACACTGACAAATGGTTTTGCTTCAAATTTAGTTGTATATCACAGAATATAATTCATTTATACCATGACACTTTAAGTAACTGACCTTTCTCAAGTTGTATTTATTAAAATGGAAATCCCTTAGGCTTTAAAGAACATTTAACCAAAACCCATGTTTATCTGATCTATTGTAGGATTGATATTGGCTCTAAAAAGTAAATTGATACTATGTTGGTTTGATTAGCTGGTTAAGTAATCAGGAGAACTGATAATCATTAATTATGGGACTGATTCCTATACTGACTTGATAGGAATCAGCCACATAATGACTTTTTTCCCTCCATAACTTGAGAATGGAATCCTACACTCCAGCCAGCTAGAGAACTACTACAGAGTGCCACTGTGAGCCACTATTCACATGGGTCCAGCCATGGAACGTGGACGACTTGGCATAAACCAATCATCAGCCATTCACTGATGGTAAGTCAATTCTGTCATCTCCAAATGTGAAGAATAATTTTTAAACTGCCAGTACTGAAAACCAGAGAATGCTTCCCTAGTAGAGGCAGCCTGAATGCAATCTAGATATGCCTGTTTTTTACTCTTTTTGTACTATAACTTACTATTGGACTATATGGAACTCTCAGAAAGACATATGCTATAGGATAATAAGCATTACTCAAAAATTTATGAATGAGCAAAGTAAAAAATCAATATCCATTAACACTATATTTTCTATGTCATACTTCAAGCCTGACGAAAACTGTAGGAGCAAAGACAATAATCTCCAAAAGACACAGACCAAACTCCACACTGCAGAACTAGACCACAAAAAATGTTTCTCTCGCTAGAAGTGGAATTAAACCAAGGACTAAAATTATCTGCTTTCCAGTATCTCACCAATTATTTTCATCATCTGCCCAGCTTCCCCGTTCATACTTCTTAACGTGCAATCCAGAACATCTCAAAACATCTTTGTCCTGATCTTGCTACTGTTCTGTTCATTCTGAAAAGGTACAAATAATTCTAGCATGTACTTTCTTCCAAATTTGGTTAAGAGGGGACCTGTACTCTTGTTTCCAGTCATTACGCATAAAAACAATCAACTGATCTTTAACACACCTTCAGTCATAACAATGTACTGCATCCTAATGTGGGTACTCTAATCACAATGTATAAGGAAATGAGAATGCACCATCTCTCAGTATCATATATGAAAAATGCAATGTATGGCTGGATTATCTCTGACTTTGAAACAATAAATGATACAATCACGATTTTAGAATCTAATATTCTTAAATGTAATTCGGTAGTGAAACACCATATTCTAAAGGGCATTTATAGCAATACAGCAAATAACATTAAGTAATTCACAATATTCAATACCTAACTGATGTATAATTATTGCTAAGACTACCCTGCATTTTTTATCAGGTATGTTTATAATTGTGTCCGTCACAATTTTTAGATTGTACTGGAACAGCTACTCATAGAAATTTCTTCAGTGCTAACACAAAAGGAAGACTTATGAAAATGCACATCAATGTTCTGCATTTGAACAATAAGAAGCTATAACTTGAATGCATTCAGACCTGTAGCAGGCTGTTGCTGCTGTGTAAGTGTTGCAGCCATGGCAACGGCTGCTGCATTTGGCATGTTGCTGAAAGGGGTGGGTCCAGTAGTAACTCTGGGTGCATTCTGCCACTTCTTGGCTTCTGCTCGCCTGGCTTCAAACACATCTACAGCATCTCCCAAGAACATTTTCCTATAGCCAAGGTACTGTTCTTTTAGCACCTAAATGAAAGAAAAAAGATGGTTAATAAGAAATTCTTTGTTGACTTTGGTAATATATGAATAATCTAAGTAGGAAATAAGTAAGCAGACAGAAGAGACACTGCCAATATTAAAATCGCCCTAAAGTGCAAATCAAAGTGAGGCATAGTGTCGGAAGTGGTACATGCAAGCTCTATTATTCTCTTGAGTATTTTCTTCCCTATTTTTGTCATGTCTTCACAATAAATGGCCTAAAATATTCTGGCTCCATGATGCCCTCTTTAAAAATGAGTTAGCAAAGCTTTTAAGCAAGCTAAGTGATATCTAAAATTCCATTTTCAATACTCCAGTTTTTCATGTTTCTCCCTCCAACACCCAACCATTTGATAACTTTTAGACTCGAAAGACTAAAAACATGTACTAAATATGTATGTTAAATCCTTCTTTAAAAGGTCTGGGTGACGCAGGTTAAAATAAAAGGTTACCTTAGCAGAGAGAGTTTGGAGGGCATAAAGAGAGCTTTTACTTTATCAATATTATCTATTTTACAATTAGAATGACTCATGTTGAGCTTGTGTCACCAAACGGGGAGGGAGGGGTGCAGGGGCAGGGAAAGTGAACTTATAATTTCAGAGCAAGAAAGAGAAATTACCAAGTTCATAAAGTAGATTGGTTCACACAGTGCAAAATCTGCCTTGATTAAAGCCATTACTAGGAGCAATTCTACTTCACATCAGAATTATTAAACACTTTTTCATTAAAGGTTTAACCTAATTTAGACCAGTTTTAAACAATTTTTTGAAAAAATGTAGAATTTTCAAATTTCCTACCATTCTCAGCAGAAATTAGTAAGTATTAGTCTTTTTGGTCTTAACGTGTAGAGCATTTAGAAATCTTACTGTTATTTACCGTATTTAAACGTTACTATCCCCTATTTTGTGTGGACGTCAGTATTTGATGTTCCAGTTCTAAACTTTCCTACCTCTATAATGTGTTGAAGGGCCTGCCAAGAACTGAAAACTGTAGGAAATCCAGTCAGAAGTAGGGTATGTGATATCAGAAAGATGAATTTTATTAAAATTGATCTCCCCTAATCCAACCTCCCTTTTCTCCATGCAATTATATGCATATACCGATGCAATGTTTGGCGCCGACAGTCCATAAATTTTAGTTCTACTTCAGATACTAGAAAAAAATGACCTGCCTTAGAGACTTAAAAGACAATCGGTTTAAGGAAAAAAAAAAAAAAAGAACTGACCTCAGCCATGATTTATATAATTACTGATACAATGTCCAATATTGTTAATGTCCTTGAAGACAGGCTGGCTCAGGTAGGTTAAGCCTGTTTCAGCAGATTATCTCATGAAAAACAATACACAAGGAACAAAAATAAAAAACCACCTCTCGTGAGATTTCTATAAGTAAGTCTAGAAATTATAGTTTGCTCACTAAAAGCAGCTGAAAATAAACGGCAAAATAGCAAATCTGCTCACAGAACATCCTTTGGTTCTTAGGAATGTACATCACAAACAAACAAAAAAGTTACATCTATGTCTAGTTTATCCAACATGATCAGAAGTGATTTTGTGTGAATCTGTCTCACAGTTTTATGGTCATGTTACTGAAAAGGGTAGTTTTCAAACCAGAGAGGACACACTGCCATTGAAAAGGCAGGTGTACTTACAAATGATGTTTGGAATTTGCTTTAAAATATTCCAGGGGGGTAAAGCATCTGTGTGTGGAAAATTGATAAAACAAAACCAACAGGATCTTGATAATGGTTGAAGCTGAGTGGTGAGTAGCTGGGCATTCATTACAGTAGTGCCCTACTTTTTGTGTTTATTTGAAAACTTTCACAATAAAAACTAAGGAAAAAAAATCTGTACAACACAGACTTCAAAGTATCAATAGGGAATCATCTTTAGCCCTTTAAAAAACTAAAGTAATATTTATTACAAACTTATAAATTTCAAGAAAATTCGATAAAAATTCTTTAAGACTTTATTTTAAGATTTTATTTATCTACTTGGAAAGAGTGGGAGTGAGAGAGCACAAGAAGGGGAAGCAGCAGAGGCAGAGGGAGAAGGAAAAGCAGACTCCCCTCTGAGCACAGAGCCTGATGGGAGGCTTCATCCCAGGACCCTGGGATCATGACCTGAGCTGAAGGCAGACACTTAATCGACTGAGCCACCCAGGCATCCCTAAAATTAAATTATTTTAAAAATTTGGTTTAGAATTTTAAAGATATAAAAGCAAAAGGTCCAAATTATCCTCATTTCAAACATTTCAAACATGGTATAATTTAAATGGTTAAATTTTTTAAAAATCTATTACCATGAACAGATTAAAATAAAAATTGGTCATCTTAAACTTTATTTTATGAAGTTACTAGTTTATTTAGACTCAGGTTTGGATACTTTGAATTTTAAAGTATTTTCTGACAATATAACTCCAAGAAAGAATTTAATTATATTTGCCCGACTAGTTGGAAGAAGTATACTTATATTTAACATTCACTTAAATTTTAAAAACTAACATTACACAAGGTACAAAATATTTAGTCACAAATTATTTTATTTATATTATTTAATAAACACAAATAGTTCCCTGTATTTAGAAGGGAAAAATGTTGTAAGTACTTGATGACCAATAAATATTTAAAACATATGTAAAATTAAAGCAGTGCAAAATGATTCTGCTACTAAGAATGTTTATTTTCTGTAGTGCTGCTTATAGCAGTATAGACGGAAACCTAAACGTCAAACAAAAGAGGACTGGTTAAGGGAACTATACACATATATACAATGAAATCCTATGTAACTACTAAAAATGATGCTGAAGAAATATATGTATTAATGTAGGAAGTTGTTTACAATATACTACTGAAAAAAGTTAAAAAGCTGATTGCATAGAACACTTGGATCTTTTGGGAAAAAAAAAAGATCTGTGATTGTGTCTGAGCATGATTATGGAATATTTTAGTTTTAGTCTTTTTCACATGTATTTAATTTTAGCTAGTCCCGTAATAAGCATAAATGTTGTGCTCTGCAAATAAACAAATACTTCACTTGGGTCTAGATATACAGATGGGAACTGGTAATGAAAACTCACCTTTACGTTTTCATGAATAGACTGAAGCTGTGCAGCTAAAGCTACAAATGTTTGATAAATTTTCTGCATAGCCATTGACAAATCTATAAAAGAAAATTAAATTATCACACAAATATCTCTGTAACACAATCAGTATTATTTTCCTATAACCTGAGTCCAATTTTTGGTATAAAGTATAGGGGGAAAAACTACATGAATATTTGCATGGATAAGAGAAGACAGCACAGTGAGCAGACTGAGAGCAGAGTGTCTGCATCAGTCATCAGGGGAAGGGAGGAGGACCTGAGACTTCTGCCCTGGTTAGGACAGTAACAATTCACAAAAAAGCACTTTCTATTAAGAGAGAATAAAGATCTTATCAAGCCCTTAAAGAAATATTTTTCTCTTTTACTATTATTATATTTGCCTCAGGGGTACAGGTCTGTGAATCATCAGGCTTACACCTTTCACAGCACTCACCATACCACAAACCCTCCCCAATGTCCATAACCCATCCCCCCTATCCCTACACTCCCACCCCCCAGTAACCCTCAGTTTGTTTTGTGAGATTAAGAGTCTCTTATGGTTTGTCTCCTTCCCTATCCCATCTTGTTTCATTATTTTTCCCTCCCTACCCCCACGACTCCCCCCCGCCCCTCAAATTCCTCATATCAGAGAGATCATACGATAATTGTCTTTCTCTTATTGATTTATTTCGCTTAGCATAATACCCTCTAGTTCCATCCACATCATTGCAAGCGGCAAGATTTTGTTTCTTTTGATGGCTGCATAGTATTCCATTGTATATATGCCACTTCTTCTTTACCATTCATGTGTTGATGGGCATCTAGGTTCTTTCCATAGTTTGGCTATTGTGGACATTGCTGCCATAAACAATCAGTGCACATGCCCCTGAGGATCACTACCTTTGTATCATTAGGGTAAATACCCAGTAGTGTGATTGCTGGGTCATAGGGCAGCTCTATTTTCAGTTTCTGAGAAACCTCCATACTGTTTTCCAGAGTGGCTGCACTAGCTTGCATTCCCACCAACAGTGTAGGAGGGTTCCCCTTTCCCCGCCAACATCTGTCCTTTCCTGACTTACTAATTTTACCCAATCTGACTGGTGTGAGGTGGCATCTCACTGTGGATTTGATTTCTATTTCCCTGATGCCGAGTGATGCTCAGCACTTTCTCATGTGTCTCTTGGCCATTTGGATGTCTTCTTTGGAGAAATGTCTGTTCATGTCTTCTGCCCATTTCATGACTGGGTTATTTGTTCTATGGGTGTTGAGTTTGCTAAGTTCTTTATAGATTTTGGATAGAAGCCCTTTATCTGATAGGTCATTTGCAAATATCTTCTCCCATTCTATCAGTTGTCTTTTGGTTTTGTTGACTGTTTCCTTTGCTGTGCAAAAGGTTTTAATCTTGATGAAGTACCAATAGTTCATTTTTGCCCTTGCTTCCCCTGGCTTTGGTGACATTCCTAAGAAAAAGTTGCTGCAACTGAAGTCGAAGAGGTTGCTGCCTGTGTTCTCCTCAAGGATTCTGATGGATTCCTTTCTCACACTGAGGTCTTTCATCCATCTTGAGTCTATTTTTGTGTGTGGTATAAGGAAATGATCTAGTTTTATTCTTCCACATGTGGCTGTTCAATTTTCCCAACACGATTTGTTGACGAGACTGTCTTTTTTCCACTGGACATTCTTTCCTGCTTTGTTGAAGATTAGTTGACCATAAAGTTGAAGGTCCATTTCTGGGCTCTCTATTCTGTTCCATTGATCTAGGTGTCTGTTTTGGTGACAGGACCATACTGTCTTGAAGATGGCAGCTTTGTAATGGAGCGTGAGTCTGGAATTGTGATGCCATCAACTCTGGTTTTCTTTTTCAACATTCGTTTGGCTATTCGGGGACTTTTCTGGCTCCATATAAATTTTAGATTATTTGTTCCATGTCTTTGAAAAAAATTGCTGGTATTTTGATGGGGATTGCACTAAATGTGTAGATTGCTCTAGGTAGCACAGACATTTTCACAATATTTGTTCTTCCAATCCTTGAGCATGGAATGTTTTTCCATTTCTTTGTGTCTTCCTCAATTTCTTTCAAGAGTACTTTATAGTTTTCTGAGTACAGATTCTTTGCCTCTTTGGTTAGATTTATTCCTAGGTATCTTATGGATTTGGGTGCAATTATAAATGGGATCGACTCCTTAATTACTCTTTCTTCTGTTCCGTTGTTGGTATACAGAAATGCAACTGATTTCTGTGCATTGATTTTATATCCTGACACTATACTGAATTCCTGTATGAGTTCTAGCAGTTTTGGAGTGGAGTCCCTTGGGTTTTCCACATAAAGTATCATATCATCTGCAAAGAGTAAGAGTTTGACTTCTTTGCTGATTTGGATGCCTTTTATTTCTTTTTGTTGTCTGATTGCTGAGGCTAGGACTTCTAGTACTATGTTGAATAGCAGTGGTGATAGTGGACAGCCCTGCCATGTTCCTGACCTTAGGGGAAAAGCTCTCAGTTTTTCTCCATTGAGAATGATATTTGCTGTGGGCTTTTCATAGATGGCTTTGATGATATTGAGGTATGTACCTTCTATGCCTACACTGTGAAGAGTTTTGATCAAGAAAGGGTGCTGTACTTTGTCGAATGCTTTTTCAGCATCTATTGAGAGGATCATATGGTTCTTGTTCTTTCTTTTATTAATGTCTTGTATCACACTGATTGATTTGCGAATGTTAAACCAACCTTGCACCCCAGGAATAAATCCCACTTGGTCGTGGTGAATAATCCTTTTAATGTGCTGTTGGATCCTATTGGCAAGTATTTTGGTGAGGATTTTTGCATCTGTGTTCATCAAGGATATTGGTCTATAAGTCTCCTTTTTGATGGGGTCTTTGCCTGGTTTTGGGATCAAGGTAATCCTGGCCTCATAAAAGGAGTTTGGAGGTTTTCCTTCCAATTCCATTTTTTGGAACAGTTTCAGAAGAGGTATTAATTCTTCTTTAAATGTTTGGTAGAATTCCCCTGGGAAGCCATCTGACTCTGGGCTCTTGTTTGTTGGGAGATTTTTGATGACTGCTTCAATCTCCTTACTGGTTGTGGGTCTATTCAGGTTTTCTATTTCTTCCTGGTTCAGTTTTGGTACTTAATATGTCTCTAGGAATACATCCATTTCTTTCAGATTGTCAAATTTGCTGGTGTAGAGTTGCTCATAATATGTTCTTATATTGTTTGTATTTCTTTGGTGTTGGTTGTGATCCCTCCTCTTTCATTCATGATTTTATTAATTTGAGTCCTTTCTCTTTTCTTTTGGATAAGTCTGGCCAGGGGTTTATCAACCTTATTAATTCGTTCAAAGAATCAGCTCCTAGTTTCACTGATCTGTTCTACTGTTCTTTTGGTTTCTCTTTCATTGATTTCTGCGCTGATCTTTATTATTTCTCTTCTCCTGCTGAGTGTAGGCTTTCTTTGCTGTTCTTTCTCCAGCTCCTTTATGTGTAGGGTTAGGTTGTGTATTTGAGAACTTTTTTGTTTCTTGAGAAAGAATTCAATTGCTATATACTCTTCTCTCAGGACTGCTTTTGCTGTGTCCTAAAGGTTTTGAACAGTTGTGTTTTCATTTTCAGTTCTTTCCATGAATTTATTAAGTTCTTTGATTTCCTGGTTGACCCATTCATTCGTTAGTAGGATGTTCTTTAGCCTTCATGTATTTGAGTTCTTTCCAACTTCCCTCTTGTGATTGAGCTCTAGTTTCAGAGCATCATGGTCTGAAAATATGCAGGGAATGATCCCAATCTTTTGGTACCTGTTGAGACCTGATTTGTGACCCAGAATGTGATCTATTCTGGAGAATGTTCCACGTGCACTAGAGAAGAACATATATTGTTTTGGGATGAAATGTTCTGAATATATCTGTGATGTCCAACTGGCCCAGGGTGTCATTTAAAGCCTTTATTTCGTTGCTGATCTTTTGCTTAGATGATCTGTCCATTTCAGTGATGGGGATGTTAAAGTCCCCTATTATTGTATTGTTATCAATGTATTTCTTTGATTTTGTTAAAAATTGGTTTACATAATTGGCTGCTCCCATGTTAGGGGCATAGATATTTAAAATTGTTAGATCTTCTTGTTGGACAAACCCTTTAGGTAGGATATAGTATCCTTCCTCATCTCTCATTATAGTCACTGGCTTAAAATTTATTTTATCTGATACTAGGATTGCTACCCCAGATTTCTTTTGATGTCCATTGGCATGGTAAATTGTTTTCCACTCCCTCACTTTAAATCTGGAGGTGTCTTTGGGTCTAAAATGAGTTTCTTTTAGACAGCAATCAATGGGTCTTGTTGTTTAACCCTGTGTCTTTTGATTGAGGCATTTAGCCCATTTACATTCAGGGTAACTATTGAGAGATATGAATTTAGTGTCACTGTATTGCCTGTAAGGTGCCTGTTACCATACACTGCGTCTCTTCCTTTCTGGTCTATGTTTCTTTTAGGCTCTCTCTTTGCTTCGAGGACCCCTTTCAATTATTTCCTGTAGGGTTGTCTTGGTGTTTGCAAATTCCTTTAGTTTCTGTTTGTCCTGGAAGCTTTTTATCTCTCCTTCTATTTTCAATGACAGCCTAACTGGATATATTATTCTTGGCTGCCTATTTTTCTTGTTTAGTGCTCTGAATATATCATGCCAGTTCTTTCTGGCCTGCCAGGCCTCTGGTAAGTCTACTGTCATTCTAATACTTTTACCACTGTATGTTCAGACCTCTTGTCCCAAGCTGCTTTCAGGATTTTCTCTTTGTCACTAAGACTTGTAAGTTTTACGATTAGATCATGGGGTGTGAACCTATTTTTATTGATTTTGAGGGGGGTTCTCTGTGCCTCCCGCATTTTGAGGCTTGTTCCTTCGCCAAATTAAGGAAATTCTGTATTACAATTTGCTCCAGTATACCTTCTGCCCCTCTCTCTCTTCTTCTGGGATCTCAATTATTCTAATATTGTTTCCTCTTATAGTATCATTTATCTCTCAAATTCTCCCCTCATGGTCCACTAGTTTTTATCTCTCTTTTCCTCAGCTTCTTTATTCTCTATCATTTGGTCTTCTATATCACTAATTCTGTCTCCTGCCTCATTTATCCCAGCAGTAAGAGCCTCCATTTTTTATTGCATTAGTAGCTTTTTTGATTTCAGCTTGGTTAGATTTTAGTTCTTGTATTTCTCCAGAAAGGATTTTTATTTCTCTAGAGAGGGTTTCTCTAGTATCTTCCATGCTTTTTTTGAGCCCAGCTAGCACCTTGATAATTGTCATTCTGAACTCTAGTTCTGACATATTACTAATGTCCACATTGATTAGGTCCCTAGCTGTCGTTACTGCCTTTTGTTCTTTTTTTGTGTGTGGTGAGTTTTTCCACTTTGTCATTTTATCCAGATAAGAACAGATGAATGAGAGAACAAAATACTAAAGGGTAGAAACGACCCCAGGAAAATATACACTAACCAAATCAGAAGAGACCCGAAACTTGGGGGAAAAGAGGGGAAAAAAAGAAGAAAAAAAAATCTATATGTATATGTATATCTATATCTATTAGACTAGTGAATTGAACAGACCCAATATGTAAGGTAAAATACAACAAAGGAATAAACTATAACAATGAAAATTTTAAAAAAAAATTTTTTAAAGGTACTGATATGATAAAATAGTTAAAAAATGTTAAAATAGGAAAGAGGAAAAATTTAAAAGAAAAGAGTAAGAAAAAATAAAATTCAAAGAATTCAACTTTGAAAGACTAAAGGATCATGGGGAAAAAGCCATGAATTCTGTGTTGCTTTCCCCTCGCTCTGGAATTCCACAGTTCTCAGTGATCGGTGAACTTGGTCTTGGTTGGATGTTCTTGCTGATCTTCTGCGGGAGGGGCCTGTTGATATGATTCTCAAGTGTCTTTGCCTGAGGCGGACTTGCACCGCCCTTGCCAGGAGTCAGGCTAAGTAACAGGCTTGGGTTCGCTATCGGGAACTTTTGTTCCCTGAACGCTTTCCGTACAGCTTTGGGGGACAGGAATGCAAATGGTGGCCTCCCAATCTCTGACCCAGGGGAGTGGAGAGCTTGGGACCCCACTCCTCAGTGGGTCTTCAGAGAAAAGCAGTCAGTCCCTCCCTTCTCCCTGGTCTCTGGCCGCACTCCAAGCTCACCCAGCCTATGACTGAGTATTTCTGTCTCTGGTGCACGGCCCTGTTTGGAATCTCCAAATCCAACAGATTCCTGCAGCACGCTCCCATGCTGCTCCTCCCGGAGGAGGAAGGAGGGGGTCTCTCTGGATCTGCCACTTGTGGGGTCCCTGCTCAAAGAGCAGAGGCCCAACTGTGCTTTGGATTGCAGTTTAAGGTAACACCGAACTGAGATACCCCTCCTCAGCTTGGTTCCATCTCTGCAGTCAGCTTCTCCTCTCTGATACCTGGAAGCTCTGTTGCACTCAGACTCCCCTGGTCTTTTTGTGTCCTGACACCACACTGTCCCTGCGAGGACTTTACCCCCTGCTTAGCCTCTGGGGTGACATCCCTCAGTGGAGCAGACTTCTAAAAGTTCTGATTTTGTGCTCTGTTGCTCTCTCACTTGCCAGGAGCCGGCCCCTCCCCCTGGCATCTATCTTCCCGTTGAAGGCCTTAAGGAAATTTCCTTATAGCAGCTGAAGACAACGACTAGTAGTTACTTAAAATATCTACTATATAATAACAACTTAACCTCTCTCACCAAAAAATAGTGCTATCAAAAAAAAAAAAGAAAAAGAAAAAGACATCACCACAGAAAGCATGTTACCTTGAGGGGTTATATGTGAGTTATTTGCTTGAGTGGCAAGATGGTTTTCTAGTTCTTCAATCTGCTGTCTGTACTGCTGAAGCTGTACCTCAAACTGCTGAACCAAGATTCTGAAGTAGCTACACAAAAACATTTAAAAGTCAGATCGAGTTTTAAAAATATTCCTTTCCTTACACTGAAAATACCACATAAATACACGCAGCTATTTACGTAGGCCTTTGACCTAGTCTGACAACCTAATGACAGAGCACAGATACCGCTGAAAGAAAAACTAACAGGTATCACAAATAGATACACAACCTTACTGTAATCATGAAAAATCCCAATTAAGGGATAATCTACAAAATAGCTATATACTCTTCTAAAGAATCAGGGTCACGAAAGACAAAGACAAATAACTGTTACAGACTGGAAGAGATTAAGGAGAAATAACAACTAAATGCAAAGTGAATAGGATCCTGGAATCAGAAAAGTACACTAGTAGAAAATAGATATGATTCTGGAAAAGAAAGAGCACTTTAGTGGCAAAGTCAATAAAATTCAAGTAATTTCTGTAGCTTGGTTAATAATACCGCATCTATATTAATTTCCTATTCCTGGTGGTTACACAGTATGTTAATGTTAAGGAAAGCAAGGAAAGAAGGAAATTCTTTGTACTACCATTTTTACAAGTTTTCTTAAGGTCTAAAATAAGTTCAAAATAAAAAGCTGTTTTAAAAGAGTACAACTGTCAACCAGATTTTACAAGCAGGTACTTAGGGTTCTTATATTTATAATCTGAAAACACTATAGCATTTACAGAAAGAATGTGTAATACTACTAGTATTCTGCTAAATTTAACCAGAGAATGCTAGAAAGATAAAAGGGACCTTGAATAGCATGCAAAGCAAGCTGAATGTTATTCCGTAGGAAATAGAGAGCTATGAAAGTTTTTTGCAGTGGAAAATGATACAATTCACCCATTTTAAAACTAGCTCTGATGGCAGCATGGAGAACAAGACAGAGGGATAAAATATTAGAGAAAGTCCAGTGAGAAAGCACAGACCATGCCAATCTGAATAAGAGGAGCATCACTGTCCTTGTTAATTTCCTGATTTTGATCACTGAACTGTGGTTATGTAACAGAATATTATATTTAAGGAATACAAACTAAAGTACTTTAGCATAAAGGGCATCATGTATGCAAATAAGCTGTTCAGGGGGAAAATATGTATATACATATAAAAATCAAGGAACAAAACATATATAGTAAAAATATTAACATGTAAGGAAGCTAGATGAAAGATATATGGGAATTCTTTGTTTTATTCTTGAAACTTCTCTATAAGCCTGAAATTATATCTAATAAAAAGTTAAAAGAAAAAAGAAAGTGAGGGACCAGAAGTCAGACAGACCTATACCACTCACAAGCTCAGGGCTTCACCTCTTCATGCCTCAGGCTCCTCATCTCTAAGAATGGAATAATAACAGCTGTAGGGATTTTGTGGAAAATGAGATAAAGTAGATAAGATGCTAAAGCATACTGCTTGGCATATGGTAAGCATCTGATAAATATCAGCTATTATTATCTCTAGCAACACAAAAGGATATAAAGAAAAGAGACAAGATAGAGATCACATGGCAACTACACAAATACACAACCTAGGTAATGAGATTACAGATGAATTTTTTTCAATTTTAACTTATCTACATTTTCTAATTGCTCTTCCTGAACATTTACTACCTATGTGAATAAAACTAAGCAAATAAGTAAAAGGGCTAAACTATTTCTAGAATGCCCTGTTTAAGGAAGGGACTATCATAAAATTACTTAATTAATTAATTTATTTTTAATTATTTGCCCCAGGAGTACAGGTATGTGAATCATCAGGCATACACATTTCACAGCACTCTACCATAAAATTATTTTTAAATTAAAAGGTCCTTATTGGTAAAAATGTAAGATTCTACTACCTGCAAAATATAATATAGTGGAATAAGCCCTGTACATAACAGGCAAAAAAAGTATAACTGCATAATAATGGTTAAAAGCTCAGATATTAGCTGTCACTTACCCTCCAATAAAATGAAGGTAAGAACTGCCTTCTTAGGGTTACTATGAGAATTGAATGGAGAAATCCATGTTAAGTGCTTATTAACCCAGGTTCGCTACAGAGTAAGCTAAAAATTCTTTTAGCCTGTGTATTGAACTGTTTTGCTTTCTTAAAGTGAGAAAATCCAGTAACTTACTCAGCAGGAGCTGTGTTTTCATGTTGGAGTCCAGGTGGTGTTTTCTGGGTTCTTAAAGCTATTTCAGCATTCTTTAATTCCTAATAGACCAGAGGTTTAAAAAAAAAAAAAAAGTTAAAAAATATTTTCTCTAGACTGAAACTTCAAACAATGCAATGCTCATGTTATGAGAAAATGCAATATTTAGCCTGCTTTACAAATTGCTAAAACCTCTTCCCAAAGAAGACAAAGTACACCTTTAAAAAGCTTTACGATAAATTTATAATGAGTTGCTGATCTATTTTAACAACTATGGACTTTGGGGTGCCTCAGTGGCTAGGTTGGTTATGTAGCTGCCTTCAGCTCAGGTCATGATCTCAGGGTTCTTGGATCGAGCCCCACATTGGGCTTCTTGCTCAGCCTGCTTCTCTCTCTGCCTGCCACTTCCCCTGCTTATGTTCTCTCTCTCTCTCCCTCTCTCTGACAAATAAATAAATAAAATCTTTTAAAAAAACCCAAAAACTACGGACTTCTGTAAAATTCACGAAGTTAATTCACCTACAGCAAAAGACTCTGCTATTATTTAAAAATCTTTAATATACAAATGCAGAAAATGCTATTTTAAAAAAGCAAGGTAGCAGCAGTAATAATGTTGAGGCTGGTGCTGCAGCAGTTAAAATTCTGATAACTTACCATATACCAAGCACTATGCTAAAGGCTTTACATGTACTATATCATGGTCTATCCTCAGTAACAACCTTTTAATCTATGTGACATCTCCCTTGCGACGTCTCCCTTTATACCAATGAAGAGCGGAACTTACAAGGACATGAGGTAACTTGTCCAGACCCAAGTAGCTAGAATACCTGAGAACTGCATCAAAGCAGCCCCATTTTAAAGCTTAAACACTTAACCATTCTTATATTGCCTTCCATTGTTCTTTAGTGCCATTCCAATCTTTTAGCCAGTGGTTTTTCAAGACTGATACTCTGGTTTTACCACATTACATCACACACTGCTATCACCTCACTGATTTTTAATCTCTATTTAAGTTCTTTTACTTCAAAAAAAAAAAAAAAAGTACCTTAACTTTATATTCCCTGCAGCAAGCTTTTGCCCTGATTTTACTGTCAAACTAAGTCTCTAACAGTCTCTACCTGTTCTTTCCACTTCCTCTTCATTCTTCACCTCAGTCTTCCATCCTATCTGATTTCAGGACAAAAGTGCTGGAGGGCTCTGGACTATTAACTCTAAACCCTGCCTACCTCTTGCCAGACCCAGACTCATAATCAGTGCTTCCATGATACCAAACTGCTTACAGATCCTCAAACATACCTATTTCATGGCTCCATTCCTATGCTTGGTATTCTACCAGTCCAATCTCATGTTCACGATTCAGCACAAAGGTATTCTACTCTGGACAGATGATAAAAGTGCCCACTTGAGCCCTTTGTGCCTCTATCATACCTTGTCCCTGGAACATGTTACCCAATTGATTTAACTCAATCTCCCTCATATATTTTAAGTCTTTTGATCCCGAACACTTCTGCTGAAGTGCTCTGTGTATAACAGATCCTTAAAAATGCTCATTGACTACATGTAACCTCAACAAACCATTGACACCTGCCCTACCCAAAAAGAGATTCTAAGTACCCTTCTTACTTAAACTCCTGAGTTATGTAACCAAAAAAATGAAGGATTTAAGAGACTTTGCTTCCATAAGGTTCTGGTCTTTGCAAACACAACACTGTTCTTTAGAATTGCCTGTATATCCCAAAAAGGCTTTCTTTGAAAAAAAAGTTGGAGGGTTAAAGAATACTGGTAACTACTTCACTAAGGGAGTGAAAAATATTTTCTCAATTGATAATTCACTAACCTGTGGGTAGAGAAATAATTCCTGAATCAGAAGTAAGAATCTTAGATCAATTTCTTTGATGTCACCTGTAAAATTTTCTAAATTCGACTTAGATGACTTTTTCCTTATGAAACTGTCTTTGATTCATCCTCTTCTTTATTTGCTACCTTTATACTCCACCCAATCTTTTATTATTTCATTTGCATAACTAGTCTTTTAGTATCTTTGGGTATGGGTTTTTATCTCTGAAAGTAACAAGTCTGGTACATAAAAGGTATTCGACAAATATTTATGAATGGAATCATCTAGTGCTAGACTTATAGTGGATCCCATTAAAGCATTCATTTCTCTTTTTCTTGAGTTTACCTCCTCTATTACTGTGCTAATGACACTTCCCATATAATTTATATAATTTCATATACTTCACATATGAAATTTGTAATTTCATGTAATGTTTAATCGCAGTCTAAATATTCTCCACTGTCTAAAAGTATGACTAACATTTCCTTCCTCCTAGAAAGATGATACAAACATATCTGATGATGTACACAGAAGGAATAAGTAGAAAAGAAACATGGGAGAATATATTAATCATATTTAACTAAAGAGTTTGTAGGCAACCAGGAAATCTGAAGGCAGACAATAAAGGCTTTGAATTCCTTTTAAATATCATAGTTTAGAACAGCTACTTTAGTAACACATTTTAATTAAAAATATCACAAAGTATTCTCTGATAGTTGACTTGAAGACACATAAGCACATACAAACTTCTAATTTTATATCAAGTCCTGGGGATTTAAGTACAGCATGGTGACTACAGTTAATAATACTGTATTGTATATTTGCAATTTGCTAAGAGAGTAGATCTTGAAAGTTCTCATCTCAACAGGAAATTTTTTTTACCTTAGCGGTAGATGTTAACCAGATTTGTTGTGGTCATTTTGCAATATATACAAATATTTAATCATTACACTGCACACCCAAAACTAATATGGTTTTATATGTCAACCATATTTCAATAAAAAAGGACATATAAGCACCTTTAAAATTTTTACTTAATGTAGTTTCACTTTATTTATGAAGAGCATAGCACTCTGATAAGCCCATGTTTTAAAAAGGCATATCACAGGGGCGTCCAGATGTCGCAGTTGTCATGAGATCGAGCCCTTCATTGGGCTCCCTGCTAAGTATGGAATCTGCTGGAGATTCTCTCCCCCTCCCACTCTCCCTCTGCCCCTCCCACTGGTGGGCAAGTATCTTCTCTCTCTCTGGCTCACTCTAAAATAAATAAATCTTTCAAAAGGCGTATCACATAAAGTTCTTTAACAGATGAGGGAAAACTTTAGGGAAAGATTTCTGGACTGCCATGATCCGATGAAGTATATTTTATAATTGTGAAATATAAAACAAATCATCTACCATCATTCTTACCCAACAATGTAGATAAGAACTATATATTATATATATGTATTATATATTTCATATATATTATACCATAAGAACAAAAAACAAGTACATGAGTGGCAAAAAACATGAGCCTCATTAACTTTTTTTTTTAAAGATTTTATTTATTTATTTGACACAGAGAGAGAGATCAGATCACAAGTAGGCAGAGAGGCAGAAAGAGAGAGAGGAGGAAACAGGCTCCCCGCTGAGCAGAGAGCCCGATGCGGGCCTCAATCCCAGGACCCTGAGATCATGACCTGAGCCAAAAGCAGAGGCTTTAACCCACTGAGCCACCCAGGCGCCCCTCATTAACATTTTTAACTAAGACATAAGACTAGCAAGTCATCAGAATTTAATATTTATAAAGCACAATATAGTTTTTATTTAATGACTGACAGATTTTTAAAAACCTATTTTTCTGCCTAGCTTGTATAATATAGCAATTTAGCCAGCAAGCACTCTTAGGAAGCAAACTAGTTAAGAGTATCAGCTCTAGAATCCAAGCTCTTCCATTTATTAACAAACCTCTCTGCCCATTTTCTTATTTATATAACAAAGAATGCCTACCTCACAAAGCTGTCATGAAAACTAAACTGGACTAATAAGTATAAATTGCTTAAAATACTACCTCATAAATAGTAAGAACTCAATACAAACTAGTGACTCCAGTGACTATTACTATTACGGCAACTTAAAAGTCCACAAGCTAGGGCGCCTGGGTGGCTCAGTTGGTCAAGTGACTGCCTTCAGCTCAGGTCATGATCCCGGAGTCCCAGGACTGAGTCCTGCATCAGGCTCCCTGCTCAGCAAAGGGTCTGCTTTTCCCTTCAGTCCTCCCCACTCTCATGCTCTCTCTCTCTCATCCTATCTCTCAAAAAAATAAATAAAATCTTTAAAAAAAAATACACATGCTATACAGTTTTCTTAGTATATCTGTATCAAGTCTTATAATCTATAAAACAATAATTTCCACTTAAATAAAACAAACAAAAAAAACCCTAAAATAAAATGACTGTAAGTTAGTTTACCTGGGCAGTTTCTATTTTCAACTTGTCAATATTGAGGGTGTTTCTCTGTAATCCACTGGCAGCCAGTGACAGAAGCTGCTTCAGAGCTTTAATATCTTCTTGTACTTTAAGCATGGCTTTTGAAGACATTCTACTAATTTCTTCTTGTACCTGTTTCTGTTCCTTCACAAATTTCCTAAAAAGATACATAAAACTGAATTAAAAAAAAAATACCTTTGGTGTCTTACAGGAAAAAAGTACATTTACAATAGGTTGGTCAGAGTCCTAGAGTTTTAAGAAGGAAATATTAAAAATCCTTCTACAGTTCACATGCTTTTTTCAGAGTGACAGTAACAAAACTTTAATTCCTATTATTCTGCTTTCTGTTTATAAAAATATTAAAACTTTTACCCAAGTTAAAATGTTTAAGAGGAAGAAGAGATGTTCCCCCTAAAATACACTCTAACATTCTTCAACATGATACATCTAATTATATTTGACACTTACTGGAGATTTTCAACATCCTGGCAGATGACAGGAGGTAGATTTTCATCCTTCAGTGCTTTACTATCCCTAAGAAAAATGCCACAAATGTATTAAAGCCATTGAGAGTAGAAAAAGCTGACAGTTGAGTTCCACTACAGTATGTGTTAAATGAGAGGAAATAAAGCAAATATTCCCCATTTATAGTTCTCATGGTTGATTTCAAATCTCTTTATAAAAAACCATTAAGTTTCTTTACCTTTAAAATAACTTTAACAATTCATCTGACAGGGAGATTTCTTTATTAAAAACACTGACATCTATCATAAGTATACATAAATGCATCCAACCAAATGTTTAAGAAAAAAATTTTAAAATACAAGAAATTAGATTAAATATTGAACTAAGTTCCCCTGGCTCAAAAATTCTATGACTGACCTTTTATGCAGTTCAAAAATATTAAAGCATTCATTAAAGAAGGTCTACAAAACTTCTCATAATGAGATTATATTTTACTTGATTTTAATAATTTCAACAAAATAAAACCTAGGAATAGGCTAAGGGAATCATAAACATTTAATGAGGATAGGAATAGGTAAAATTTGGCATGCTGTAATGTAATTATGAGTTAAACTTCAGTCACAGATCTGTTACTACTTCCTTGATATAACCCTAAGCAAACCTCAGTCTCTTCCAGCTTTCTGATTTACGTAATAGGGCACAAGATATTTTGAAGGCTTGAATTTGATCATTTATTTACAAATGTAATACAAATTAGGTGAGAAAATATAAGTGGTAGTAAAAATAGTGATCTTCAAATATATATGATGTATATGGAGGCTTTTTCTCTCTTCATCATCAGAAAATAAATGGTACTGATATAGTAATTTATATATAAAAGGTATACATATATAAAATTGAGCATAAAATATTCCAGAAAGAATTGGCTATAAACTTTCCTAATGATTAAAAATTAAAGCTCTGACCTCCCAAAATCTTTCCAGAGCATGTTTATTATTTTATTTTAGACAAAAACTGATTCAAAGAATTTTTTTTCTAAATGCCTATATGGTTTCATTTACTTCCAATGATACCACCTGCCTATAAATTAACAAATAAAATTCTTCAATTAAAATATTTTAAAAGTTAAATTGTAAACTTACTCTGGTCTTGTTCCTGTTTTATCACCTAGAAAATTCAAGAAACTTCATGTAAAAACAGGTCATTTAACAATGTATTCCAAATTCAAGTTTTAATTTAACACAATCTAAGGTATAAACAGAAACTGCTAAGCATTTTACAAATGGCTTCTTAAACATCACGTGAGGTCAGGACTTGTCACAAACTCCAAACACAACATGTTATGGGGATAGACAGTTATGTAGCTGATTTGTATCTATTTCTTTCAAGAGCAAGAATCTTCCTCTTTCAACTATCTTCTATGAAAAATATTCTTGCTTAGCGCAGTTTAACTCCTGAGGGTTTTACTTGATGCCTTCTTAGGTTCTATCAGTTTAGAATACGAAAGTATGTTAGATTACCTGGATGTCTCTAAATATTTTACAAAAGCAGAAATTTTTTAAAGATGATGTCTTTAATGTGTGCAGATCTATCAATAACTTTCTCACGAACACCTATGTAGTGGTTATCACTAATAGTGTATGTCTAAAAGTAGAAAAGTATAAATGCTCCACCAGCAAAACAAAGTGACTCACTTTCTGCTTTTCCAAAATTTATTTCATACTACAAAATAAGACCTGCTTAATTAAGAAAATACAGAAACACAAAAACTTCATCCCACCAGAGAACCTTAATGGTTCCTCTTACAACCTATTTGGGCACCTACCCACACATTTTAAACGCGATCAGGATGACTGTAAGTTATGTTAACGTATTTTCTCAGCATGTTGCAATTAAGTCTTTTTCATGTCACTTAACATGATTTTAAATGACTTGATATACTACTTCCTTACAACATATACTACAGAATACTGATGACATCGCTGTATCAGAACCTTTATGCCCAACCCTCTTCTTAACATGTAAGCATTTACTATATAAACAATGTTGCTACAGTCAATGTTTTTATTTCTAAATACTTGTGCATGACTTTACTTGTATTCCAAAAAAAGAGGAATTTATAGGTCAATTACATCAAGAAAAGCTTCTGACATATTATCAAACTGATCCTTTAAAACAACTGTTCCAATTTATCTTCCCACCTATTATGAATAAGAGTAACTTTTCCATCACACCCTCAACAATGTACATTTTTCCAAAACAATCACTGCCAGTATAAAGGTGAAAAATGCCACTCCATTATAATCTAAATTCATATTTCTGACAGTACTAAGTAAAACATTTCAAATGTTAATGAGACAAGTATATTTCTCCTTTAGTGAATGGTCTATTCAGGCTATTTGTACATCTTTGAGGTATGTTTCTCACTGACTTCTAAGAGCTATTTCAACATTAAGCAATTAATTCTTTGTCTCGTATATATATTTCATGTGTCTGTTTCTACAATCAGACCCTCTCAGTTTCAGATGTTAAAATGTGAAAAAAATAAGCATCTAGACCTCAAGTATTTTACTTTCAATTTGTCATTCACCTTTTGCCTTTGTCCATGGGGTCTCTTTTGTTTACCTCTTTAATCTAACTATAATTTATTTTTCCATACTTTGTATTTTACTGATTCTAAGACCTTTCTCTTTCATAGTTTAACATTTCTGAAATTGGTACCCATGTTCTACAGATGGAGGCCTTTGGATGAGACACAGTAAGATAAAGTAGGGATTTAATTTTTTTTCAAATAGTTCAACTTCTTTTTTTGATAATGTACTATTTTGCTCTCTATTTGATATTCCATTTTTATTACATTTACAGAAGTTTACACACACAAACCTGTATATAAAACCTGTATATAAAACTTGGGCCTGTTTTTAGCCTACTGTGGGCCCTGACTAGTCTATCTAGCTTTGCATCTGTAAAACCTGTGGACTGCTATAAAAGCTCCCTATCAGCATTCCATATCTGTTCCTGCCCACCTGCACATTATCTTCGACTCTGCTGCCAGAATGCTCTTCTTCAAATACGTATCGCATATTATTCACATCAAAACCCTAGTGGGTCTCGACTGTGCTCCGTGTAAGTACAAAACTCCTTACGGTGGCACGCATGGCCCTTCCCTTTATGACGTCTGGAATCTGAACTTCCCATGCTATAGCTCGCTGGTTTTCCAGCAGTTCTTCAAGAGTAAAGATCATCCTCATCTCTAGGTCTTGCTCCATGCTGCCCCCACTTACAGAACACTGCTTCCTACCACTCTTCATCTATTAAACCAAATACTGCAGGTCCAGGCTAACTGATGTAGCTACTAGAGAAACAGAGAAATCCTTTAGATTAAAAAAGAATCCTCTGACACATATAGCAGGTTAAAGGGAACTGGATATGGTACATCAAGTCATGTGCAGGAATATTTTACATATTCCTTTTGTTCAACTCTAAGACACAACACAAGAGGAAGGCAATGGGGGAAGGTGGGGGGGCGGAGATTAACTCCTTTATTTGTCTTACTCCTTTGCCTCAATCAGCTCTTTCACCTGGAGCGTTAAAAGCAATTACAATGAAGAGAGAAACAGTTTCATAATTAAAATCAAAGTAGTTAGAGGGTACCAGACTGCCCCAGCTGAGTAAAAAAAATAAGCTGCTAAAACATCTAAAATTATTTTTCTAATTTCAAAGTTGCTACAAAGAAAACTAAGTAAAAACAAGAGATAGATCCCTATGTTTAAAAATCAATTTTCATTCAAAGAAAAATAATCCTAAATTTTCTAAGTTTAAAGGATTTTAGCACAGCCAGCTTTTAAAACAGTACTTCAACCTAGTACAGTATCTCTATATAATAAAAACCACATCCAAATAAAAAATTCTTAGATATATGGACACAGCATATTTTACACCTTCATCTATTACCTCATTCTAAGTTCTTCAGAGGATTCAATGCAAAATGCATTTAAGTACCCTAGTGAAACATGCTTTCATCAGAGGCAGAAGAGACATTGCAAGACAAAACAAAAAATCATGCACAGAAAATCAACAAAACTAAAACACCTTTCGAAATGAGTCTGGATTGGCAATTTTTAAAAAGAATATTCAGCATGGCAAGAGCGAAGCGAGAAGGGCATTTTCATACTGGCTGGTGGGAAATAAATTGGTAAAACCTTTCTGGAAAGTAATTTCACAATATATACTAAGAGTCTCCAAAACTGTCCCAGTCTTTAAGCCAATGATTCAGTTTCTAGGTATCTGTTTTAAAAAGATAACCAAAAATATGAATGAAAATTTATAATAAATGCAAACACCTAAACAGCATTTACTATGTGCCTGGCTCTGCTGAAGTTTTTTTTTTTTTTTTTTTTTTTAAAGATTTTATTTATTTATTTCACAGAGGGAGAGAGATCACAAGGAGGCAGAGAGGCAGGCAGAGAGAGAGGGGGAAGCAGGCTCCCCGGTGAGCAGGGAGCCCGATGCGGGCCTCGATCCCAGGACCCTGAGATCATGACCTGAGCCGAAAGCAGAGGCATTAACCCACTGAGCCACCCAGGCGCCCATCTGCTGAAGTTTTATAAATAGTAATCCTCGGACCAACACTGTCAAGTAGGTACTGTTCTTTTCCCCCACTTTACAGATAAAGAAACTAAAGCACAGAGGGGATAAATAACTTGAATAAGGTCACAGAGTAAATAGTTGGGGGGATCTGCAGCCAGACGATTTCAGCTCAAGTCTATCCCCTTAAACTACAATACTATGCTGCCTCTCTCCATAAAGATGCTCAATATGTTGACACTTCCTAGAATACAAGAACTGAAAACAAACGCTAATAGAATAATGGTTGATTACTGATGTATCGATTCATAAAGTTGATATTAAGCAGCAATAAAACACTCCTAAAGAATTACTGAACTGACAAATACTTGCGATACGACATATGAGAAAGAACAGGTTACAAAGCAATACAGTTGATCTTTGAACAATGCAGGGATTAGGGGTACCAACCCCCAGGCAGTTGAAAATCTGTGCGTAATTTCTGATTCCCCAAAATCTTTACTAATAGCTTACTGCTGACCAGAAATTTAACTGACAACACAAAGTCTATTAACACACACTTTGTATGTTATATATACTATACACTGCATTCTTACAATAAAATTAGAGAAAAGAAAATACTAAGAAAATCATAAGGAAAACACATTTACAGTACTCCACTGTTATTGGAAAAAATCCACATATAAGTGGACCTAAACAGTTCAAAACATGTTGTTCAAGGGTCAACTTATACACCATATATGTGTCTATGATTCCAACTTAAGAACATATATTAATACACATATTGATAGCTACATAACCACATGCACATTCAAAACTCAGTTTTCTACAAAAATAAAATCTTAAATATATAATACATACAAAATTTGTGAAATATAAAGCAAATAAGTTCAAAACTAAAAACTTTACTACTGAATATGTAACTAAAAACCTTCCTGACATAGGAATTTAAGTTACTGTTCGAACATAACATTACTTACTCTTTTTATCTGATGAGCTACTAAAATCTATACCACCAAGACCTTCATTGCCTGCAGTTGAAGTAGCTGCTGTGGTTCCCAATGTCAAGCCTAAAGCATTTTGTCCAAGTCCTACAAATAAGCCAAATATAATTTACAAAGAAAGTCTTTACAATGATTTTTCCCTTAATGACCAAAGCTCTCAAATGCTTTTAAGCTGGATCCCATTTTCTTCACACTTGATTTAAACAAATAACACGGAATAAGTCTGAAGCTGGGATTCAATGGTATACATAGTCTGGATGATAGAATTTTAACTTTTTTACTTTTTAGGTAATTTTTTTAAGTGTAGTTGACACACAATGTCACATTAGTGTACAACAGTGATTTAACAAGTCTATACATTATGCTATGTTCACAAGTGTCACTACTCCATCTGTCACCATACAACCTTATTTCAATACCATTGATTATATTCCCTAGGCTATACCTTTCATCCCTGTGACTTACTCATTCCATAACTGGAAGCCTGTACCAACCCCCACCTTTGCCCATTTTGCCTGTCCTCCCTACTCTTTCTGGCAACCATCAGTTCTCTGTATTTATGGGTCTATCAATTTTTCTTTACTAAAAAGGTCAGAGTGTATCTGTTAATTCAATAAATGTGAACATACTATTTGTTTTATCTTAAATCCTCCTAAAAAAGCAGTTTTAGTTTGTATATTTTCAGGTGCATATTTCTTGTCTTCTAGTCATGCTTTGGAAGTGTTAATTAACTTGACAGGCATTTACAATGTGCATGTATATATGAAATCATCTTGCTCCACACTTTAAATATCTGACATTTTTACTTCTCAATTATACCTCAGTAAAGCTGGTAAAGGATAAATAAATAAAATAATCTAGTAATGATTTATAAGACTTCACTATAACATAAATAGTTTTATTATTAATGAAATTTAAAGAACTGAGAGTTGGAAGCCTTACAGATCAAACATCAAAATTTCATACTCTTAAGCTTTTTTAACAAAACTTTAATGAAAGAAGTAGACTTCATTTTTAAATTCTATCTCACTGACAAAAGGAATTGAAGGGGCTAACTACAGTTAATCTTAAGTCATTAATGTATGCTTGTAAATCAAGTAGCAAAATTTTAAAGACCATGCATTGGTAAATCATCTAAGTCCATGCATTCCCAAGCTGACGTAACTGTGGTTCTTTTTGTACAGATGCTACTTACTTTAAAAACAGAGGAAACAGTAGGGTATACTGGATAAGAGCATAGCATATATGAAAACTGGATTTAAATACTGACAATGTGTGAAAAAAAATATAGCTAAATAAATATCCATTTAAAAAAAAAATCAATGGTATCTTTAGGTTAGCAGAACCATAAATCAAGCACTGACGTGTGTCTAAACCCTAACAAAAATTATAACAGGCCTAAAAACTCATAAGCAAGACACAAAAACAATCCTCCACCTTCCCTTTCTGTTATTTTTTGTTTTGCTCTCATAGGAATCTTTAGGAGACATATTTAAATACTTATTCTACAAAGAAAGGTATGTTAAGAGTCATCCAGCGATTTGGTTATTAGGAGACATTTTGAATACCTACAAGGTTAGACAATAGTGACAAAAAGTATTTAAAAGATAATGCAAACTTGAATGCTACAAATTTTTACAGATTATTTTCAACAATTCCTTTTTCCCCCTTCCACTGACCCAGATTTTCTTCATTAAATTTAGTATCTGAACAGAGTACATAAAAGAACTGTTTAACAGAAAACACTAGGTCATACTCCAACTCTCCCATACAACCAAGTATTAGACACCTATGAGGTGTTGAGTAAAAATTCTGAGATTAAATAACCATTATATGTGAACATATGTATTACTGGAAATTCTGTGATTTTAATATGTTTCAATGTTGAAAAACATGTTTTCCCTAACTCATAAATTGTTAAAGAAAAATTCTTGATGCTATATTGCTATGTAAGATAATTATATAATGTTTTCAAATCAGAGGAAAGCTTTTCTCACTCCTACATTATATTACATTATATATAGTATCATGTTTCCTCTAGTATTCATTCCCAATACTCAAAACATCTATACAGAATCCTTAACATGAGGCTAATTTCAAAATAAGCAAGAAATGAAAAATCAATCCAAGATGGAAAATATTAAGTATTCTCTGCCAAGTGAATTGATACTTTAGTATTTTGCCTAACTATAATAAATTTAATACTTGTGTTCTAAAACCTTGCCTTCAAAGCATGCTAATACCCTTTCCTGATGTCTGTAATGGAAAGCCATTCTTAAAACCAGGGCTTAAAAGGTCAAGTTGTTTTACAATGAACTTAGATACCAAATGATCCAAGACTATGCAACTGCCATTTATTGATAAATTTCTCTAGAATAGTTTACAGGCTCCTTAAACAGGCCCTTCTTTGCTTCCTTATCTTGTCAGTCAATATTGAGAAGCAGAAAATTTTACTTGTACAATATGGCTAAGATGTCCAATTATGCATGAAAAACATTATTTTATAATTCAGTTTTCATACTAAACAAAAAACATACAGGTTAAAGAGACAAAGTGGTCTGTTCAAAAGGTCAAAATACAGATAAAGTAAATTTAAATATAAATATTTACCATTTCAGAAAATGAATACCATCAATTACCTGATGTCCCTGTATTTGAACTCTGGAAAAGTGAACCTCCCAAACCAGCTAAGGCTCCCCCTAAGGAAAGGCTTGTTGATGCGGGGGTAGTTGTAGCTGTTGTTCCACCCAAATTATTTAGGGTAAATCCTGTAGATGCTATAAAAAGTAAAATTGTAAGGCTTCATAAGGAAACATCATTTCTAAGAACAAAGAAAATACAAAACAAACAAACAAAAAAGACAACCCTCATGTCCATGATAAAATTCACTCTTAGGAAAAACTACTCACTAAAGATAAAATTATATATACTTAAGAATAAAGAGAAATAGTACTTTAAGGCAAATGCTAGTGACACAAATAAGAGTTTTGGGTTATACTAGAATAGTATGAGGTAACTGGTTCCAGACAGTAATAAGGAGTTTTCAACCCAGGATACCAAATTCGCCTTCAAAACTGAATAAATCCTAAAGCAGACAAGGTTTATGCAAACTCTTTATCCTTTCTTGTCACCAAAATGCTCCTTGAAAACAAAGTGAATATTAACAGTTTTACATTTTACCTCTCACCCTTTCCCTGCTTTGCTCTGTAAATAGAGATCAACTTCCAGGATGGCACCTGTTGCTTTAAAGCCCAATGATGATAATCTTCACAAATCAGCAATTTTGTAGGTCAAAATTGCTGAGTGATTAAAATAAAAACTTTCCAAAACTGAAGTTATCTTTAATAAAGGTGGATACCTATATTCACTAGCTAAAAAAAAAAAAAAAAATTCAAATAAAATTCAACTACAAAATGTGACTTTTTCCATTCTGCCTCACCTGCTGGAGTTGATGTCAGAGCAGACGAAAGAGTAAGACCACTAGCTGAGGTAGAAGTAATAGGGAGAGCAAATGGTGTGGCAGATGCAGCAGGTTTACTGAATCCTAAACTGAAACCTGTTGTAGATGTAGATGTAGTAGCCGGCGTTCCTGTGTCAAACAAACAAACAAATCCTGTTTTGCCATAATTGTGTATGTATTATACCGGTTTCAATCAGGATACCTAAAAGTTTGTGATCCTACTTTTGTAGACAGGATACTTGGATATGTATGAAAAAGGAAAATATAGAAGTTGGAACTAAATCATGGTAAATACTTAAAAAAGGACGCTATGATTTAGAAAAAGCAAAGGAAAGTCCAATCAATGTGGTAATATTGAAATCCAATTTCAGTTCTACCCCTGGATTTACCTAAAACAGCACTTATCCTTCCTTTGCTTTATACTTAGCAGAAAAATATCCCTCCCCTCCAAGGCTATTTAAAACACCATTCTCTACCGCTTTCTCTTCCTTTCGTTTTTCTGTCAATTGCTGCTACTCCTTCCAGTCTCCTTTTGTCCATCTCCTTCCTCTGTTCACTTCTTAAATGATACTGCCTAAGCTCCAGGCCTGCTCCCATACTTTCAAACTGCAGAATTTCAACTAGAGGAACATGGGTCTAAATCTACATCTACCAGAGTCTCCACTGGTTAGTTCTACTTGGATGTCCCTTCACTTTGCACCTTTACATCTCCCTATACAAAAACTTTCCTAAATCCCCTGCCCACCATGGTCCACTCAGTTGCTCAAGCCAGAAAGCATAATCACTCCTGAAGTCCCTTCTCTCTCCTGCATTCTACTAATCACAAATCCTGCTGATTCTACTGCAGAAATATCCCTGGACTACAAGCATCCTCAAAACCCTTAGCTCAGGTCATCTCCCTCTCAAGCACAATTATAATAACCTCTTAACTTGTTTCTGTGCTATCAGTCCTTCTAAACTTTAATCTATTCTTGGAATTACTTCAGTTACTTTAAAAACAAGAGAACACCAACAAAAAATAATACTCCAGTGATTCTCCCTGACTGAAGGCTCCTGTTAGCGCTATACTATCTCTACACTAGAGTTGAAAGGCATGGCACACGACCGCCTTTCCTATCTACTCCCAACCTGCTCTTCACATCCCCTCTTCTCCCTACCATTCCCACTTCTGAATTCTAAACCCCAAGAACCAAGTACTTTTCCTATTTCCCTGGATGCCCTTATGATTGAGCCTTTCACTCCTCTATCAGGAATGATGTTTTCTGGCCCCAAAATAAACTCCTACTCTTATCTTCCTCTGCCTCCCTTGGTGCCTTTCATACATCTGTTAGAGCATTTATCATGTCACACAAGAACGTATTACTATACCTGCTGGTCACCTTCACCTCATAACCCACTGAATGCCTTGCTCATGTACTCAGCAGTTCTTGACATCATCAGTACCATTCTCACCACCAGTATCATCACCACACCAACAGCTAATACTAAATGTTCAAAACATTATGTATACCCAACTCCAGAGTTAGGAAGTAGTAGCTGCTCAAAAATATTAAAGAAATACATAATGACCTGCATTTTGGCTTCTTCTCAAGGCACTGAGAGAAGCCACTGCCAGAAATTAAACTTCTGGATTGCCCTTACCACAACCAGAAATTCATACCAGAGTACAGTGCTTTGAAATCCTGTATGGGTTCTACAATCTCAAAAAATAAGAAAATCCAACTGCTTGCCCCTGAAACCAATCCTGTCCAAAACTCTGAAAGTGAACAGATGTGTTACACTTTCCGCTAATAACAGGTAAGTAGCATGCAAATGAAGAAAGTCCACCAGTCTTTATTTCATATTTTTATTTAATTTTAATTAAATTTAAAAATTTAACTTTAACTGAATTTCCTCACTGTCCTTTCAATCATTCATTTCCTTTGACATTATTAACTGCCATCCTGCTTACTCACATTCCCTTTCGTATATCACTACAGAGAACTATAATGTTTTTCAACTGGAAGATAATCCAAAAACTTTTCAGCCCAATACACTCGTTTTATAGGTAACTAAAAGCTGCCAGATACTACATGACTACATAAGACCTCACAATGATTTGGAGGTACAAGCAAGGCTTAATTCTAAGACTTCTGGCCTACAGTTTGTTGCTTTTTTTCACTAAAAGGATTCAAATGACTACAAAATATAATGTGAAATAAACCTCCAGAGAAAAACCATTTCTGAATTTAAGGGTTTTTTTTCTGAATTAAAAAGTCATTCCCTTTTTTAAAAACTCCAATACTGAAAGGTTTTGTGATGAGTCGGTGTCTGTGATCTATATTGGGTTCCTTACATGCTTCCTTCTATACCCCAGCTCTGTGAGATATTAAGAAAGAGAAGAGTAGAAAACCACAGATCTGGGATCTTTCCTCAAAAATTCTTACCCAGAGTTAATCCTGTAGTTATAGCTGTTGCTATTCCTGGGGACAAAAAGAGAAATAAAATTTAATCATCAATGGAAGATGACATTTTGGGGGGTTTATTACAAGGGCAAGACTTAAGGGTCCTCCTCAGGGTATGATACTACAACGACCAGTATCTTCCACCATACCCACTAATACAAACGTTCTTCCTATAGCACTGGTTTTCATATTATAGGCTATATATAATTTGATAAAGTAGGGAATAAGATTTATAAATGCAAGCAACGACTGCTTATAACAACATTAGGCAAGGAGGAAAAAAACTACTCCAAGCAAACACTGGCACACAAAGTTGTTTCAAGAAGCTCACTGGCTCCCCTCATACTTATTCCTGCAGTTCTTATATTTTCTATGTGTGGCTGTGAAAAGTTGCAATCGAAGTTGGAAGGTCAATGCAAAAAGTGGTAAAAGAGACCAAGAGGCTCTGGGGGTAGGGAATAAAGAGTAAATAAAGTAGTAAACTTTTTAAATGGCAGCATCAGTGAAACATATTTTTAATTTAATAATAACCAAGTATCTTTAAGCATTAAAAAAAACCAGCTGAACTGTCTAACAGAAACTTTGACCTGTTGCCCTTTTCCCATCGAAACAACTGTTTTAATAATACAAAAACTTAAAACATCCCTTAGGAAGGTAAATTATAATGTTATCGCAAGATAGGATGCTGACTGCCCCACATATGCTAAATTAATTAATGTCCAAATTGGTAAACTTATCTTCACTAAGGTAAAACACTGCATTATATACACTAAAATAAAAATTAAATTAATTCTTGGGCGCCTGGGTGGCTCAGTTGGTTAAGCAACTGCCTTCGGCTCAGGTCATGATCCTGGAGTCCCAGGATCAAGTCCCACATCTGGCTCCCTGCTCCCTGCTCAGTGCAGAGTCTGCTTCTTCTGACCCTCCCCCCTCTCATGCTCTCTCTCTCTCAAATAAATAAAATCTTTAAAAAAAATTAAATCAATTCTTTATATTTAAAGAAGTAGATCTTTCTTGTGTCAAGTATATTTTTAAAAAAGTTATTTAAAAAAAGAGATCTTGGGATGCCTAGGTGACTCAGTCGGTCAAGCACTTACCTTTGGCTCAAGTCATGATCCCAGGATCCTGGAATCAAGTCCCACAACAGGCTCCTTGCTCAGGAAGAAGCCTGCTTCTTCCTCTGCCTGCTGCTCCCCCTGCTTGTTCTCCCTCTCTCAATGAATAAATAAAATCTTAAATAATAATAATAAAGATCTTATTTCTTTAAATGTGTTCTCCCTCCTTTTTTTAAGATTTTTAAATTTATTTATGAGAGAGAGAGCTTGGGGGGCGGGGCACAGAAGAGGGATAGGGAAAAGAGAAAGAGAATCTCAAGCAGACTCCCCGAGGAGCCTGAAGCCAAAAGCAGAGCTCAATCTGCAAGCATGAGATCATGACCTGAGTGGAAATCAAAAGTTAGACCCTTAACCAACTGAACCACCCAGGAGCCCCTAAATGTGTGTTTTCCTTTACACTAAAATAGATCATAACCAATGTTGGCTCTATCATTGGCCCTTAATTCCACATCCCTATATATTTTTTCATCTTACTATTTACCATTTTTTAGGTATGCTACCAGTGACAATCCTTGTAAAGGGAAGAAATATAGAACAGAACTTGAAAAACAGTATCCCATACCTACTCCCTGCAAATGTGACAATCCTCCTTACCTGTATTTGTTCCTCCTAGAGTGAACCCAGTGGTAGGTTTCGATCCAAAGAGCCCAGTTCCAAAACCACCTGAAGGAGCAGATGTTGTTGCAGGAGTTGCAGTGCTTCCAAGAGTTCCAAAATTGAGCCCCACAGAAGGGTTGCTTGTTTATAAAAAACACAAAGTAAAGTCTACTAAAGCCAGTATTTCCTTAAGAAAAATAAAAATTAACTCTTCAAGGTTAAGTACCTTCTTTCATTTAACATATTCAATGCATTGCCATAGAATACAAAAGGAACTGACAATTTATTTTTAACCAACCAAATTCAAATATTTTCCCGTTCTCTTTAAAAATAAGTCACACAATTATCATATGATCTCTCTGATATGAGGAACTTGAGGGTCAGGACGGGGGGTCGTAGGGGGTAGGGAGGGAAAAATAATGAAACAAGATGGGATGGGGAAGGAGACAAACCATAAGAGACTCCTAATCTCACAAAACAAACTGAGGGTTACTGGGGGGTGGAGGGTAGGGATAGGGTGGATGGGTTATGGACATTGGGGAGGGTTTGTGCTTTGGTGAGTGCTGTGAAAGGTGTAAGCCTGATAATTCACAGACCTGTACCCCTGGGGCAAATAATAAAATAAATAAATAAATAAATAATAAAAATAAGTCACATACAAAAGATTTCAGACCCCAAGGAATCATAAACAGTATCACATATTCTGCTTTTATAAGTTTTGTTGAAAATTAGCATATTTTAAAATGGCATAGGGAAATCCTATGAATGTGGATCATTTTCCTCTTGAATGACTCATGTATAGTTCCCATTTCTAAATACATTTGTTCTTTCCAACTACTAATAATATAAAGAAAAATAAAACATACTTAGAAATAGAAAAGTTATTCTAAGTTGCCTTTGCCACTTCTCTGTTGCTATATCACCATATTCATGGAGTTGGGCAGGGAGAGGGAGATGCAGTTACTTTTCTTGTCACCAAAACAGCAGTAAGAACTGGGGTAGGGGTGGGAACAGGAAAAAGACTAAACATAATCTGGCAAGAGTAAAATATGAAGCAAAATTACCCTATATCCAGATTATGTGTTCATCAGCAGAAAACCTCTTCAGAGTTTCTGAAAGCTTAAAAAGAACAGCTGATAATAGCAAGTGATGTGAACAAAGTTCACAACTTTCAACTGTTCTTGTCACAACTCAGGGGCTCATATTTGCTATCTACAGTGGAAGAGCAAATTATAAAAATAAACAAAAAATCTTGACAACTTGACACTCCAAAAATTATATAGGAGAGTTAAGAGAGATTATAACACATAACATAATGTGAGCTCCCATTCATCCTGTATCTGTGTCTTTATTCCAATCTGCCTGCCCTTCCATACAGACATAATCACAAGAGAAGCCAAGATCAGTTTTAAAAAGCTTAAATGTCTGGGACATTTCAATTTAAGGAGGCAGCGGTGTTATGGCTGGGTTCCAGTACCAGGTCTCCAATGTCCTGGGATTTGTGTGACAATAACTTAGCCTTTTTGATCCTCCATTTCCTCATATGCAAAATGTGAGTAACGGTGCCCACTTAACAGATTTTTTGCAAAAGATTAAGAGATTATGCATGGTGAATGAACTTCACTTAATAAATGTTATTATTACTGTCATCATTAAAACTTAATAAATTCAACTAAACATATTATAAACCAGGTATTATGCCAGGCAATCACTGTGACAGGAACAGAACTTGCAATCAGTCATCAACACTAAGTAGGGGGCAAAAAAAAAGGGAGTGTACCCTGTGTCTTAGTTTATCATTGATTTTAAAATGACCTCTAGGAGCATAGGCATGTGAAGTACAGAAGGTTGGCAAAACAGGGTTGCAAGGTCTCACCAACAAAGCACAAATCTTTGAACACTTAATCAACTGAGTTAAAAAGGTATTTTAATAAACGTTACTGGCAAAATTTTGAAGACCTCAAATTAAGGAAATGGTTGTTATGCTCTCCTCCCTCCCAAATAATTCAGCGATCCCATTTGGTTTTACTGCTATTCCATAAATATACAAAAGATGCACAGTGAAATTATGTATTTTTAGATACAATAGTTTAAATTTCTTGACAACTTAAGATAACTGAAGACACAATGAACTGTTTCATAATTAAATGTGAAAACATTACCAAAGAAATACATCAAAGTAGTCTCAAAAAAGCAAAAAAATTTCTCTGCAGGAGAGAAATTTAAAAAAATTTAAAAAATTAAAAAAAAAGCTACCCCAGACAGGACCAAGTTTTGCCTCAACCCACTATTATCTGCCAATGGCTCCTCGGGATGTGTTACAGAAAAGCCAAGTTGACTCCAACAGGTCAGCAATATTGTTTTAACTTCTCCAGCATGCCCTAATATGGACTTAGAAAGTAAAATTTATGGAGCACTTACCAAGTGCCAGATATGATGCTAAGTGCTTTACTCACTCAGCAACTCCGTGAGGTAAATTATACCTCTTTTCTAGATATGGGAACTGGGGCTTGGAGAGTAACTTCCCTAAAATGATTTACGTTAAGAGATGAAATCACCAGATGGCACTAGAGGAAGCCAGGTCTCCAAACCAGTACTCCACCAGACAAATGTTAGACTGTCTCTCCCTTTCATTCATTTATCTAAAGTTTCTTTCTTCTTTCTTTCTTTCATTCTTCCTTCCTTTCCGTTCCTTCCTTTCTTTCCTTCCTTCCTTTTCTTCCTTCCTTCCCTCCTTCCTTCCTTTTTCTTTCTTTCTTTCTTTCTTTCTTTCTTTCTTTCCTTCTTTCCTCCCTTCCTTCCTTTCTTTTTTTAATTTAAGTAATCTCTCCACCCAGTGTGGGGCTTTCACCATCCTGAGATCAAGAGTTTCATGCTGTTCTGACTGAACCAACCAGGTGCCCTTTATCAAGCCCTTCTAAAGACTGTGTACATGTTTCTAGCTGATCACTATAATTCTTTTACTCAGTCACTCAACAAATATTTATTAAAGCCCTCTTCATGTGCCAGGAACTATCATAGGGACAGAGGATGGAGTGGTAAATTTAAGACTGAGATCCTGCCTTCAGGAAGTTTCCAGTCTGTGAGAGAAAGAGATTAATCAATCATTCAAAAAATGTGTAGAGCTCCACTGTGTCTACTGGGGGGAAAAAAAGTATGAAAAAGTCTTCGCTGTCATGGAGCTTCCATTCTATTGCTGGGATCAGAAAATAAGTCAACAAAAAAATCCAATGAGCTAATTACAACTGTGATAAGTTCTATGTTACAGGGTACTATGAAGATGGAAACCTCCTCTACACTTGCAGATCTAAAAAGGCCTCTCTGGAAATGGCAACATTTGAGTCCCAAAAGTAGACACTAGCTTGGCATATGAGGAAAGAAGCAGAATTCCAATCAAAGGGAACTGCCCCCAAGTGGGAAGGGGTTTGGCCAAGCCTACCTGTGGAACTGAGAAAATGCCAAAGTTGATACAGCAGTATTTTTCAAACTAAGATTAGGAGCCATTAGGAATATAAAATCAATTTAGCAGATCACAACTGGCATTTTAAAAAATGAAATGGAACAGAACAGAAAATATCAAAGTGCATCACATAAATTAACGGTAAATATCTTTCTTTGAAACTTTGTTTCAGTTATTTCTTTGCCTGTACCTGAAATGAAATAATTCTTTTCACAATAAGTCTGTATCACTGAATTTGGAGCAAACTGAAATGAGGAGACGGGCTCAGAATGAGTCTGAAGAGGTTCCAGATTATTTGGGTCTTGTGGATACTGTTAAGATTTATTTTTACTTCATTCCAAGGATACTGAAAAATCATTAAAGGAAGGCGATGGGAATTTTAAAAAATGACTGTGACTATAATGTGTTAAAAAAGATTGACATCAAAGTAGATTTTTGAAACAGCAACTGCAATTCCATTGAACTAGTCTAAGTAGGATATGATGGGAATAGTTTTCTTCAAATATGAGAAGGGTTGGGCAGCTGGGTGGCTCAGTGGGTTAAAGCCTCTGCCTTCGGCTCAGGTCATGATCTCAGGGTCCTGGGATCGAGTCCCACATTGGGCTCTCTGCTCAGTGGGGAGCCTGCTTCTTCCTCTCTCTCTGCCTGCCTCTCTGCCTACTTGTGATCTCTATCTCTGTGTCAAATAAATAAATAAAATCTTTAAAAAAAAATATGAGAAGGGTTACTGGTTGAAAACCTGGAAGAAATCCTAAGTATTTTCATAAGAATATAAGCTTCAGGAGAGCAGTACCCTTATCTATCTCACCATCTAAAACAGAGTCCATTACAGGGGAGTATTTGTTCCATGAATGACAAGAGCTTGCAACAGGGTGGTGGCACTGGAAGTGAAGCAAATGGAAACTCAGTAATTAAAATCAGCAGGCCTTGGTGATTAACGGTGCAGAGAGAAAAGGAGGTTTTGAGGGAAACTCCCAGATTTTCTACTTGACTGTGTACTCTGTACCCCCCTCCCATTTTAATACAACGAAGATATTTTTGCCTCTTTAATCTACAATGACACTTCCTATACACACTTCTTGATGTAATTAACTCCTCCACTTTTATCTTAAAAAGATTGAGTTCTAAACGTTATATCTCTCACCATGAAAATGACCTTTAACTATTTTAATTGTCTCTTTCTAGACCTCTGCTGGTTGTATCCCGTCACCGCCTGAAGTGGTGGTTTAGTAGGTTGCACAAAAAAGATAAATACGTTACCTACATTTTTCAACGTAAGTAGGAGACAATGTGTGTCATTACAACACAACACTCACGTATACTAATCTGCACACTGTTCAAAATTATCACCAATAAATGCTGCGACACGTACTAAAAAAAACAACAACACTACAGTAACAAAGGATAGGGTTCCATGAAGTACAAAGACGTGAGCTCGTTTAAAAAACCACGAAATCATTAAGGCAGTGGAATGTCCAAACCGTATATCCTGCAATGAATTCTGAATTATCAGAGATAAACATGTAATTGTCCTCCTTAAAAAATTTTCTATTGCCTTTTTCTGAAACCCCAGAGTGAGCCACAATGTCGTTCATTCGTTCTGTGCCTCAGGCTGCCGCACTGCTAGGGCTCGGGGTGAAATCCCAGGCCCTTTCACCCAGCCAGACCCCACTCGGTAGGGACACTGTGTGAACCGTCGTGGATTCTGGGGACCTCACGACCCTATGACCATCCTCCCGACCAGGCCGCCAAACGGCAGGACTACGAGGCTGGCGCTGCGCAAGTTGTTTTTTTGTTTGTTTGTTTTTGTTTGTTTTCCAGGCCCACCAGAAAGGAAGCCTGAGGGAAGAGAGAGGGACGGGCCCACCCACGGGAGTCTCGCGGAGAGGGCTCGGGCCGGGAAGGTGAAGAAGCGCAGTTACCTGGATGCCCCCGTCCCGAAGGAGAAACCGCCGCCTGCGCCGGTCCCGCCGGGGGCTACAGTGGTGGAGCCCAGCGTGCTGGTCCCGAAGGAGAACCCCGTGGACATGGCTGCCGTGGCTCAGCGCCGTCAGGAAGCTGCAAGGGGTCTGGACACTCCTCTCTCCTCAAAGCCAAGGCGGGCCGCGGAGCATCGCTCTCGCCCAGCCGCGACCTGGCGGGAACTTCAAGCCCCAGAGGCTGAGAAGACAAGGCCGAGGTGGGTGGGGCAACCACCCGAGAGCACGTTCCGGCGCCCGCCGCGCGCACGCATCCCACCAGGAGCGAGCCCGCCGCGCAAGGCACTCTGGGATGGGGGTGGAGCGCGCACCGCGCAAGGCATCTGGGAGGGAGTGGGCTGGGCTGGGTGGGGTGCCGGCCCTCTTGCGGAGTCGGCTTCTGACGTTAAGGACGAGCGAAATCGTTTCCTTTAGTTTTGTATTGGCGTATGGGTTGACGTAATCTGCACCTTATGGACCTTATGGCTGCTGAATCTTTTTGCTTATGTCTTTCCCTACTGCTAAAAGGGATGCGCGGAATCCCAGAGTGGGGAAGGCCCAATTGGGCAGTCTAAGCCGTGTTACAGAAAAGGAGGCGCGCTCAGTCTTCGGTTTGCGGCCATCCCTTCCCGGAAGACAGGTAGCTTGTCTGCGCCCTGACAGTTCGGAAATCAATCGATAGTAATTCATCCGCTCCACAGCTTTTGGAGCCCGTTAAGCGCAGTCATTGCGAGTTGCCACCCAGAAGGCTCAGAGAGCGCCCTTTGGTGGGGTTCCTGTGAGGGTCCTGTTGGTGGTGCTGTGTAAACCCCCTGGACGTCAAATGATGAGGTCAAGTCCACGAAGTTTTGCAGCTTATCTTGCTGGATAGGCGTTTGGGACTCCTGGCCCATCTCGGGAGGTCCCGCCGATCGCTGCCTTCTGGCTTTGGGCTTTGCATTGCTCTGACGCCTCTTTGCTACTTATCAGAGGAACTGCAAAGTGAAGGGATAAGTACAGAAACAAGCAAAACATAGTGCGAAATTTAAGGGTCCCGTGAGCAACCCCTAAACATAAGAAAAATGTAGATTTAAGCAAGAGGTCCCCTCTTGTAGAAGGATTAGCCGAGGCTTCGTGTCAGTGGTACATTTGAAGTGCTGTCATGATAATGTAAGTCTTTATTCAGAGATTGTTACATTACTCCCGCAAATGGTTTTCTTACCTGTGGTTTCTTCCAGTAAAATTCATCCTATAAGCAACCACCAGATTTGCTCTCCTAAAATCTAATTCTCACCACTGCACTGCCTTGATGAACACCCAGTGGCTCTTTAGTCTAGCACTCATCCTCCATATGACAAATCTTTCTAAGCTCAGGTCTCATAACTCCTCTTAATGCATTGCTGCCTCCTGTAGACTGAATCGTGTCCCTCCAAAATTCATGTGTTAAAGCCTTAACCTCCAATGTGATGGTATTTGAAAATAGGGCCTGTGGAAGGTTATTAGGTTTAGATGAGGTCATGAGGGTGGGGTCCCCATGATGGAATTAATTCCTTTATAAGAAGAAACATTAGAGACCTCTATTTCTCCACTTCTGAGGACACAACCAAAAGGCATCCTTCTTAGGCAAGAAAAGAGCTGATGAGCACCTTGATCTTGATCTTCTCAGCTTCCAAAACTGTGAGAAATCAATTTCTGTTGTTTAAACCACCCAGACTGTGGTATTTTGTTATGGCAGCCTGAGCACTTATACATCACCTCTGTGTTTGTTTAATTAAAAAACTAAATAGAATTTTATTATTCTTAGGGTGACTTCCTGGGGATCTATTGACTTTAAAGATTTAGATAGTGTCCTAACTTTAAAAATCCTATTAAATTTTCAAAAGATCCAATAACAACAAAATTTATAGAGAGATCAATAATCAAAATGTAACAAAATGTTAATAACTGGTGACTCTACAAGAAAGATATATGCTCTCTCAACTGAAAATTTTCATAATGAAAAATTGGAGCCCAAATCTAAAACAAAAGTTTCCAAGAATAGATCTGGTAATGATCTGTTTCCTGATAAAATCTTCACCCATCACCCAAGAAATGAAAAAAATGAAAAGCAATATAGGGAGTTTTACACAAAGCTAATCTCATTTATTTATTTATTTATAAACATTTTATTTTTTTAAGTAATCTCTACACCCAAAGTGGGGTTCAAATTCACAACCCCATGATCAAGAGTCACATGCTCTATCGACTGAACTAGCCAGTCATCCTGAAGCTAATTATATTTAATTTAAAGTGTGGTCATTTGTTTTGAAATTATATCCTTCCTATTGGTGAGTGTGGGTGATGGGATATGAAAAGGTTGCTTTCATGACCTTATAATGAATAAGAATAAAATCAGAAAAAGAAACTTGGCAATGTCAGCATAAAATAAATAAGGGAAGCTATCTTGTTATTCATTTTCACGCTTCCCTTTTTTTTTTAAGAAAAATCCCAATTTTGTTCAGTGTGGCAAACATTTACCCATGGCCAATTAGGTGTATGTGGGAGACTTGAGATGAGACTCACCTCATGAATGAATATGACTCATGTGAAGGAGTAGCTGCCATACATCCCTTTTGCCATTCTCCTCCTCCTTCTTTCCTGCCGTTTGGAACTTAGACATGTGGATGTGTCGCCAACAGCCATCTTGATCTGTGAGAAACTTAAGAATGAAAGTTATATGCTAAGGAGGGTGTAGTAGGAAAATAGTATCATAGAGTCATCAAATCAGCCTGGTTTGCCTACCTTCAGACTTCTTTTCTAAGATTTTATTTTATTTGAGAGAGAGAGAGAGAAAGCACGTGCTCGAGCAGGGGGAGGAACAGAGAGAGAGGGAGGAGCAGACTCTGCTACTGATCAGGGAGCCTGACATGGAGCTCGATCCCAGAACCCTGGGATCACAACCCGAACTGAAGGCAGACGCTCAACCAACTAAGCCGCCCAGGTGCCCCTTCAGCCTTCTTTTAAATGAAAGAAAAAATCAACTTCTGTGGTAAGTTATCATAGTTGGGTCTCTGTTATTCATAGCTAAACTTAATATACCAGTTTAAGTAGGAACCCACAGTAAAAGATAAATTTTACATATGTTACTGAGGAAACAGGAAATAGCCATGATGAACCAAAGTCCAGATTATCTTTAGGACTGGAATATAGTGATAAAGACAGCAACAAAATATCCTGTTATCTAATTGTCTGGAAACATGCTAGCAGAAGGCACAGTTGGGTTCTAGTCTCAAAAACATGGGGACCAAAGAGGGAGAATGTATCTGCATTATTGCTCTCATATTTTAAGGAAACAAGTCACTGTACGTGTTGGACTCAGTATCCACTCTTATGAAGCAGAAATACATTCATAAAACTGTTCCATAGCATGCACAAAATTTTCCTCAATTCTCTTTGATCAGCTTTCCCATAGCTTAACTAGACCTCTTTTGGTTACAAAGAATAGAAATCCTCTCAAAGTATTTTAAGCACAACTGTGTATGTATGTGGGCGGAGATGTGGGAAGACAGAGTTACTGATAGGTCTTGTTATTGAGACATGGGAGACAGACCCAGAATACAGAGAAGTTTTAAGAGAATCTAGAAGAAAAGGAATAGCCAGGCCTCAAGTATATCAGAAAGTGACAACTACCTCATAAGAAATGAGCTGGAGGGTGCCTGGGTGGCTCAGTGGGTTAAGCCTCTGTCTTCGGCTCAGGTTATGATCTCAGGGTCCTGGGATGGAGCCCTGCATCAGGCTCTCTGCTCAGCAGGGAGCCTGCTTCCCCCTCTCTCTCTGCCTGCCTCTCTGCCTACTTGGGATCCCCCTCCCTCTGTCAAATAAATAAATGAAACCTAAAAAAAAGAAAAAAGAAATGAACTGGAGAGGGTTACACTTATTTCAGAACTGAGAAGATCTGGAGGTCCCAGAGAATGGGGGAAGGATTAACTAACTGATTAAGTGCCCAAGGGAAACAGAGGAGCATTCAGGCATCTGCCACACAAGAATCTGAGACCCAGCTCTCAAGGAGCAAGGGCTAGTAAGCAAATGGGGAGAAAGTGAAACAAACTTGGCAGAACAGATTCCCCCCCACCCTGTCCCTACCTGCAACTCCACTGTTATCAAACCGTGGAAGTATAGGGGAAAAGAGTCTTTGAGTAGGATAAAGGGGCAAATTTATATTTATGTTAGACTGAACTCTTGACTCCTAAAAATCAGATATTTCTAAAACCCGGAATATTCGGTACAAAGTTATCAAGAGGTAAAAGGAGAGCCAACAAAGCAGCCTTAAAGGGTAACTGTGAAGAAAAAGCGACGGCCTGTTTCACCCCATAAGAATCCAGTGTTCAATGAAGGGATTACGCAGAATAGAGCACGACTGACCACTGTATCAACCAATGTTAATAGCCAGTGTGAATGGACAGAAAGATCAGACATGGATACCACTTGGGTGTAAATAGTCAAGATTTAACCATCTAAAGGATTCAGAGAGAAAGTCACACAATCAGGATACACTGAAAAATGATGAGTAATTTTCTTTAAGACAAAATGAGGAGCAAGCCAGCCTCCAAACCCTCAAATCCAGAGAGAGTGAGAGTTATACTAACCTTCTGGAAATATAATATTTCTCCCTCCCAGTAGGAGGCTGAGGCATATCAGCTAGCTAACTTGGCTATGTGCACTTTGCTGGGCCAGGTGTGCATCCTCACCTGCAAGTATAGAATATGTAGCATGATCACTTGCATACAGCGTACAGTCACTCTGATAAGAACAAATCCATCACCCATTCTCCTCAAATGAACACAGCCTGATCCAGATAAATTCCTCAACTCAGGGCTGAAGAGTTAGAAGGAGGATCAGCAGGTATGCAGACATCTCCAGGATCTCCTGGGATTCTGGGATGCATTCTTAAAACACACGTGCACACACCTATTATTTATTGAGCATTCATTGAGGCCAACTACTAAGCTTGAGCATTTCTCTTCATTACTTCATTTAACTAACACAAAGAACTCAATGGAGAAGATGGTAAGTACTACTACTTACAAATAAGTAAACCAAGAATTAGAGAAATTAAATAATTTTGCTAAACTCACACAGATAGTGAACAGCAGAAATGAGATTTTAATTTAGATAACTTTGATTCCAAAAAGAATTCTGATCATAGATTTCATCTTCTGCAATAATATGCCTAAAAATAAAAGCTAAGAAACAGATGAAATATTCTTGTTCTTTTGATGACTTATGTTTATTTAAGAAACACCCAAATTAAGAAGTACAATTGCTTTTATAGCATCTCATTAGATGGCAAATAGTAAACATAAAAATGTCAACATTTACTTCTAAAATATGAAATGTTATCTCACATGACAGTCATAGTATCAGACACCTCTCACACATTTTGTAGGGGAAGTGTTTTTTTCCTTAATAGTGTTAAAACAAACATTAAACATTAGGGAGAAGTGAATGCAGGAGGTTCTGATTCCTCATTATTTCAAAACATCAGGATTGTTTATTTAATGCTTTATTGTGTATTTGTTATTTTTGATGCAAAAAAACACCATCATTAAATGGAAGTTCAATAAAGAAAATGCCATTTCATTAAAGTCATCAATAACTAGTCACATCACTATTGTAAGTTGTTTTTGTAGATACATATAAGACAAAATCTAGGTGTCCCCTAGAACTTGGTTGATAAAGGAAGTTATAACTATTACATCAAAACAAAACTAATCAAAGCACAAACATTTAAGGACTCCATAGAAAGACAGTGTGGCATCTAGACCCTGTCTTGATAGGAACTTAGTTGGCCAGATGGCATAAACAACAGGGCCCTTAGAATGGAGCTCTTTCAGCAATAAAGCCTAAATTAGGGTTACTTGATATATCCCTACAATAATGAACATTCAGGGCTACCTCCAGAGGCTTCCCTGGTCCAGAAACACGACTATCTTGTCCTGCAGTTGATACATCCCAATAGGATTTACAGATGCATCAAGATTTTGGCTGAATGAGAACAGCCTATCACAACATTTTTTCCCTTGTTCTGAATTCATGCTAACTAAGCAAACTTCTCAACTGTGAAGTGTCTACATACCTTTATAGGAAGAGAATATGTTGACCTCATTACTGTTTGCTTTAAACTCTATACCTCATTGTCAATGATTAAGTTGGTATTTTGATATTCACCAGTCTAATTAACCCTAAGAAACAGATCTCTTCAGGGCACCTGGGTGGCTCAGTTGGTTAAGCAACTGCCTTTGGCTCTGGTCATGATCCCAAAGTCCTGGGATCAAGTCCCGCATCCGGCTCCCAGCTCCGCAGGGAGTCTGCTTCTCCCTCTGACCTTCTCCCCTCTCGTGCTCTCTCTCACTTTCTCACTCTCTCAAATAAATAAATAAATAAAATCTTAAAAAAAAAAAAAAAAGAAACAGATCTCTTCTTGGCTGTCTGGTCTTCCTTCAGGTTAGCCTCAGTGGATGTCTTCACTGAAAACTATAGCTATTATAGGTGCCCTATTTGCATAACTGATGAGATGAAGATAGCAGGAAATAATCTGATTAATTTCACTGTGCTCCTACATTTTTAGGGAAAGAGGATTTAGGAACACTAGTGCACATTGAAATCCTCTTAAACTGGACCATATGCTTGATGAACATTAATAAGAATAAGACACATCTAAATGAATGAAACTCTTCTCCTTTCTAGTGACTTTTTATTTCCCTTGAGTGAACCACCCTTTTGTAGTGACAGAGGAATTAGGGCTCTTTGTTTCTTGCAGTAATCGCCAGGGGTAGAGCTACTGACAGAGAAGCAAATGGCCTGGATCCTTTGGATTTTGTATGTGGTGCTGAACTAGGGCTTCTACTCAGTCTCTGCTACTGCCGCTAACAAGACATCTGTTCCCAGGCCTCCTTGTGCCCATCCAAGTGCACTCTCCCTCTAAATAGTAACATGGAGGATCCCCAGCAAAATGTCTACCTCATCGTTCTATAGCTTAGCTTGCCAATCGTCAAACTCTCCTACAAATATTGTTTCCAATTTACATTTTATTTCTTGAAAGGGTGGTCAAAGATCATCAAATATTAGAGAACAGTTGTGACATGAAAGTCAGAAACCAAAACAAAACTAGACTTCAGAGGGAATAGAGATAATTTGGGAAGCAAAAATAAATAAATAAGTTTATTTTTATTGTATCTCATACCTAGAGATATGAGATCCACAAAATCAGAACCAGGTGCTACAGAAAAAAAAATTGGAAAAAGGAAAAGGTATTTAACGAAATGAACTCTTAGTCTGGAAGGAACAATATTCCGGTAGCAGTAGACATACCCAGTGCTCAGATCTTGGATTCTAATATCATTCCAGTTAAAAGAACTAGATCTCCTTGGGAAAATGGTTTATTCTAAGCTGGGGTGGAAAAGATGCAAGATGAGCCTGGAGAATACTGTAAGAAAAGTGCTAAAAAAAAAAAAAGAGAGAGAGAGAGAAAGTAAGGAAGCACTAAAAAAAAAAAAAAGCCCCACATATATTGATAAAGTATATCAATAGGACATATGAGCCAAGTGAAAGATTTCCTGATGGCCAAAGCTGGAATAATTTGAGCAAGAAAATAAGGAACTCTCAGATTATAACCAAAAGTATAAAATGACATCCGTGAGTCCATACTGATGTAAACAAATGATGGAATGAATGAATGAATAGGGAAGAATAGAAAAATATCTTGTGTTGAAGAATTCCAAATAATTTATGTAGAAACGTTGCTTTACAAGAGGGGAAGAACAACTTCCTACTCCATAAGTGTAGACTGTGAATAGTGATCTTTTTCAAAAGAGGACACTATAGAAATGGGGAAATAGTACCTTTATGGAAGAGAAACTTGACAAACATTACCTCAGTCAGGTGATTAATGTGAATATCAACAGTGGTTAATCATGTTGGGGGTATGTACGATTGACATGATGTGATCAAAAAGGCATTTTATCTCTGTGACCTTCCTCCCCCAAATCCTTAACCCTAGGTCAACTATGAGAAAAACATTAGGCAAATTCCAACACAAAAAGCATTCTACAAAATTATCTGACAAGTACTCTGCAAAACTGTCAAGGTTATAAAAAAAAAACAAAGAAAATGAAAAACTATCATAGTCGAGGGAGACATGACTCCTAAAAGTAATGTGATATCCTAGATGGAATTCTGGCACAGAAATAGGACATAAGATAAAAACTAAAGAAATCTGAATAAAATACGAACTTTAGATGTTGGCGAGGATGCGGAGAAAGGGGAACCCTCCTACACTGTTGGTGGGAATGCAAGCTGGTGCAGCCACTCTGGAAAACAGTATGGAGGTTCCTCAAAAAGTTGAAAATAGAGCTACCCTACGACCCAACAATCACACTACTGGGTATTTACCCTAAAGATACAAATGTAGGGATCCTTAAGAGCACATGCACCCAAATGTTTATAGCAGAAATGTCCACAATAGCCAAACTATGGAAAGAACCTAGATGTCCATCAACAGATGAATGGATAGAGAAGATGTGGTATATATATACAGTGGAATACTATGCAGCTATCAAAAGAAACAAAATCTGGCCATTTGCAGCGACGTGGATGGAACTAGAGGGTATTATGCTGAGCGAAGTGAGTCAATAAGAGAAAGACAATTATCATATGATCTCTCTGATATGAGGAACTTGAGGGTCAGGGCGGGGGGTCATGGTGGGTAAGGAGGGAAAAATAATGAAACAAGATGGGATGGGGAAGGAGACAAACCATAAGAGACTCCTAATCTCACAAAACAAATGGAGGGTTACTGGGGGGGGGTGGGAAGGTAGGAATGGGGTGGATGGGTTATGGAAATTGGGGTGGGTTTGTGCTTTGGTGAATGCTATGAAGGTGTAAGCCTGATGATTCACAGACCTGTACCCCTGGGGCAAATAATAATAAAAATTAAAATTAAAAAAAAAGAAATCTGAATAAAATACGAACTTTAGTTAATGATAATGTGTCCATATTGGTTCATTAGTTGTAACAAATATAACATACTAATGTAAGATACTAATAATAGAAGAAACTAGATATGAAGTATGTGGGAACTGTCTGCCTTACCTTTTCGATTATTCCGTAAATCTAAAACTGTCCGAAAAATAAGGTCTATTTAAAATTTAAGAAGAATTCTTGGAAATTAAAAATATAGCTATAGCAATTTAAAAAATACTAAAAACAGTGGACTATAAAGTTGTAAGAATTTCCCAGAAAGTATATTAGAAAAACAAAGGCCTAGAGAATAGGAATAAAGGGATAATAGTATTAGAGTAAGACCAGGAGTTTTCACAACTGATAAAAGAAAGAAAGGAGAAAGAGAGGGAAATAGGAAGAACAATGAAGAGCAGAAGAAGGGAGGGAGAATAAAAAAGCAGAAAAAAAATAGAGAAAAAGGAAGAAAGAGTAATTATCTCAGAAATAATACAAGAAAATTTCCCAGAATCAAAGAAAATGTGTTTTTAGATTAAAAGAGCTTAGCATGTGTGTAAAACACTGGATGGAAATAAAAGAGAAAACCAAGTTTTCCTTATTTTAAAATTTGAGATCATGGTGGTAAAGCGATCCAAAAAGTTTCCTGAGAAAATAAAGCAGGAACACCCACAGGAAATCGAGGAAGTAATCACATTTCTGAACAGGCACACTGGAACTTAGGATATGTTTCTGGGACCTCTCAAAAAGGGGTGCGGGATGGGGTAACAGGGTGTTGGGTATTAAGGAAGGCACGTGTTGAGATGAGAACTGGGTGTTATGCACAACTAATGAATTACTGAACACTACATTAAAAACTAATGATGTACTATACAGTGGCTAACTGAATATAATAAAAAAATATTTTTTTAATCCTAAGAGAAATTTTTTTTCCAGCACAGGATTCTAGACCCTACCAAACTATCCATCAAAGATTTACCTTTCACCTTATCTCAGGAAGTCAATAAAGAATATACTCCACCAAAACAAAACAGAACAAAGTAAACAAATCAAGAAAAATAAAACATCAGATCTAGGAATTTAACACAAAAGACTTATTAGGACATTTCCCTGGCTGATAGTGAAGGGGAGTCCCAAAGATAATATTTGTTTGGTAGGCCCAGAGAACAACTAGACCAGAGTGGAACATGAGGAAAAGAGTTTCCTAGAGATATCCAGGGACATCTAGAAAGATGTCTCAAGGAAAAACAATGGAATTGTGAGATTATCTGCCAGAGTTAAACATGAGGAATATTGGATCTAGTGTGAGACTAGTTAACACAATAGTCAAAGAAGGCTAAGCAAATAACTCCAAGAGGCCGTTGAGCCAGGAAAAAAATTCAATTATATAAGAAAGGAACTGTAAGTAGTGTGTACTTAGTTTGGATTAACAATGAGCAGTATATAAAAATAATAATGACAATATGAATGTGCATTTAATATTTTTAAAGTATCAAAACTCTAGGAGGCCAAGGAGAGGGAGAAATGTGAGTCTGGGAGCAGGGATGTTGTAAAGTAGTGGAATTCTGACCTTCACTGAAGGAAATAAACAGAGATGATCTAAAACTGAAAAAAAATCAAGAAAGAGTCCCATAACTATGTTATTCGGACATATGGAAGTAAAGACAGAAAAAAAAAATCAAAATGAGTGCTTTGGGGAAGTCGGAATAGTGATGATGGATGGGATAACCAAATTTTGTTAGAAGCTCTATGCTACTCTTGAACTTTTTAAAAGCATTATATATTATTTTGGAAAAAAAGTTCAAATTTCCTACTTCATAGACTTTCCTCAATTGTGAAAATATCATACTTGCAGAAGAATGCATAAGTATCTAAGTACTGTTTAAACTAGACATGCTCATCTCTAAACACCGCATTGTAACCACCATTCACATCAAGAAACTGAGCACTGCAAGCAGCTTAGAAGTTAGAAGCCCTTCCTCAATCACACTCTAATGGTAACCATTATCCTAGCTATTATAAGGATATATTCTTTACTTTTCTTTATAGTTTTAACACCTACATGCTCACCCCTAAACATAGTTGAGCTGTGCTTATTTTTGAACTATCATGTACATGGAATCATACCATATACATCATTTTGTGCCTTGTATCTTTTTTTTTTCATGGTTTTTAAAGTAGGTTCCACATCTAGCATAGGGCCCAGGAGTGAAATCAAGGGCCCCCCTGAAGTCAAGACCTGAGCTGAGATCAAGAATCAGATGCTTAACTGACTGAGCCACCCAGGTGCCCCTATGCCTTGCATCTTTTGCTCGACCTTATGTTTAAGTTTTATCCTTGTTACATGTAACTGAAGATTGTTCCTCTCCACTGAGGCACAATATTCCATTTTATGACTGTATCACCATTTACCTATTTTACTGTTTCTATTGTTTGCAGTTTGGGCTATTAGAATGTATTGCTATAAACATTATTATACATGTATCATATTGCATATGCTTAAGATTCTCTAGAGTCCACATTTAGGAGTGAGTTGATGGTTCCTAGGTTATGTATGTGTTCCATTGGATAAGGGGATGATAAATTGTTTTTTGAAAGGCTTTGTAGCAAATTACACTCTCACAGCAACCATAGTCTGAGAGTCCATGCTGTTACATTTCCTTGCCAAAACATGTTACTGTCAGCATTTTTGAATTTTTCTGATTAATAATAAAGTTAAATACTTTCACATATACTTATTGAACTTTTGGTATCCTATTTTGTGAAGTCCTGTTCAAATGTTTTCCCCATTTTTCTGTGGACCCTTTGCCTTTTTCTAATTTATTTGTAGGAGTTCTTTATATTTTCTGAATATGAATCCTTTGTACATTATATGTATTAAAACTGCTTTATACTCAGGGCACCTGGGTGGCTCAGTTGGTTAAGCTTCCAGCTCTTTTTTTTTTAATATTTTATTTATTTGACAGAGAGATCACAAGTGGACAGAGAGGCAGGCAGAGAGAAAGAAGGAAGCAGGCTCCCTGCTGAGCAGAGAGCCTGATGCGGGCTCGATCCCAGGACCCTGAGATCATGACCTGAGCTGAAGACAGAGGCTTTAACCCACTGAGCCACCCAGGCGCCCCAAGCTTCCAACTCTTGATTTCAGCTCCAGTCATCATCTCAGGGTCCTGGGATTAAGCCCAGGTGGGGCTCTGTGCTCGGCGCAGAGCCTGCTCCTCTCTCTCTCTCTGCTCCTTCCTCCTACTTGCACTCTCTCTCTCTCTCAAATAAATAAATAAAATATATATATTTTTAAATCTGCCTTATACCCTTACACTCTGTGGTTTGTCCTTGTACTGCTTTATTGTTGTCTTTTTTTTTTTAGGAATAGAAATGTACAATTTAAGTACTGTTCAATTTATTACCTACAATGTTTTATAGTCTGTTTTAAATATTATTCTCTATAATAAAGTTGTGAGAATATTCTCACCTACCTCCAAAAGTTTATAATGCTGCTTTTCACATTTAGGTCTTTAATCAACATGGGAATGCATAGTGTGAGGTAAGGGTCAAATTTCATCTTTTGACCCATATAGAGAGCAAATTTTCTCAGCCCCATTTACTGAAAAGAGAGTTTCCCCATACTGATCTGCAATATCACATTTTTCATAAATCAAATATCTATATATATGTGGTTTTGTTTCTGGACTCATTCTGTTTGCCTATTCTTGCAACACGCCACCTTAATTACTGTAAGTTTATAAAGTCTTGATGATTCCTTTGGGAAAATCTTGCCTTCCTGTTCTTCCTCAGAATTATTCTTAGCCCTTTACATTACCATATATGTTTTAAATCATCTTATCACACATACATACTGACAATTCCCCTGCACCCCCAAAATATATACACACACCAACCTGTTAGGATAGTGATTGGAAATATGCTGAATTTGTAGATAGATTAGTTTGGAAAGAATTTATATATTTTAAAATTGAGTTTTTTATCCCAAGAATGTATATTTATTTAGGTCTTCTTGTGTGTATATGCATGTTGGAGGGAGATTGAGATTGATCTATCTCAATATATCTTTCCATCCATCCATTCATGGAGTTTTATAACATTCTCTATAAGTATCTTACACATATTTTGTTAAATTTTTTCATTGACATCTGACAAGGTTTTTATACTGTGGCAAGTACATCCTTTTAAAATTCCATTTTCACTTTCTACTAAATTGGAAGTTACATGCTATTTCTAAAAGTAGTTACCCTAGCAATTAAAACATATAAACACAACTCTTTTTTTTTAAGATTTTTTATTTATTTGTGAGAGAGAGAGATCACAATTAGGCAGAGAGGCAGGCAGAGAGAGGGGGGGAATCAGGCTCTCTGCTGAGCAGGGAGCCAAATGTGGAACTCGATCCCAGTACCCTGAGATCATGACCTGAGCTGAAGGCAGAGGCTCAACCACTGAACCACCCAGGCGCCCTCTTCTTTTTTTTTTTTTTTTTTTTTTTTTTGAGAGATAGAAAGGGATGAGGGTGTGGGGGAAGGGGAGAGGTAATGGGAGAGAGAGAGAATCTTAAGCAGGATTGATCTCACCACCCCAAGATCATAACCTGAGCCAAAATCAAAAGTCAGATTCTTGACTGACTGAGCCACCCAAGTGTCCCTAAACACAGCTTTTTAAGGCTAAAGTTAACTAGCATTCCTTCTTTCAACCAAGATGATGCAAGGATCCTAAGATACTCTATTTCACTCCTTACTCATATATATAAATTTTTTTTAATTTTACAAAACTTTATTATAGTTTTATGCAGTCAGTGTTTATTTACATTTATTCATTTCTTTACATTAAAAAAACCCTTCATTTCTTTTGTAGTTTAGGTCTTCCATCTGTGATCATTTTCCTTATTCTAAAGTATAAATTTAGAATTTGCTTTAGTATGGGTCATGGCAAACACAATTTTTTTGTTTTCGTTTTTTGGAAAATGAGTTTTTCCCTCTATTCTCCTTTTCTGAAAGGTATTTTTTCCTGGAAGAAGAAGTAAGTTATTTATTTATGTATTTATTTACATTCATTTTTTTAGAGATTTTTTTTTTCTAAGTAATCTCTACACCTAACATGGAGCTCAAACTTACAACCCTGAGATCAGGTGTCGCATGCTTTACTGACTGAGCCAGCCAAGTGCCCCTGGGAAAAGCACTTGAGATTGTCAATTGTTTCTTTCTGTATATGGAAGATACCATTGCAATGTTACATGGCTTCTATTGCTGATAAGAAGTCAGCTGTAAGTTTAATTGTTGATCTGTTGGAGGTAATTTGTACTTCTATTCTGGATGCTTTTAAGATCTCCATTTTTGTCTTTGGTGTTACCATAATGAATTCAGCATAGTGAACGGGTACTTCACTCTCATGTGTCTGGAGATGGATTTCTTTTTATTTATCATACTTGGAATTTGTTGGTTGCTTTATTCTGTGGATTGGTGTCTTCCATGCATTCTGAAAAAAATGTCAGGCATTATCTCTTTAAATATTATCTTTGCCCCAGTCACTCTCCTTCCCTCTCTCTCTCTCTTTTCAAGATTTTATTTATTTATTTGACAGAGAGAGATACAGAGAGAGAGAGGGAACAACAGTAGGGGGAGTGGGTGAGGGAGAGCAGGGAGACAGATGCGGGGCTCTATCCCAGGATGCTGGGATCATGACCTGAGCAGAAGGCAGACACTTAACCACTGAGCCACCAGGCACCCCTCTCCTTCTCTCTCTTAATTCTGTGAAACTATGACCGGGTTTATGTTAGACCTTTTCATTCTATCCTTCATTTTTCTTAACCTCTTTTCATGTAATCTTTTTGTCTCTCTGTATTCCTTTCCTTTGTGGATAATTTTCTTTTAGTAATTTCCAGTTTTCTAATTCTTCTAATTTGTCTAATATGTTAAACCCATCCAATGAGCTTTCCATTCCAATTTTTGTATTTCATTTGTAGAAGTTATATTTGGTTCTTCTTCATATTTGCTATATCATTCAAAAATCATTTTCCCATATACTGTAGATATTTTAAAGGTCTTTCATTTCTTTAAATAGAACAGTTGCTATATAAACAAAGCCTGATAATTATAAAATCTTTTATTGCCATTGGGTTGTAACTGCCAATGATCTCTTAAGAATTGTTTCTTTCTGAGGGCGCCTGTGTGGCTCAGTGGGTTAAAGCCTCTGCTTTCGGCTCAGGTCATGATCTCAGCGTCCTGGGATCAAGGCCCGCATTGGGCTCTCTGCTCAGCAGGGGGCCTGCTTCCTCCTCTCCTTGTCTCTCTGCCTGCCTCTCTGCCTACTTGTAATCTCTCTCTCTGTGTCAAATAAATAAATAAAATCTTAAAAAAAAGAATTGTTTCCTTGTGTACTAGTTATTTTTTTATAGTGATGAATTATTTTCCTTTGAAAACTAATTGTGAGAATTATTTGAAACCTATTGTCGAGGGACAGTCCAACCAAAAAGGATTTGTATTTGCTGTAATAAGATTCCTAGGCACTATTAATTCCAAACACTTCCAATTATATTCACAGATTGACGTTTGGGGGAAGTTTTTTAGGTAGTAAGAATCTAGGCTGTAAATCCATCTATTAACTTTTTTGTGGTTGTAATATATCCAAGACAGGCAATTTCTCAATATCAATGAAAATTTTCTGACGTCTTCTATGGGTTGGGTTGGTCGCATTTCCATATGGTCCTGGCTTTATGTAGGAAGAGTCCTCATTAGACTCCCCACCTGAAGTGGCCCTAGATTTTAACTTCTGAATTTCATGTCCTGTAAGAAATGGAAATGGGCCTCCTGCCACAATTTCACCATCCTGCTGCTTACTCTCTGGGTATACACTTTCCCTTAAACTTTGCATTTGTACATTCTCACTAACTTGTCAGTTACCTGGTGCTTTACAGAACTGGATTTCTACTTTGTTATTTTAGTTTTTTTTTTAAGGCAGGGTCATTTCCTAGGCTATTATATTATCATAAATGGAACTTCTATATGGATTTTGAAAAACAAATCCGTAGAGAAGAGTTGTTAAGAACACAGACTCTAGACTCAGACTGGCTTTACATCATTGATCTAGGCGATATTGAGCAAGATACTTCATTGTATTCTACTTTCCTCATCTTTAAACTGAGGAAAGGATTAGTATTTTCCTCATAACACAGGTGATGCAGTTGGTAAAATTTCTGCCTCCTGATAATCACTTAATAAGTGTTAGTTACTGTTAGTACCTCTCCACGAAAATTGATAAGAGAGAGAAAAGTGAGAAATGACAAGAGAAAAGAGTGGGGGAGGATAGCCTGGTATGTGAGGGCAAACTTTAGGGGAACAGGAAATTGGAAAAATGACCAAAAAATTTGGAGAAACAGTATACAAAGAGGTTTTATTAAGGAAGTCTTGATGTATGTTATTTAATAGAATTCACTCAATTCTGCTTTCTGAAAAGATCTTCAGTAAGGACCTACATTAGTTTTCAATGTGTTTTTTTTAAAGCAGGATTTGTGTTTCTTTGGGTGAGATACTGTACCAACACTTGTGTCTAGGTAGCTCGGTCTTATTCTTATTTCACTTATACCTACAGGAGTAAGTAATTTCCCCACGAAAACTGCTGTGTTTAATATGCATTTGCTTGGGCAATTTGTCTGGAGCAGAGAAGGCATTAAAAAAAACCAACAAACAACAAAAAACAAAACAAACAAACAAAAAAAACTCCAGACAAACCAAAACGAACCAATAGCAAGATGACAAGTTGAATAAACTAAGAGAATGAAATGCTAGCAAATTTTTAATTAGAGAAGAAAGCTTAGATGGTAGGCCTTTGTAGCACCAAACACAGCAAGAAAGATGATGTAAAAATGATGCTGATGTTTTACAAAGAGCACTTTCTAGTTACAATAAATGAAACTGCTTGGTACAGAACCCCTGGAAGACATAAAGCAGGATTTTTCCATTTCTTCACAGTTGATGTGTTGGTCTGGATAATTCTTCATGGGGGTTGGGGTGTCTGGTGCACTCTTCAGCAGCAGAGCTAACCTCCACCCACTAGATGCCAGTAGCACTCTCCACATGTGCACCCAGCTATGACTGCCCAGAATATCTCCAGAGATTGCCAAAAATCCTGAGGGGCGAAATCACTTCAGTCTGAGAAAAACTGAAATAGAGGAGTTACAAAAAGTCACCCGCAATTCTCCCATCTAGAAATGTAAACTTCTTTAAAATTTATTTATTTATTTATTCATTTGACAGAGTTAGAGAGAGCAGAAGCAGGGGAGAAGCAGAGGCAGAGGGAGAAGCAGGCTTTCCAGTGAGCAAGAAGCCCAATGTGGGACGTGATCCCAGGATCCTGGGATCATGACCTGAACCGAAGACACTTACCCAACTGAGCCACCCAGGCACCCCAAAATGTAAACTTTTTGTTTATATAAATAAAAATTACAGAATAGAGTTACATTGATCTTGTCATTCTATAGCCAGGTATTTTTCACTCAGTAAGAGAGCATCAATATTTTTGTTATATAATATTTCCTCTGCAGCATAATTTTTTGGTAATGCAAGTACTTTATAACAAAATAATCCTAATTCCTCCTTTCTCCCTCCCATCCCTTGAATCATTGCTGTCCTCCCCTTCATTTCAATTATACATAAACACACATATACATATACATAAACCATAAACATGCACATACACATGTGTGTGCACACACATACATAATCAGATATATTAATGCTATTATTTTGAGCAAAGTTTTTATTACAGCAATAAAGAATAAGAAAGTGTTATTTTACTTTCACTTATTCCTTCTCCAATGCTCTTCCTTTCTTCTCATGGATCCAAGTTTTTTTTTTTTTTTTAAAGATTTTATTTATTTATTTCACAGAGGGAGAGAGATCACAAGGAGGCCCAGAGGCAGGCAGAGAGAGAGAGGGGGAAGCAGGCTCCCCGCTGAGCAGGGAGCCCAATGCGGGCCTCGATCCCAGGACCCTGAGATCATGACCTGAGCCGAAAGCAGAGGCTTTAACCCACTGAGCCACCCAGGCGCCCCCAAGTTTTTGACTTATATCATTTTCTTTCTCTCTAATGGGTTTCTTTTAACATTTTTTTTCCCAAGGCAGCTCTACTGGCAACAAATTTGTTCAATTTTTGTTTGTCTGGAAAAGTCTTTATTTCACTTTACTCTTTTCTTGTTTGTTTAGCCTCATCACATCTGAAGAGAAGTCAAATGTGACTGTTACCTTTGCTCTTCCATGGGTAGACTGTTCTTTCCCTCTGGCTTTTTAAGAATTTTTTCTTTATTTTTGTCTTTCTGTTGTTTGAGAATGATATGCAGTTTTTCTGACATCTATGCTGCTTGGTGTTCTCTGAGTTTACTGGTTCTGACTTTTAGTGTACAATATTAATTCGAGGGAATATCTCACACGTTATTGTTCCAAATACTTGCTTATGTTCCTTTTTTTCATCTTCGGATATTCATTATGTGTGTGTGTGTTACACCTTTTGTAGTTGTCTGGCAGTTTTTGGATATTCTGCTCTGATTTAGTTTTTGTTTTTGTTTTCAGTCTTTGTTTTCTTTGTTTTTCAGTTTTGGAGGTTTCTATTGAGGTATCTTCAAGCTCTCTGTGGATAGAGATCTCTTTCCTCGGCCATGTTCAGACTATTTATAACCCCATCAAAGGCATTCTTCATTTCTTTTGCAGTATCTTTTTTTTTTTATCTCTAGCATTTCTTTTAAATTCTTTCTTAGGATTCCCATCTCTCTGTTTACATTGTCCATTTGTTCTTGCATGTTGTCTCCTTTATCCAGATAAATTAGAGCCTTTAGCATACTAATCCTAATTGTTTAAAATTTTCAATCTAATAATTCCAACATCCCTGTCATATCCAAGTCTAGTTTTGATGCTTGCTCTGTGTTTTTGCACTGTTTTCTGCTCTTCAGTATGACTTGTAAGGTTTTCTGGATTGTTGGACATGATGTACTGGGTAAAACAAACTGCCCAGCACTGGTGCCCAGGAAGGCTGGTGCTTGGCACTAGCTCCCAGGAAGGTTTTTGCTTGTGGGTTTCTATTCCCTTAACTTGTGTATTTGCCTGCCCCTCTCTCTAATTTGGGGGGTAACAGTTTGTCCTGTGACCTAAGTTCTCTTGCAAATCTAGGAAAAGGTGATGATTTTTCAGTTTTTTCAGTTTTTACTTGTTAGGATCCACTGTATATATATTATATATGTAATATATATAATGTATATATGTTTTGTCCATTGAATATTAACTTATTTAAGATCTGTTCCATGATTTTTAATGGATGACTAATATGTATGGACATACTACACTTTTACATAATTGTGTAGTATTGGGATTTTTAAAAAAGATTTTATTTATTTATTTGACAGAGAGACACAGCAAGAGAGGGAACACAAACAGGAGGAATGGGAGAGTGGAGAAACAGACTTCCCGCTGAGCAGGGAGCCCGATGGGGGGCTGGGTCCTAGGATCCTGGGATCATGACCCGAGAGGAAGGCAGACACTTAACGACTGAGCCACCCAGGCGACCCTAGTATTGAGAATTTTGATTGTTTCAAATAAGGCGACAGTAAATATATCTGATGAGTCTTAGAACAGATTCTTGTGGGAGGAGGAGGGGTGTTGGTGGTGGCGAGCCTCCACAAGCAGGGGGCGCTGTAGGACCCAGGGCGGCCCAGGAAGAACCAGACGCCGCTCTCCCTGCGAGGACACTCTGCCCGGGCCGTCTTTGCCCCTCCGCGGCCCGGGGTTTGGGGAAGTGTTTCTAGGAGACGGCGCCTGCCGGCTGCGCCTGCGCGGTTGACGCTGCCAGGGGGCGGGCTGACGGGCCGCGGCGCTGGCCGGCTGGTAGTTGCTGCTGGGCCTGGGTCGTTGGGTCCGCCCGGGTTCCCTCGCTCCATGGTACGCCTGTGAGTCGCGTTGCCGGCGGACGTCTGCTCGGGATGGAGCACATCCGTACGACCAAGGTAGGCCGACGCGGAGAACTGTTAGCCGCTAACTATGGTCGGAGCCGGGAGAGGCGGGGGCGGCGGTAGCTCGGCTGGCCAGACCAGGGCTGAGGAGCGGCCGCGCGGGGCCCTACCCGGGCCTAGTCTGGGAGGGCAGGGGCAGTTTGGGCCAGGGTGGGTGCGGAGGCCTCCCGTACCTATGGGAGTGGGAGTTCCGCTCTCAGTCCTTGGTGTTGGGATGTGGACGACTTGGGCTGCTGGGGGTTAAGTCCCATGAAATTGGTCGCGCTACACTTCTTGGGCAAAACGGGGGCTGCGTTAGCTTCAGCTACTTTCAGGCATTCGCCGCCCCAAAGACCGGGAAACGGGTGGATCCTCAAATCAGCACTGCGATATTGTGTAAGCTTTTCCTTGTGCACGTTGAATTATCCCGTGTCACAGATTCTCGATGCATGTTTTGGAGGCGCTCAGATCAGCACTCTGCTCCACCTCACTTTGTTGTCTCGGTCTCCAGTCTCCGTCTCTGGGCTTCAAAACTTCATTGTCTTCAGTGTCAATAGTCAGTTAGAGGAGTTACGGAGAAGAAAAACATGTTATCCCATATTTTTAAGTGATGGAACTCTTTTTCAGTTGATCTTATTAAATCCCATGCTTAATTTTTGCATGCGAAAGGCATTTATTTTCAGATACGAACAAGTATTCTTATAATTCCATTACAAATATCGAAACGGAAGGAAATGGCATCAAAATATTACCAAGTTACGTTACCAAGAATAGGTTCAGCTTCAACATTGGGAGGGAGAAAACATAAATCAGGACACGAAGAACTGAATAATATAATTTTAAGATCTCCTGGAGCCTAACAAAATCAGGAAGAGGACCCACTGTGAATCTTGACTCCTCCTGTTTTGCTATTACTCCTGTTGAGCCATCACTCAGTTGCCTCGCATCCTAAAGTTACCGTTCATTTAGAAAAAATAGCGACATATGTTATCTTTATTGGTCCAAGGAGAACTTGAGGACTATGTCATTAAAATGTTTCATGAACCTTTTTAAGATGTCATGGATTTTTGTCGGAGCTTGTTTATAACATTGCACATACTATAATGATTGAAGATGCTAAAAACTAACCTCTTTTTTAAAAAAAAATTTTTTTTTCTTGTCTATGGCCATACTACCCTGAACGCCCCGATCTCGTCTGATCTCGGAAGCTAATCAGGGTCGGGCTGGTTGATACTTGCTTGGATGGGAGAGAAAAATCTTTTTTTTTTTCCTTAGGAGAAGCATGGTAAAGTAACTGTATAATTCAAGTTGCTGGCTCTTAAAGTTTGAAAATAGAAGGGTGATTAAGTAAATAACCAAACTAGTAGAAAATGCAGAGATGGTAAAGAGGACTAGATCATGCATCAGAGCAGGTTCTTGTCCTGGTTCCAGGGTTCTAAATGTGTATTATATAGTAGTTTTTCACAGTGGGCCTATCCCCACGGTTTAGTGAGGTCCTTTTATGACTTTTTAAGGAGCAGATTTCTGAATAATTTTCTATTAAAATTACTTTTCAAGTTGTGCTCTTTTATTACTTTGAGTTATTCTTCTAGCATAAGACCACCAGTAATCTTGAAGAATCATAAGTGGCTGTAGGTAGACTGCATTTAAACTAAGACTAACTAGGTCCCAGTTATGTGCCAAGCACAGGACAGACACTGGATATAGAGCAGTGAGCATGATAGACATGGACCTCACTTTACGTTCTGATAATTGCTGTGTGAGTTTTATTTTCTTAAATTATGACTTATTCTTAAAAGGTTGTTATGAACATATCCTATTGCATTATTTTACTACTTTCCATAACCTTCACTTGGACATGGTTAATTTACTGCAAAAATGATTGTATTTCAAAACTAAAAATGAATTGCTTTAAGTTTACTTAGCTGTTTTGAACTATGCAGTTTAGTCACTGTTCAAGAATTGACTGTAGAGTAGTCCTATGTAACTATTTATTTGTTCTGTGTTGAGACAGCAGTATTTGAAAAGTAATAATTACCATTTCTTGAGCAACTTTATGTCAGTGTAGCCAACTGTGCAATATTACTTTACAATATTTACAGTTTCACAGGTATGCTAATTTATACACAGTTGTCACTAATTTCTTAAATAACCCTGCTAGTTGGGGACATTATCAGCATTTGCAGATGAGAAGAAAAGAGGCTTGGAGAGTTGAAGTAATCTGCCCAGTTATTTCTTGAGGGGTAGAGTTAAGATTTAAACCAAGTTTTGTTATCATGTTTTTCATTACTTCTCTAGCTTTAAACTAATTGTTAAAATGTATTAATATTCAGAAATGAATCCTAATAATAATTCTAAGAGTTTTTCCTCTAAACCCTTTTCTTGATATAAGTAAATAATATTTATGTGATATTATTTTGTATTGTTTATGGTCTTTTTTTAAATTATTGCTTACGAACCAGAGATTTATCAGATAAAGTATTTTAGCCAAGTACTGACTAAATGGCTTTATAGTTATAAAATTCAGGAACAGATACACCATCCTGTTTTGGTCACATTTAGTTTACTTACTGTATATCATCACTAAAGATATCAAGTCTGAATTCAAATTGCTAAAAGACTATTTCCAAGCTCTTCCTATCACTTTGAGCTCTAATTTTGCCATAATGAGGTAGTCTTGCCAAGAAACAATGGGAAGTATGCAGAGACAGTTCTTCTTTATGCAGTCTTTCTCCTTTCCCTGCCAGGCTCCAGTGCTTTGGCTGACATCATGTGTTGATGTCGAATGTTGTGCTGTTTGTGAATGGAACTTTACAGAACGTAATGGAAGAATGTTTTCCTAAACTGTATAAGAAAAACTGCTTTCTAGAGTTTGTTAAGAAATGGAATGTCCCATGAAAATCTGACCCCATTAGGGCTCAAGTGGAATTATTCTAAAAGGAATGCCTAGTTTTTTCTTAGCTTGCTACCCATTTTTGTCATTAGAATGTGCAGTCATAGGTTATGTACACGAATTTGTGTTCCTTAGTTACAAAGAGGAAAAAAGATGCAAACTAAGAATGACTAAGGATAAGAGCCAGTAGATTGTGGGGAGCACCAGGATGCTTTTCCTCACATAAAGTGCTATTTTGACTCACTAATATTATCCCCTTATACAGGTGAGAAGACTGAAATTTGCAGAGATTAAATAACTTGTCCTGACTCAAATAACTAGTTCTAATAAGGAAGAGGTGGAGCTGAGACCTTGAATCCAGGTCTTTCTGATACTAGTCCTATTCTCTTAACCATAACACTCCTCTGCCTCACAGAGTAATGGTCTAATCAAGAGATTTGAGGGGCGCCTGGGTGGCTTAGTTAAGTGTCTGCCTTCAGCTCAGGTCATGATCACAGGGTCCTGGAATCGAGACCCACGTGGAGCTTCCTCGTCAGTGGGAAGTCTGCTTCTCCCTCTCCCTGCCCCCACTTGTGCACCTGCTTACACTCCCCCTCTCTCTTAAGTAAATAAATAAAATATTTTTAAATAAATAGATAGATTTGAATAGTGAGGTAGGTCCATGTGAATAGGACTGGAAAGAAGGTAGGGGATGGAGGAGAGCAACTTAGGTGGTAGGATTTTGTCTAGTAGATAGCCTATTATGAGGATACAGGGTTAGGGAAAAGGTGTGGTCCAAAAGAATAAATTTGGGAGTTGTCAGTGTTTAGGTAATCATTGATGTTTTCTTTTATGGATGAGTTTATGCAAGGAGTACATGTAAAGGCTCTGTGGTGAAGAGTGTGAAGGTTAGAACCCTAGGAATACTTCCAAAGGGGTAAGCAGAAGAAGAGGAGTCAGAGAAAGAGTATTAGGAGTATAATGGGAAGACGTGAATCACAAGAAGGGAAGTCTTCCGTATTCTAATTTCCTTCTTTGCTCCCTCTTCCTCTGCTTTCACCTTTTCTTAGGACCCGGTACTGTTCTGTGTACTGGGGAAATGGTGGTTCCCAGGAAAAAGTCCCTGCCATTCCAAAACTTATTTTCTAGTTGGGAGAGACGTAACAGTAAACAAAGTTAATAAGCCAAATATATAATATGGTAGATGGTAGTGAATGCTATGGAGAGTGCCAGGGTGAGGTTGGGGGAGGACAGTTGTAAATAGGGTAGTTAGAGAAGTCCTTACAGAGATAGTGACACTTGAGTACAGACTGAAAGTGGTGAGGGAGCAAACCATCTTCTCAGGGGTAGAGAACGGGGAGGGGAGCTTGCTAACTCTATGTTGGGCATGCCTGGTTAGTAAAACCTAGCAAGAAGACTGGTGTGGCTAGATCAAAGTGAGTGAAGGAAAGAGCACAGTAGGAAATTAAAAGTTGGAGACAGGTGTAAGCCTTGAAGCCTAATCTGAAATCTTTGCTATTACTGAGTGAGACAGGAAGCCATTCCTGGAAAGTCACCTGTGTCCAGTGCTGCAAAAAAGCGAAGTAAGATAGGACTGAAAAGTGCCTTATGATCTGTTTTGTTTGGTGATTTATGCAGCCAGATGGTGTTGCAGGAACTTGGGATACATGAATAAAGAAAGATGAAAATCTCTGCCCTTTTGAGGGTTACCTTCCATGTCATAAAGGCAACCTGATACTCTTTCTTTTTGAAAGATGTCAGTGCTATGGAGTGTGGAATGATGATAGAAGAGTCCCAGATGGGTGCCTGTCTATAGGGACAGCTCAAAACAAGTCAGAGAAGCCATGACAATGTGTTTTCTGCTTCAATAGCCCTCGTCATATAGTTGTGAAGTTCACCCGTTGGCTACAGAATGTTGATTCTAGATGGCCATTGGTCCTTGTCCCAGAGGCCACTTGGTGTCCGAATTTTGTGGATATAATACTGAGTATGTGTGATATCCTGTGTTTTTTTATTTTTAGCTTTGTATAATCAGCTGAAATTTGAACTTCCTGTTTAGAGTACCTTTTAGTGCAGTCCCAAAGTTGGCAACGGTTCAACTAAATGGCCCTCAAAGGAATGTGTTGGCATTTCCCATCCTTACCATAATGACTACACCCTCCACTTCTCTTCTCCTTACCCTATTTCTTCTTTGTTTATTCTTTCTCTTCCCAAAACCTTGTTTTTCTTCCCCATTCTCTTTTTGCCTGTGGTAATACCTATAATTAAAGGGTCCTAACACTATTTCCATAGTGTCTCAGTGATGGTGATCTGAAAGAGATTGCTTCCTAAATACTTGACTTAAAACATTTCTAGGAAAGCATTGGGAAAAATCTGTGGCGACATCTGTAAAATATTTTCAGTTCCTTGGTGAAAAAGGGAAATATGAGGCAGCAGTTGGTGCTTAGAAGTTGACTAAGTCTCTGGTTTGAAATTTCTGTGCTGGTAATTTTAGCAAAGAAAAAGCTCCGGTTTCTTTTGTTTTTTACATTTACCTTAGGTCTTGCAGCTAAGAACAGAATAATCAATAAGTTTTCTCAGAACCTAAAGTTTCTCCAGAACCTAAAGTACTAAATAAATGTTTTGGAATAATGTTCAGATTAATTTTATTATCAGTCATATCCATATAGGGATTGCCATATTGAAGCAGTCATGTAATGAAATTTCTATTATATTTTCTTGATATGAATATAATTTTCCATTTACTAAGGTAGTAAATAATCCTCAACTTATTAAAGTCCTATATAGTCTCTTTTCTCTCAGATTTACATTTCTTTTACACCCTATCTTAGTGAATGGCAACCAGTCTGACAAGCTTAACATCTTCAGGAAGCCTCTGTTTCTCCTTCCTTCTCACATCGGTTTTGTTATGTCAAGATGGACTTCCTCTTTATCCTGTCTATTGTAGCCTTATCATTATTTCTCCCAGGCAGTCCTAGATTACTTCATTAGCCTTTTACTTGGTTACCCACCTCCTGTCTCTTCTCTGTGCTACATTTTCTCCACATTGCCTTTGCAAAGATCTTAAAAACCATATCTGGTCATGGGCTGCTGCTGCTGTGCTTAAAATACGCTGTATTCTTTTATCTACAACATAGATACTCTACCTTAGCAGCTGTTTCTTTTTCATCAAATGTTATTGCCTCTCCCCTTTTGTGTTCTCCCTCTTCTGCTGAGAATTCTGTATTTTCTGTGTTACAGTTAAGAAAATTTTGTTCAGCTTTGCTTTCAATATTATATTAGGAAAACAGGTTTTTTCCAGCTGTAGGACACATTAGAATATTGAATTTGCTTTAAAGTCTATGTGCCTCCTCCTTCCTTTCTCCATTTGAATTTGAACCCTAGTTTAATACAGAGGACTGTATTAAACTTAACCTCATCAGCTTCCTAACTTACCAACAGTAATCATTTTTGCAAACATCTGAGCACTTTATTGCTTACTGTTTGTCAAGAAAACTTGGGGTAAAGTACCTACATTTATTATCCAGCCCTCAAGGAAGAGATTGTTGTCCTTATTTTGTACATAAAGAAAATGAGACCCAATTTGGCCTTTAGTTGATACCCAGTAAATTTCTGTGGAGTGCATCAGTAAACTCTCTTTCCTGAAAATGTATATTTTTGTGGATGTTCTTCAAAGATGTGTGTGTGTGGGGAGGGGGGTATGCATATTCCCATAATGCAGTTGTATATTTTAAGGGACCATAGTTGTAAGAAGCTCTTTTTAAAAAGTAGGAGGACTACACATGTGGGGCCTTAAATATTTGGGAAAAGAGCATAAGGTTAGAGAAGGAACCTAGCCTAATGTGAATTAAGAGCAAGAGGGATTAATTTGGAGTTAAAGTTAGGAATATAAGTTGCATAACAATGACCTGGTGAGCTTCTTAAAAATATAGATCTTTGGGGGCATCTGCGTGGCTCATTTGGTTAAGTGTCCCATCCCAGATCCCCATGTCCGATCCCCATGGGATCGAGCCCCATGTGGGGCTCCCTGCTCAGTGGGGAGTTTGCTTCTCCCTCTTTCTCTGCCACTCCCCTGTTTGTGTGGGTGCCCTCTCTCTCAAATAAATAAATAAATAAATAAATAAATAACCTTTAAGAAAAATAGAGATTTGGGGCACCTGGGTGTCTTAGTCGTTAAGCGTCTGCATTTCGCTCAGGTCGTGATCCCATGGGATCGAGCCCCACATCAGGCTCCCTGCTCGGCGGGAAGCCTGCTTCTCCCTCTCCCACTCCCCCTACTTGTGTTCCCTTTCTCACTATCTCTCTCTCTGTCAAAAAAATAAATAAAATCTTAAAAAAAGAAGAAAAGAAAAGAAAAGAAAAATAGAGATTTTTGGTGTCTATCTCCTGAGATGACCGAGTGAAGTTGAGTGAGGCTTAGGATTTGTATTTATGCAGTTTCGGAGATGATGCAGATGAACAGCTAGGCTTTGGGACTTGAATGTAGGTAACCAGAATTAAAGATCTAATGAATGAATTTCAGATAATTTTGGATGTAGAAAGTAGGGGGAATCAAGAAATAGGTGTTGGGGGTGTTAGGAAGAGTATTTTTAACCTGAATTTCCAATCTTGATAGACAACAAGCCCAAAAGAACTATATAGTGTTATGCAGCTCTAGAGGAAGAGTGACTGTCTTAATTGGGTGATGGGATAGGAATAGCAGACTGAGAGTCCACATGTGTATTTAAAAACCAAAAACGCTGAACTATAACTGTACACTCTTAGTTAATTTTTCTACTTATTCTAAGTTTATTCATTTATTCGTAAATTACTGAATATTTACTATTCACCTTCTATGTAGGGAAAAGGTGGCAGAGAGAAATGAGGGACAGTATAATGTTACAAAGAAGAACTTTATATAATAAATCTCTTGGGTGACTTCAGCAAGAGACCACTGGTAAGCTCTGGGCACCATCTGTTTTCCCCTTGTGGGAAATGTTTCTATGGCCTTTCACCCTAATTCAACAAACATTTATTGTGTCAGGTGCTATTATTAGTTAGTCATTAGGTAGTTATTAGGTAGTCAGATGTAAATAAGAGACAGTTCTTGTCCTGGAGTATGTTTTAGCTTTAGTGGAAGAGATGGACACATGAACACATGCTTTATAATGTAGGAACTACTCCAAAAGTAGTAGAAGGTGCGGGTTTTAAAAATATTTAAGCTATAAAATTTGATAGGAATTGGTGATTAATTGAATATTGGTGGTCAAGAGGAAGTCATAGGATGATTCCCAGATTTCTAATGTGGGTGACTAGATGAGAATAAAGTTTTAATAACTGATCAGAAATACAGGATTAGGAACCTACTTGTGAGGGTTGAGGGAAAATTAGTTTCATTTTTTGTATGCTTAAAATAAGTCTTAAGACATGCAAGTAGAGCAGTATAGCATGGTGGGAAGATGTTCTACCTCAGGAATCAGACCTATGACATAGGGTTACTACTGTGTTATTCTGCTTACTAGCTGTTACTAGCTGTGTGGTGTGGGGACAGTTAATTAACTTCTCTAAGTCTCAGTTTCATATAGAGATTAATAGTACTTACTACAGGGCGCCTGGGTGGCTCAGTGGGTTAAAGCCTCTGCTTTCGGCTCAGGTCATGATCTCAGGGTCCTGGGATCGTGGCCTGCATCGGGCTCTCTGCTCAGCAGGGAGCCTGCTTCCTCCTCTCCCTGTCTCTCTGCCTGCCTCTCTGCCTACTTGTAATCTCTCTCTCTGTGTCAAATAAATAAATAAAATCTTAAAAAAAAAATAGTACTTACTACATAGGAATTGTGAAAATTAAAAGAAATAATGTATGTTAAGCACTTATCGTAGTACTTACTGGGCATATAATAAGACCTCAATATTACATCAGGAATTATTATTATTATTTGTATAGCAGGCAGTGTGTGAACTCAGAAGAGCTCAGAGTTGGGCATTTAGTTTGGAGAGTCATTAATGTAGAGGTTAAAATAATAACAGTGGATAAGATGCCTATAGAGAATGGAGCCCTGAAAAAGAATAGTAATGAACAGGGGATGGACAGAAGAGGGTTAAAATCCAAATAAAAGTGGTGTGGTTGTTTTGCATGTAGATTATTGTGTGTAGAGAATTTGTGCCTTGTCAAGAAATTTTTTATGGCTTATGACTAAAGCATAACAAGAAATATTTATGACCTTTTGAAAATCCACAGATTAAAAAACTGCATACAGACTTTAAAAAAAAAACTTACTGTTCAGTTAAACAAGTGGTAATAACATCAGCCACCACTTCCTTTAAACTACTTGCCAATATCCTTTTTTAAATCTTTTTTGAGTAGTATGTGAAATGCTACAAAATGATGTTAGCACAAATTGTTTGCTTGAGTAGTGAGAGTAGTGTTGATACTTTATAGTAACCTTTATTTCCATATATATTCATTAATTGTCTCTTCTTTAGAGCCATTAACACTTCACTTTAATTGCTTCAGAGATAAGGCAGGTAAGATTTATATTATGGTATTGCTATTGGTTGGCTTCAAGTCTAGCGAAATTGAAGAGGAGTCAACAGTAGTTGATCCCATTGTTTTAAAAGGGTTTAAATTTAAGGTTCTATTCAAAGTGAGTTGTATAATGAAGTTAGATTTTTAATTAAAGAAGAAATGGTCCTAAACAATGAAATAAATGATGATCTCCAAGAGAAATTTTCATACAGGTTTATAAGAAGGAGGTTTTCCTATTACCTTAAAGGACAATGTGTATAATGATCTGACAATTTTTATGTGTCAGATCAACTGTCAGACCTGAGCTATATAAATTAGATCATATCTCTCTTAAGTTTCCAGAAGAAAGTATTAAAACTCAATTCATTGCCTCCCCATACAAATAAAAATTTTCTGTCAAAAACAGGTATTTTAATTTTACATTTAAATTTTAATTTATTTGAACAGCTGCTGTTATAAGTTAAAAAAAAACTCTGGAATTAAATTTCTTTGGAGGAGTTAATTAGCTTTTTACATGGTAGTTACTATTTTGGAAATCATAATTTCATAATGAGGGGCATTTGCTTCTTCAGTTTTAGTAAGGGAAAAGAAAATATAAGTGGAGGGAAGTACAGAATTAATGAGATAATTGTTAGTAATCTGATTTTGAAGAAATATAAGTTAAAGAACTATTTACAACCTGCTCTTATAGCCATGAATTAAAAATTTTAAGTTGGTAATGGTTGTTTTAAAAACTTGTTTCTCCTCCCCAAAAGAATGGACAGCAATAAATAAGTGTGTTTTCAAAACAGTAGTCTCTTACACAGTCCTGGCCAACTCTAACCCCACTCTCCAGTGGCAGCCTTGTGTGTGTGTGTGTGTGTGTGTGTGTGTACACTATTAATAAAGAAGTACTATGTACCTCACTGTCTCAGCCACTAGAGGACATAGAGGCAGCACACGATATAATCTATAACAGGGAATTCAGAGCCAGGAGGAACTAACTACAAAGCTGAGACATTAAGTAAGTTAATTTTCTGAGAAGGATTCCATTTAGGAGGTGGGGCATCAGTGAACCCCGTGGAATGCTTAGCTCTTAGCTAAGCAGAAGAGACTGTCTTAGGAAGGGAGAACAGTATGAGTAAAAGCACAGAGCTGACCACAAAACATTGTCTTGGGTGGAGTGGTTAGGAAAATATAGAGATTAAGTTGGACTTTGCAACCATTTAAGTGTTTCTTTCTTTCTTTTTTTTTTTTTAAAGATTTTTATTTTATTTATTTGACAGAGAAGAGAGAGAGATCACAAGTAAGCGGAGAGGCAGGCAGAGAGAGAGGAGGAAGCAGGCTCCCTGCTGAGCAGGGAGCCCGATGTGGGGCTCGATCCCAGGACCCTGAGATCACAACCTGAGTCGAAGGCAGAGGCTTAACCCACTGAGCCACCCAGGCGCCCCTTAAGTGTTTCTTGATTTAATATTTCTGGTAGTTTACCTCCATGATGCTAGATAATAACCTTATAATATTATTTGATTTGCTAACTTAAATATATGGACTCTTGCATCTGTCAGAATGGCTAAAATTAACAACACAGCAAACAGTAGGTATTGGTGAGGTTGTGGAGAAAGGGGAACACTCTTGCACTGTTGGTGGGAATGTAAACTGGTGCAGCCACTCTGGAGAGCAGTATGGAGGTTTCTCAAAAAGTTAAAAATAGAACTATCCTATGATCCAGCAATTGCACTACTAGCTATTTACCCAAAGGATACAAAAATACAGGTTCAAGGGGGTACATGCACCTCAATGTTTATAGCAGCATTATCAATAATAGCCAAACTATGGAGAGAGCCCAAATGTCCATCAACTGATGAATGGATAATGGACAATGGAATATTACTCACCCATCAAAAAATATGAAATGTTGCCAATTGCAATGAGGTGGATGGAGCTAGAGGATATTATGCTAAGTGAAATAATGTCAGAGAAAGACAAATACTGTATGATCTGACTCATGTGGAATTTAAGAAAGAAAGCAGATGAACGTGTGGGAAGGGGGAAAAGAAAAGTAGGAGAGAGGGAAATAAACCATCAGAGACTCTTAATGGTAGAGAACAAACTCAGGGTTGATGGAAGGAGGTGGTAGGAGATGAGCTAGATAGATAGTGGATATTTAAGAGGGCACTTGTTGTGATGAGCACTGGGTGTTGTATGTAAGTGATGAATTATTGAATTCTACTCCAGAAACCAATATTGCACTGTATGTTAGAAATATTTAAATTTTAAAAAAAATGTATGGGCTCTTAGATATGAAAACTGTTGTTTATCATGTGCCTCCTTCCTGTTCCCCTTAATATTTGTGTTATTTTTTTACAGAGTTACTTTACTGGTTGTATTTCTAACCCTAGATTGTACCTGTTACTTGTGGTTTACATATTCCCAAAGATAATGTGAAATTTAATGTTCAAAATTAAATAAACTCATGTTTTTGAATAGAAGAAAAAATCTGAAAATGGTACATTTAAATCCTGAGATAACAAAGAATTTGTATTACTTTTGAAATGAGAAATAACTTTTTCTTTTTTTTCTTTTTTTTAGGTTGAGCAAGTGAAATTACTTGACCGATTCAGTACCAGCAATAAATCGCTAACAGGAACACTCTATCTTACGGCTACACATCTATTATTTATAGACTCTCATCAGAAAGAAACCTGGGTAAGAAGGGCATCTACTGTACTGCCTACCATACTTAGAGTAATAGAGTAATGGACTTGGCTTTATTGCTATATTTCATTTTGATCATGTACAAAATATTTAATCAAAAAATTTTTCAAAGTCACCTGATCACTTCTACCCTCCCTCCTAATAAAACAAGGATACCATGTAGAATGTGGAGCTCTTTTGTAGGATATAGCAAAACTCTTTTTATATCTACATTAATAATTATAAAATACCTACTTGTTCCTTTTAATTTTTAAAAAATGTAAGTAATATATATACATGTTTAATATTTAATAGTTCAAATGGCATAGTTCATGGTATTTTTTTAAAAGATTTTATTTATTGAGAGAGAGGGTATTGAGAAATACCCTATGCATGGTATTTTTATACTAAATTGCAATTACAGTGTTATTGCTTGATTGTAGATCAAATAATACAGTAATGGATATTTTGTATATATTTCTTCCTCTATATGCCTGGAAGTAAAATTACTGGGTCTTAGATAAGTGCATATTTTCCTTCACTAAATGTGGCCTCACTTCAGAATAGTTGTCTCAATATATTCTCAGTAGAGTGTGATACATTGTCCACCATTGTCAGTAACATTGTCAGCTTTAAAGTTTTTGCCTCTCTGGTGGATATACAATTGTGATTTTAATTTGCTGATTTCAAGGAACTTGTCCTTTCGGATATTTTGGCCTTTAGATTTCCTTTTCTTTTTCTCTTGGGCTGTTTATCCTTTTATCACCTTTATAAGAGTCTGGTTTTTAATGTTTTTTCTGGTATGTGTTTTGTAGATAACTTCTCCCAGTGTGTCGCTTGTCTTATGTGTATACATGTCTTTGAATTAAAGTTTAAAATTTTAGTGTATTAGATTTTTCATTTTTTCTTTTATGGTTTTCTTAAGGGATTCTTAAAGTCAAAGATTCTCCTGTATTTTTTTCTAAAAGCTTACATTTTGTATTTCAAGTATAAATTGTTAATACATATGGGAAATAGTTTCTTGATGATATAAGTTTAGGGATTCATTTTTATTGTTATTCTTTTATTTTTATTCTTATATGGATACTGGTACCATTTATTGACAGTTACAGTACATTTGTGTGTAGTATCAACTCTGTCATAAAGTGAAGGTTTGCTTTTGAACTCTCTCCTGTTCTTTTGATATATTGATTCCACTATATAATAGCATACTGCTTTATTGATTCTAGCTCTTTAATGCAACCTTTCTTTTATTGTACTCTCTTGATTTCCCCAGGAAGGCCATCCAGTTTTTATGTGATTGCATTAAGTAAGTCAAGATACTTACCTGAGATGTTGATCTCAGAGAAGTTGTATTCCCTCAAGGCACTGGAGCTCTTCCCTATCAGGTGTTGGCCCAGTGTTGTCAAGGGTTTCACCTAGCAGGGCCTTGTCAAATCATTCGTTATCATCCACTCTGTCTACTCTTCCTTTGTCCATCTGCCTCAGTATCTTCTTAGTATGTTTTCCATCTCCTAGAGATAGACAGGGAAGTTTCCTATATACCTCTTCTTGCAGATTTTGGGAACATAGTTTGGGGGGGCATGAAAAAACGTCTATGTTATTCTCTCCTATTATTGTCTTAAAATCCCTTTTTATCAGTGTATTACCATATGTCTCTCCTGAATGAAATCTGTTTAGTATACTCGATCCATAGAAATGAACATTTTAGATCTAGAAAGGGACTTACTAACTTTTTCTTTTTTCTTATTTTCCAGATAATTATTTTTTCAAGATCACGTAACTAGTTAGTGGCAGAGCCAGGTCTCTTCAACATTTTCTTGCAAATAATTTTGGGTCTTAATTAGAAACATAATAGTGATATAGTAGCTTACTGTATTTTATTCTCTATTTAGATGTTACTATTAGATCATTTTTTGATAAATTGGCACAGGCCTGCTAATATAAATGTTAGCAGTGTTAAATCTTAGCCGTAAGTTGGGTTGTGTGTATTGTGTATTAAATATCTGTGTTATGTATACTTTTATTTTTAATGTCTGTAAAACAAGTTCTTATTAATCTTTTTTAAGCTTTTCTTTATTATTTTATGCATTTAATCTTGCATGAGACCTTTAGAAAATATATGTAATTAATATGATTAATATCAGTACTTAATATTACAATTATATATGTATGATATAAATAATCACATCTCTTACTGTGCCACAGAAAAAGGCAAAAAGCAGTTTGGAATTTTTTATTGAACTTATATTAAAGTTTTAGATTAATTTGGGTTGAATTGATTTCTTGCCATGATTGAGTTTTATCATTCAGGAACCTATGACTTTAAGATCTTTGATTTTCTAGAAAAACTTATTATAAATATTTTAAATTCATAGGAATAGTATTGAGGAAAAGATAACTTTTTTTTTTAGTAGCAAACAGAATATTAGAACTGGTATGAGTGAAAATCATATATTTAAAATGCCATCAAGTATTGAGTTTATTGTAGGACTTTTTTTTTTAACAATGGATAATTTATTGTCGTAGGACTTTCTATTCATTCATTCAATAAACATTGTGATGGAGGTGTAAGCAGTGACACTTATATTGCTGACTTGGTCAAATTTTAAGTTCGGATTTATAAGATACAACATTTGAAACTTTTTTTTTCTTTTTTTTTGAGCAGGGTCATTATAATGCTGCAGGTACTGTGTTAGGTGCTGGAGGTAGTATGGTGCTCAACTTAGTTGTAGTATTGCTCCTTACGAAGTTCCCAACATCTGGCTAGAGAAATAGACATTCACTATTCAAGGAATTACTCTGAGTGCTATGAAGGAAAAGTATAGGCATAAGAAAATGGAAGGGACCTAATTTACTTGAGAAAGGCCATGGGGATTGTCAGGCTGTTCTTCTCGATGATGAGGTTTAAATAAAGGCCAGAAATAATACTAGAAGTTGCAAGGTGAAAAAGTAGATCTACAATTTCCCAGTTAGTAGGAGCAACTCAGTGTATGTAAAGGAGGTTGGTGCATTTGAGGACCCAAAAGAGGACTCTGTCACTCACACTTGATGTGGGGGGGACTTGAAATGAGTCTAGAGCCAGAGTATAAGAAATGACATGACTAGATTGCCTTTTTTTTTTTAAATCACTTTTTAGTGGTCACTTACCTGCCTTGTAGAAAATGGATTATAGGGGGGCAAGAGTAGATACAGAGAGAGCTTTTAGGAGGCTACTTACAGTCACCTAGGTGAGAAACACTGGGAGCATTGCAGCTAGGGGAGTGACAGTGGACATGGAGAGAAGTGGACAGGTTACAGAGGTATGTAGGAGATGCATTTCTCAGGGTTTGATGATGTACTGCGTATGTGGAGTGATGGAGAAAGTGTCAGAGAGCATAGTTCTGGCTTAGGCATTCAAGTTTTGAGTACTTTGTTTGAAGAAGGCATTTCTAACATATGCTCTGGAAGAGAATATGATATTTAATGCTTTTTTATGATGATGATTACATTTTTTTTTTCATGCTGTAGATATTGCACCACCATATTGCCTTAGTAGAGAAACTAGCTTTGACTACTTCTGGATGCCCACTTGTGATTCAGTGCAAGAACTTCAGGATTGTGCATTTCATTGTTCCTAGAGAGAGAGATTGCCATGATATTTACAATTCTTTGCTACAACTGTCAAAACAAGGTACTGTTTTTAGAGACTGAAGTTTACTTAATTTTGAGATGGATTATCTAAGATACATAATATGCCATTGTTACTTTATATTCAAAGTTACTCTTCCAAAAAATTTGGCTTGGAAATAATTAGATGCTTCTGATCTAAATTGTAAGAATGGTTTTCAAAGGAGTAAGAGTAAGGAAAAAGTTAAACGTTTAGAGTACAGATTTTATTTTTTTTTTAAGATTTTTTATTTATTTATTTGATAGATTACAAGTAGGCAGAGAGGCAGGCAGAGAGAGGAGGAAGCAGGCTCCCCGCTGAGCAGAGAGCCTGATGCCAGGACCCTGAGATCATGACCTGAGCCAAGGCAGAGGCTTTAACCCACTGAGCCACCCAGGTGCCCCTAGAGTACAGATTTTAAAAACCATAGATTTATATTAATGTTTTTGAAGTTTGTTGGTAGCCAACAGCGCAACTTTTTTTTTTTTTTCCCGAAGTGGATAACCACAACCAAGGGGAGTAACTTGGAAATTGATTGCTAAATGAAAAGGTAAGGGAGGTCAGGCTCCTCTGATAGCAGTGGGACCAGTGAATTGAACTGACCAGAGTAGAGCATTAGGGAAATGACCAGAGGGAAAAGAGAGGGTGAATCTTACTTTACTAGAGGTAGGTAGAAAAGGAGAAAGGAATCCTTTACCAGAGAAAGGAATCCTGTCACTATGCCTTTGGGATCTGGAGGCTTTCCTCCCCCAATATGACTTGAATTATGTAGATCTCTCCAGGAGACAAAGCATACTGGTTACTGAATGTTACTTTGTTGTTGAACACCTGGACTGCAGTGGGCTAGGAGCAGGTCTATGTACACCCTTCTCTCCTAACACATAAAGCCTGTAGCATTTATCCTGTTGTCCCAAGGTAAGCCAGATCTTATAGTAAAGATGGTTCTGTCACTTTAGGGGGTTAATATTATTCAGGAGTAAGTGCTCTCTGGAGCTTTGCGCAACCATTGCCAGTTTTGGTCAACACTGTCATATAGAAATGTAAATGCAAGTTTATGTTCTATAGGCCACCTGTAGTTTTTTATCACATTAGTATTTCCATTTTATATCTCATTTGGGAAGTGTGGTGGGTGAGAAGTACCTGTGCCTTTGTCATTAAAATTATACTTTTAAAAAAGAAATATTACACTCGAGTATTTAATATTAAATTATTAGCATTTGCTGATTATATAAATTGAATCTCAGATATGTATGCCTTTAGAGATGATCATTTGAATTAAAGAACTGAGAAAATAAATTGAGTTCAAATATGTTCAGGTATTAGTTATCTCTTTGAAAATCGCAAAGAAAAAATGGAGGGATAAAACTGAAAAATTACTGTTCTTTGTAGAGTTTTAAGTCCTAGAAGTTGCATCATACATTTATGTATTTTGTGTACTATAGCAAAATATGAAGATCTCTATGCATTTTCTTATAATCCCAAACAAAATGATTCGGAACGACTACAAGGTTGGCAGCTCATTGACCTTGCCGAGGAATATAAGAGGATGGGAGTGCCAAATTCAAACTGGCAGCTGTCTGATGCCAACCGAGAATATAAGGTAACTCAGCAACATTTTTTTTTTCAGTTTTTATTTAAATTCCAGTTAGTTAATATACAGTGTGATATTAGTTTCAGGTGTACAATATAGTGATTCAACGCTTCCATACAACATCCAGTGCTCATCACAAGTGCCCTCCTTAATCCCCATCACCTATTTCACCCATCCCCCACCCACCTACCTCCCCTCTGGTAACCATCAGTTTGTTGTTTATAGTTAAGAGTCTGTTATTGGTTTGCCGTCCTCTCTCTTTTTTTCCCCCTTTGCTCATTTGTTTTGTTTCTTAAATTCCACACAATGAGTGAAATTACATGGTATTTGTCTTTCTCTGACTGACTTATTTCAACTTAGCAACCCTTTAAAGAAATTCAGAAAATGTGGGTGCCTGGGTGGCTCAGTGAGTTAAAGCCTCTGCTTTCGGCTCAGGTCATGATCTCAGCGTCCTGGGATCGAGGCCCGCATCGGGCTCTCTGCTCAGCAGGGAGCCTGCTTCCTCCTCTCTCTCTGCCTGCCTGTCTGCCTACTTGTAATCTCTCCCTCTGTGTCAAATAAATAAATAAAATCTTTAAAAAAAAAAAAAGAAAAAAAAGAAAATGTTAGTAACAAGATGGAGAGTGTAATAGTAGTAAGTTGCTATGCATTGCTATGTACTGTTCTTGCATTTAATAAGTCTCAAAGTTTTTTAAAGATGATTTTTAACCTCATAGTTTTTGAACTATGGGTAGAATGGTTATGTTTTATTTGATTTTTACAGATTTGTGAAACTTATCCCAGAGAACTTTATGTTCCCCGAATAGCAAGCAAACCAATAATTGTTGGTAGTTCCAAATTCCGGAGCAAGGGAAGATTCCCAGTTCTTTCCTATTATCATCAAAATAAAGAGGTAAGAAAAAAAGATTTTTTTTTCCTCTTTTTATTTTACAAATGTGGCATAACCCCTCTTCTGGTTTAAGTGTCCAAACGAACACTCATTTTTACATAGGAAGGTCATTATTATAATGTTGTTGATAGAGAAGTGTTGGTTTTTCTCTTGATTACGTTTTTGAAATTTTAAAATTACCCTGACATGTAGAAACTTTCATACTTGTCATCTTTCTTTCCTCCACCCTCCTTCAGTCTTTCCTTTCTTCTAGTAGGGACTTCAAAATAATAAGGTGAGTGAACAGATAGATTCTTCTTTCCTGTGGTTCTCTTGATCCTGCTTGAATTTGGGAAAAGCAGAAAGTTTTTAAAACCAACTACTGAGAAAAAGAAGAGAGCCAGGGGTATTTCAGGCTCACAATTTTTATTGAAAGCTCTTCTAATCAGAAGAGGTGTAGGAGACATCTTTAAACTGAGATACTGTAATAGGGATTGCTCATTACAGCAAAATTTTCCTTTGTGGCTTGTAACAGTAGGTCACAAGGTACTATGTGTTAGGTGCTTTATATGCATGAAGTCCCATGATAATTTTATAAGGTAGTCTCTGCTAATTACCTGTAACTTTCTTTCTTCTTTCCTTTCTTTCTTTCTTTTTTTTTTTAAAAGATTTTATTTATTTATTTGAGAGAGAGAGTGAGAGAGAGCACTAGAGGGGAGAAGGTCAGAGGGAGAAGCAGACTCCCCTGGAGCAGGGAGCCCGATACGGGACTCGATCCCAGGACTCCAGGATCATGACCTGAGCCAAAGGCAGTTGCTTAACCAACTGAGCCACCCAGGCGCCCCTTCTTACCTGTAACTTTCAACCTGTAAAGAGAGCGTAAATCACTTTTCCTATATCTAATAGCTAGCAAGTTGTGGAGTTCCATGCCAGTTCTGACTCCCGCTGCTTGTGACCTCATTTTTTTCTCAGGAAGTTTTTTGAATCTTTTATTCACAGTGAATTGCCTTGACGTGTTTTTTTAAAATTCTATCTGGAAACTCACCTTTGGGAAATCACTTCTCTATTTCTGTGGTAACTTCCTCTTTTCTGTTACTTTTCTTTGTGTGTGTGTGTGTGCGCCCACGCTAGTTGGCAAGTGGGCTTCTGTAAACCTCCCGTTTTTTTTAATTTTCTCTATTTTCCATCTCTTTCTAGTTTTTAGGAGATTTCCTCAATTTTGTTTACAGCCCACCTCTTTATTTTTGCTATACCATTTTTTAAAATCTAAGAATTCTTTCCTGTTTTCTGAACTTTTTAGACACTTTTTTTTAAGATTTTATTTATTTATTTGACAGAGAGAGAGATCACAAGTAGGCAGAGAGGCAGGCAGAGAGAGAGGGGGAAGCAGGCTCTCCGCCAAACAGAGGGCCTGATGCGGGGCTCGATCCCAGGACCCTGAGATCATGACCTGAGCCAAAGGCAGAGGCTTAACCAACTGAGCCACCCAGGCACCCCGACACTTTCCTATTCTTGGCTGTGATGACTGGGTTCTCTGAAGGTGTTAAGGATTTTTTAAAAAGAATTCTTTTGCTCCCCACATTAGTTGTCTGTTGCTCGGAGTTCCTTTTTTCTGTTTATTTTGTTTTTTTGTTTTTCATGTCTTTCAAATATCTGATTCTTGGCTGGGCTCACATACTTAAACAGTGAGGTACCAGAAGCTTTTTAGAAGTTTGTGTGCATGCGTGATCTCTATCTTTGGATTCTTTCTGTTGTTAATTTTCATCCCAATATGTGTGTTAGTTCTGTCCAGGATTCAGGTGTGGGAAGGTGGATGGGAGGATCTCACATTTTGTTTTGTAGGCTTTACTTCATCATCTTGTTTTGGGTGGGTACAGAGCTTCGCTCCCACCCAAATTTGTGCATATTGTCTGGAGTCTTCAAGTTAATACTTTTCATAGAATAAACCTTGTCTTCAGGGCGAGGGAAGATCTGGGAGCCTTAACTAGTCCCTATGTGGATATTCAACCAATTCTATTTTCAGTTATACTCTAGCTGAGGCTTTTAGAGGTACCAAATCCTGAGCCTTTCTGGGATATTGCTGCTCAAAATGCTTGTTTATTATTGACTCCTCTAACAATTTGGCAACTTTCTTTGTTCTGGTAAATTGGTCATTACTAACTTCTCAGTCTGCTTTCATTTCCTGAAATTTTGTTAATATCTCTATTTTTCTCTCCTTTTCTCTCTTTGATCTTTGGATTTTATACATTTTAGATGTCTTTTTTAGAACTTCAGTTGGGTTTTAGAATGGAGCCAGAGGTAAAAAGTAAAATTTTAAACAGAAATTCCTAATCTGTTCTTCATAACAAAGTCATAGGGAGTTATGACTGGTTATGGCCTTTGTTTGACACACCCATGTTTGTATACATTGTTTATTAGAAAGCTGGGCTGAAAATAGATATTCAGTGCCTAACTTAACAAATCAGAAAGTACGTCTGAAAAGAATTTTATATTTTATATTTCATTTTCTTCTATTTTATTAAATTCTCATGGTTTTATTTTGTGTGTGAATTTAAAATGTGTGAATTTATGTATAATTTTTTTCCCTTAATGATACTATGATTGGAATGATTGGGTATGGTTAAGTTGGAGTTGGTATGGATGAGATTGGAGAAAAAGTATATGGGTCTAAATCTTCTAATCTTTTTTTAAGACCTTGAACAAGAGTAAATATCTGATCCACCACTCACTACTTCTAACATATTTTTGTCCTCTTAGATTTATATTTTAACACAAATTTGAATTGAAGTTAATTTTTTTCATTTTATGTCTCATTTTATATAAAGATTGCTGATTTCTAAATAGAGATCTGAAAGCTTTTGGAATATAAAAGCTCAAATGTTGCTGTTTGAAAACATCCTGTTCTACCTTTATTATTAATTAATCCCTTACTTGAACTTGAGTTTAATGTATTTTGTAATCTAGAGCATAGCATGCAAGTATCTCAGTAGGTTACATGATAGAGAATTGACCGAGTGTTTCTTCTTTTTTTTTTTCAAGATTTTATTTATTTATTAAGAGAGAGTAAGAGGTAGAGAGAGAGCACACACAGAGGGAGAGGGAGAGAGAGAGAGAGAGAGATGCAGGCTCCCCACTGGGCAGGGAGCCTGATGTGGGAGCACTATCCTGGGATATTGACCTGAGCCAAAGGCAGATGCTTAACCAGCTGAGCCACCCAGGCATCCCCCAAGTGTTGCTTCTTAGGAGTTAGGATTTTTTTAATCAAACTACGTAAAGAGGCATTTCACTTTTTCAGAAGAGAATATTGGGAAAACTTATGTAACATCAAGATATTCACATAGTGTTTAATTCAAATAGGATTTCTTTTTTTTTTTTAAGATTTTATTTATTTGAGAGAGAGAGAGAGAGCGAGAGACAGCAAAAACAGTGGGAGGGGCAGAGTGAGAAGCAGACTTGCCGCTAAGCAGGAAGCCCAATGCAGGACTCGATCCCAGGACCCTGGGATCATGACCTGAGCCGGAGGTAGACGCTTAACTGTCTGAGCCACCCAGGCGTCGTCAAATAGGATTTCAAGGTTAATGTTTTTTAATTGTCCTGCCAACTTCTAAACAGATTACACATTTGATTTTAACTTTTGTTTTTCTTTTCAGCATTTTTTTAAAGACATGTTTTAGACATCTGGATAATCTGTTGTTTTCTGTCCTTTTAAAATTAGGCTGCCATTTGTCGATGTAGTCAACCACTATCAGGATTCAGTGCCAGGTGCCTGGAGGATGAACATTTGCTTCAAGCCATTAGTAAAGCCAATCCAATCAATCGCTATATGTATGTCATGGATACCAGGCCCAAAGTATGTGTCTTGAATCTGGTACAGTCTGTTAGTTTAATTATCTTTGTTACTTTAATTAATGGGAGTTGATCAATTTGCCCATATTTAACCTATCTGAATCCCAGTTTTAAATTAACTGAGGCTAATGATACTGAGGAAAGCAGTCTTTTAAGGGTTACCAACTTTGGAGACCTGTTTCCTAGATGGTGACTTCTTATGTCTTCTGATTTATATATTAATTTAGAAAAACAGATTTTTATGTTGCGAACACTTGATGGTGTGGAAATCTTACGTTATTGTGAAGAAATATTAAATATTGTGTGTTTTATGAAAAATTAGAAAATCTTACTAATTTTTTTGGTAGAATTTTTAATTGTCAGAATACCTCGTGTTAAAATAATGGGCCTTAATTTGAAATATTCAAGAAAATAAGGAAAATAGTGAGTTAGGAAACATTGAACTAGAGATTTATAAATAGTGAACAGGAAATAGCTGTTCTGTTAGGCATCTGTAATGTTAGGTTCAATTTTTATCATTGAGACAAATGTCAGAATCCCTTTTTCTTTTTAAAAACACAGTTAAGCAACTAATTCATATAGGATCTTGAAACTAAAGTAATTAAAATCCTCAATGGTAATAGCTAACATTACTTTTAATTTTTATTATAGCATCGAATGCAGAGCTGGTGGGCTACACAAAAGGACATTGGCAGAATTATAGTGAGGATTTCTTCAAAAATCTGGAATGATGAGAAAATAAGAGAAAGCAATGAGAAAAAGCGAGTGAGCGATATAGAGCACAATTTTAGGCAGCTTTGTTGAAAGGAATGGTAGCTGTTTTAGAAGTTATTCTCATCATTATGCATTCTCACAAAACATAACGGAGGATACAGAAGATGAGATTAATTTGAGTAAATTAAGAAGTATTAAAAACTAGAAATTGCTAACTTGATAATTTTTTATCGTGTTAACAAGAAAAGACTTAGAAGTAAAGAATGTTGGTGATATCTCTTGTAAGACAAATTTTATTTTTCTTCCTTGTTTAATCTGGGTGAATTCATTGGTCAGAATTACTTTTAGGTGATATTAGATATAAAAGATGTATAAGAGTTTCTGAATATGAGGCCTGAGGATCTGTTTCCCAGGACCTAGTACCTCTTATTTGTATAATTGAATTCTACCCAGAAGATAGGCCTTTCTTTGATTGTTTTGTTTGTACTTCAACTTAACTAGTAATAAGGTGGAAGCATTTTTATATCTAACTCTCACCTTAGTTAGTCATCATGGGTGCTGAAGTGAGTCAGTAGGTAGAATTGAACTGTTCTTGTTACCAACCTGGGCCCCCCATCTACTGAATGAAAGCTACTTTTTCTTCCATTTAGATTCTGTTTCATCCAAGTTCATAAGAATATTTATAAACTGTAATCATATGCAATATGAAATCTACATCTGAAAGAATTAAACATACCAAATCTTAAATGAACCTCTGATGGCATTTGATCTGATCTAGTGACCAAAGACAAAGACCATGGGCCTACTGGCGGTCTGTTTTCTCCTTAAAGACCAATTTTGGCCCAGTTATTGGAGGTGTATCAAGCTAGTGGGTTATATGCCATGGTATATACTCTGTGGGCCTCCAGTAATCTCTAATATGGAGGACATCAAATAATCTGACGTGTATTTCAGATCTGATTTATCAGGGTCCCTGTAGCTCTCTGAATGATCATGTGTTCCCCAGGCTTCCTCTAAAATGAATCTAATAGGTTCATTCTGTAATAGGAAACTTCCTAGCTCGGCTCATCTCTGAATCATTTAAGATTCAGATAAGAGATACTTCTTTCTTTTTTAAATTTTGAAATATTATAAACATATGGAAAACTGACTAAAAACCTAAGTGAATTAGTTTCATAAATTATTTTTGGGAGAACTTCTTGTCTGACTTTTCCATTATATAGCAGTCACATTACTTTATATAAAGGTCCTTCTTTACTCTTAATAACATATGTGACACTTTTACTTAATAAAAAATGGTAGCATATTCAGTTTTGAAGAGTTCTTTAAACTCTGCTAAAATGTGGTTTATTTAGTATTTTCATGATGTTTTGGTAAACTAGGTTAAGAGATAAAAGCAATTTGTCTCTAAATTTCTAAAACTTTATATTTTAGCTGAATGCAATGGCCAACAGAGCAGCTGGAAAAGGTTATGAAAATGAAGACAACTATTCTAACATTAGATTTCAGTTTGTTGGAATTGAAAATATTCATGTCATGCGGTCCAGCCTTCAGAAATTATTGGAAGGTATGATTATTTTTGCCTTTGAGGCAACTTTGTCTAATAGAAATATAATGTTAGCACATTATGAAGTCTAAAATTTTGTAATTTAAAATTTCCCTATATTCACATTCAAAAAAGTAAAAAAAAGTTGAAATTAATATTAATAAAATTTTGCATAATGTATTAAAAACATGTTCACTTGTAAGCAGTATAAAAACTAGTAAGTGACACATGTTAGGTTTTTTCTTTTAAGTCTTAAAAATTGACTAGTATGTATTTTACACTGTTAAAACACATCTCAGTTTGGAATACCCACATGTCAGTTGAGGTAGTGGTTACTGTATTCGACAGTATAGTTCTAATAGTTTTGCAAAAAAATGGCTATTATTAGATAAATATTCTCATTCTGTACAGTGAAGATTAGTTGAAAATAATGCTCCATTGAAGTATTAAGGTAAATTTCCAGTTGTGGTGTGGAATTTTAACAATTAAAATATCAGACTTTTAAATTAAATGCTTTGTACTCCAAGTTTTTTTTAAAGAGAGATTGTAGCTTTTTTTAAGCACAAGAAATGACAAAAAAAAAGTACCCCAAAAATCCAGGATTGAGGTTCTAATAGCATCTTTTCATTTATAGAGTCTCATTTTTTATTTTGTCCTCTTCCTCCCAATTCACTCAGAGAGAGCTTGAATAGGAGAAGTGGAGACTCTAGCCGCATTCTAATGAAATGTTTTTTTTCCCCCTTTTAGTTAATGGTACCAAAGGGCTTTCTGTCAATGATTTCTACTCTGGTTTGGAGAGCTCAGGATGGCTTCGCCATATCAAAGCTGTTATGGATGCTGCAATCTTCTTAGCCAAAGTAACTCTTCTTCGTTTATATTTTGTTTGGGGATTTATAATGTTAGGAAGGAATGAATTTATTCTCTTAAGTGCTGGTACCCTTTCCACCAGATAACTTTTATGTTTTACCTCTTTAATGAGGCTTACTGTAATTTGAGCTTTAAAAGATCATGTAGTACTTCATGTAGAGACTTATAAAGAAATCGCCAGACACTTAGAAACAACAATTTTGGTTTTGTTTTTTGTTTACTTTGTGTTTTGTCTTGTTTTTTGGAAATTATGCTGTGACAGCATTATCATTGCAGTCCTTGCTCTTCCTGGCAATGTAATACTTGCTAGTGTAGTTTTTGAGTAAATAGAATTTAATTGATGTACCTAAAATGTATTCTGCTGTAATCTAAGTTTGTGATCTCTCTTTTCAGGCAATAATGGTTGAAAATGCCAGTGTGTTGGTACATTGTTCTGACGGTTGGGATAGGACTTCCCAGGTTTGTTCCCTTGGCTCTCTTTTATTGGATTCCTACTACAGGACAGTCAAAGGATTCATGGTAAGGAGTGATTTGGCTAGACGAATGACTCTCAAATAGCAGTGATTTTGTCCTCCCAGGAGACATTTGGCAATGTAAGGAGACAGTTTTGGTTGTTACAAAGAAAAGGGTGCAACTAGCACTTAGCTGGTAGAGGCCCAGGATGCTGCTAATATTCTATACTGCAGAGGATAGCCCCTGCAACAAAGACCTAATTGGGCCAAAATGAATATAGTGCTGTGGTTGAACTTAAGTTAGACTGATTTCCATTTGTGCCATCTCTTTGACAACAAGTTTTAAATTTAAAAGTTTTTTTTTCTAAAATGTTATAGTACAAATATTCAGTATTTTCTCCTTTACTTTTATCCAACAAATGTGAGTGATATAAAGCAAGGCATAAGTAAGAATACTTAAAAATTATGTTAGAGCAAATTTTCTATTTAAAATGCCTTCATTTGTTAATTGTAATTACACATTAGGAAGCATGTTTTATATCTGAAGATTAGATTTCTAGTTGAATAGATTTTCTGCTTTGTGAAGCTAAAGCCCTGGCTCCTGTTTTTTTTTTGTCTTTTAACATATGATCAGATTAACTTATGTCTTCAAAATTTACGTGCTAATTCATGGCAACTAAAAGTGAAGAGATGGCAGAAAGTTTTCATTAGTTTAGAATAATGAAATGTAGTGCCATCTTAAAGCAGGGGAAATCCTATCTTTCCTAGATCAGGTTGTCACTTTCATAACTCAGAAGCTTATAACACAGCAAAGTACGTATTATTGAAGAACACCTGAGGGCGTGCAATCGATTAAAAAAAAACCCTTCAAACTCCAGAGCCCTGCTACTCTGAGCTGGTTCTCAGACCAGCAATGTTAGCATATTCTCTGAGCTTGTTTAAAGTGCAGCATCTGGGCGCCTGGGTGGTTCAGTGGGTTAAAGCCTCTGCTTTCAGCTCAGGTCATGATCTCAGCGTCCGGGGATCGAGCCCCGCATCCCCTGCTTCCTCCTCCCCCTGTCTCTCTGCCCGCCTCTCTGCCTACTTGTAATCTCTCTCTCTGTGTCAAATAAATAAATAAAATCTTTAAAAAAAAAAAAAAAAGCAGGGGAAAGTTTAACATCACCAGATCCCTTTTAGCACCATTATTTGGTGGCACTAACATACTCAGTCTTGGACAGGCTGAATGGAAGTGCAGCTAATAAAATTTTGTGCAACTTACCTTAAGAGTGTAAGATGAAGAATATTTTCTTTGCCATGTTTGGCTTTAATTGTTTGCTAGACATTCAAATGAAATCACTTAATAAATGCCCAGGGACAACGTGAGAGCTTCCCTGGCAAAAAGAACAATGAAAACCAAAGCATAGCCCCATAGGCTGAATGCAGGTGATGTGTGATGGCTGGAGTTCAGGGTATTTGAATGGGGCACTTGGGTGCAGAAGGATATAGTGGGATAAAGGCCTCAGGAAGAGAAGACTGGAATTTGGCCTTCAACCTCTTCAGGTAGTGAGAACCATTAAAGGGCTTTATTTTATTAATTTTTTTTTTTGTTAAAGATTTTATTTATTTGACAGAGAGAGAGACACAGCGAGAGAGGGAACACACGCAGGGGGAGTGGGAGAAGGAGAAGCAGGCTTCCCACTGAGCAGGGAGCCTGATATAGGACTCAATCCCAGGACCCCGATCATGACCTGAGCTGAAGGCAGATGCCCAACGATTGAGCCACCCAGGCACCCCCATTGAAGGTTTTTAAATAGAGGAAACAGTTACTTCCTTGGATCTGCTTTGTAAAAACATGGCTTGGTGTCTTCAAGGTGGAAGGTAGTAGAAATGGAGGCTGGGAGACCAGTATAGAAACTGGTAGGATAACTCAGGAAAGAATGGAGGGTCAGGAGTAAGGCTGTACCACATGAATGCAAGAGGAGGTAATAGGTTCAACCTCCAAGGATGCTGAGAAAGTAGAATCAGTAAGAATTATTTCTGGTTTGGATATGGAGAAGAGAGGAGGCCTCTTCCAGGATGATTTTCCCTCTCTGGACTCAGTTGCTAGGATGGATGGTGCTGTTCTCTTGCTCTCTACTGAGAGAAGCAGAAATCTAAGTTCAGTGAGAAAAATACTGAGTTAAGTTTTAGATGTGGGTGTGTAGAGGACTGGCAGAGGACCTGCAGTAAAATCTGGAGCTCCAGCCTGAAAACCACTTGCCTGAGGTCACACAGGTGTGGAAGTGGCAAAGCTAGGATTTGAGCCCATGCAACATGGCTCCAGAAACTGTACCTTTGCCCATCATTATATGGCCTTCTGGAAAGACTTACAAAAAAGAGAAGCTTTAGCTGTTTTTTTTAAATCCCTGGCAGTGAGTACTACCTCCCTCTACCTCCCTTTCTTTTGGGGTGAATTTCTCCGTCTTGTCATTTTGCCCACTAGGAATTTAACCTCCCTGTCAGAGTGTGCTCAGCTGAAAGTAAGGATCAGGGTCATGTTGCCTCTCAGTACTTCTTCAGTGAGGCTTCTCCTCTCCCCTTAGTTGTGGAGTTTGTTCTGTCAGTCTTCAGGCCAATTTCTGGGTTATTTAGGATGATTTGGTAATTATCTATTTGTGTTCAACTGACAAGACCAGCCTAGGATCCTCCTACTCTACCGCCATCTTAGCTCCTCCCCTCCAAAGGTGGCAGTTTTGCCACTGTAAAGAATGTACTTGGTGATTATATAATGAAATTATGAGATATATTAAATACTAAGAAGATAATGTTGTGTAAATTAGACTGAAAAAAATTAGAAGCCTATTCAGTAGAGTTGTGACACAGAAAACAGATAAAGACAGTCCATTAAAGAGGTTAGATATCATCATCTGAATTTGAATGTACACTTTTTATTGGTGTTTTTATCATTCTTTTTCTGGTAAATACCATATAACTAATGTACGAGTAATCCAGAAGGTTTAAAGCATACACCCCAGTCTACCACCCACAGCTAACACTGTTAACATTTTGATTTATATTTTCATAGCCTTTTTTCTATGCAGATATCATCATTAGACATAGAGAAATGTAAATGTGCTAGCGCTTTATAAAATGTAGTTTTCACTTAAAATGTAATAAATACAACAGAAGTTATTTAAGTCACAGGACTACTATATTTCTTTTATGTGTCATTTTTACTCTTTGTTAAACCAACCTCTAACCCAGGTTCTTGCTGTCTTGCCTATAATTAAACAAAAGTTTGTTTTGTTTTATTTGCAACCATAATTTAAAAGTGTAAATGCTGTTAAGGTAATAGGATTTGATCCCTTTTAAATAAAAGAAATTGAAAGTAGTTGTAAAATGGGTTTTGCTTTTTCTCATTAAGGTTTTAATAGAAAAGGATTGGATATCTTTTGGACATAAGTTTTCAGAGAGGTGAGTCAGTAGTTTTACATTTATATATTTTGTAAAATTAGTAAAACCATTTCAGAGTGCCAAAATATTTCTGTTCTTCATGAACTCGTGTAGATGAGAGTGCTATCAGGTTTTTTTGTATGAAAATTGATTTAAATTTTTTCTGTCATTTCTTTCAATTCTCCGACCTTGGTTAATTTTTGTGGCAGTTTATTACCTGCCTTTTTGTCTGGACTGTGGTACTTAGAAGGTAATAGACCCTTTAAAGTTGTGGTGGAAAAAACTCATAGATTTATATTGTTTTTAATAAAAACATTATGCTTTTTTTATGACAATAGATACTGTATTTTAGGATTGTGTGTGTGTGTTTAAATTTGATAATACCTGAATAATTGACTTCTTTCAGAGGCATTTTTAAAAGCTTATACTTTCTGGGGGGCTAGGTGTGGCCATTTGGATGGTGACCCAAAGGAAGTCTCACCGGTGTTTACTCAGTTCTTGGAGTGTGTATGGCATTTGACCGAACAGTTCCCACAAGCCTTTGAATTCAATGAAGCGTTTCTTCTTCAGATCCATGAACATATTCATTCATGCCAATTTGGAAACTTCCTTGGAAATTGTCAGAAGGAAAGAGAAGAGCTCAAGTAAGACAGTTTGCCTAAAATGGGCTCTTTTTTCCTACTTGGTTGAGGTCTAACATAAATCATAGTGGAATATAATAAAATATCTTGACAGTATGTAATAGAACTGAATTGTATTGTAAAGATTTTATTGTCTGGTATTTCTGAAGCAAAGTACCCTCTATCCCTCACATCCTCAGTTTAATAGTAAAAACACATTTTAAAAATTTGTTTAGAAATGTAGCATACATACAGAAAAGTGCATATGGCATAAGTGTGAAGCTTAATAAATCTGAAACTCGTCCATCTATGTTACCAGAACCCAGAACAAGAAACCTTACAACACCCTAGGAACCACCATCCTACTCCTTTCTATTCTGAGTATATATTTAGAACAGAAAAATCTTAACATTATTTCATTTCTTAGAAAGTATTGGTCACTAAGCTTTAAAGTTTGGTAAAGGATTTAAAAGCTTTTGGTTTTAAGGTAAGGTGAGGCCTTATAGTTTTCCTCACATTTCTAAGCAGATAATTCTCTGGGGGAAATAGATCTATATTGGCTGTAGTGTGTCTGTCCCTGAGTTGGGTCTCGTACCTCTTTCTTAACCAGTCTTTGGGAGTAGATGTTTCTGGCTAAATTTTGATACAAGGGAAATGTGGGGTAAGGCGTGAGAAGTGCTTAAATATAAATTTTTAGGTTGGGTTTCTGAGTTTAGATTTCTTACAAGTCAATAGAGAGCAGTTATAGATTCTTGAATGTCCAAGTGCCATATTAGAGAAGCTAAATCTGGTAGTAGTTTGAAGACAGCCACATACTCTCACTCTCAACAGAATTGAAGGCAGAACTGAGAGCACTTGAAGGATTCTAAAGATATATGACAGAGGTGAACAAATCAAAAAGCATTCAGACTTTAGCTGTGTGCTATAGTAATTCACAGTAGTGTATCATAATTAGGAGCAGGTGACTCTTAGGGTACAGAGAGAGCTCTTTTAGGAAAAACTGTTCTCAGTGCCAAACATCATCTTACAAAGGAAGATGATAATAAAAGCACTTATTTCCTAGTAGTCTTTTCTAAGAACTTACTTCTCATCTTAGGGGTCATAGAAAAATGAGCAGACTCTCCATTTTTCCCCTGTACCCCCATCTATTTTATGTTTATCTGATACATATATTATCTAAACCATTCTACCCTTTATCCACTTACTTCACCTAACTTACTCTTAGAATTACAATATGATTGGCATCTTTTCACTGTTGAGTAACATCCTGACTTTTCCTAATTCCCTTTTTCGTTACTCACTCACACTTAAACTTATCCCTACTCTGTAATACATATTAAAACAGCCCAGATATAGGGCTAAGAGAATGAGGCCAAAGAGTGATAGAAGTGTCTTACTCTATATACGTGTGTATGGTGATTTGAAATAGGTGTAACAGAGACCATGTTCTTGAAACTGTGTGAATTGAAAGGAATCTCTTAATGTTTGTGAGAGAAAATGGTAGACCTGTGTTATGTTCAGAGAGACATGGTTTTATTTTACCATTATAAGTGAAAGGAGAAAAGGGAGAATACAGAATTCAGAGACAAGGTGAGGTTAGGTTGTGAAGAGAAGGAAAAATTAAAACTTAAATCTACTTGGGAAAGAATTGCCTGATTTATAAAAATAAATATTAGCATCTGTGGGAAAGATCTTTGTTTTTCTTATTACATGAAGGTTAAAGGAAAAGACTTACTCCCTGTGGCCATTTCTCCTGGATGACCAAAAGAAGTACTTAAATCCTCTCTACAGTTTCAAATCTCCGAAATTTGCAGTTTTGGAGCCAAATACAGTATCTTTCAATTTTAAGTAAGTTGGCATCATTGAGGTATTTATACTTGATTTTTCTCAAACATAATTATTGAGTTGTTTTTTGTTTTTGTCATACAGGTTTTGGAGAAATATGTACCACCAATTTGATCGAACATTGCATCCTAGACAGTCCGTGTTTAATATAATTATGAATATGAATGAACAAAATAAACAGTTTGAGAAAGATATTAAAGACTTAGAATCTGTAAGTATTCTGAAGTGTCTAATATAATATATTTGGAATATTAGTGTATTTCCTTACTTATGTTCTTAGTGTAAATTAGTATATATAGAAACCTCATAAGTACATGACTGTTTCAAAATCAGATCTCCTCTACTTTCGGTAGGTTAGTTTGAATTGCTTTCCCTGAATTTTAACATTGACGTATTTGAAGTACAGTTGACCCTTGAACAACATAGGTTTGAACTCCACATGTCCACTTATAAGTGGATTTAAAAAAAATACAGTACTGTAAATGTATTTTCTCTTGTGATTTTCATAGTAACATTTTTTCTCTAGCTTACTTTATTGTGAGAATACAGTATTAATAGATATAACTTTCAAAATATGTGTCAATTGACTTTATGCTATTGGTAAGGTTTCCAGTCAACAGTAGACGGTAAGTCGTTACATTTTTTGAGGAGTCAAAAGGTGTATGTGGATTTTTGATTACACAGAGATTGGTTCCTCCACCCTCTGTGTTGTTCAGGGGTCAACTGTGTTTGGAAAAGTAGAGATATGAACATAATAAATACCAGGGAATCTACCACTAGCTTTGTGAGATTTTAACATTTATCATATTTGCTTCAGATCTTTCATGTTTTTGTTTTAAGACATGAAACAGGATATATTTGAAGAAATATACTCCTCTTTAGCCCTCCCCATCTACTTTGGGCTGAATTTGGTGTTAATTGTTCTTGTGCATATTTTTATACTTCTACTATATATGTTTTTATCCACAATTTATAATACTGTTTTGTGTGATTTGAAATATTTTTATTTTATATTGAATTACAAAAGAATATATTTTTATAAGGTATAAAAGAGCAACAGAAACATGAGTGCACATGTACCCTTCACCCAGCTTAAGGAACTGCATGTTTTGAAACTATATAAAGGTGGTTTTACTGTCATGCTTCATTTTACTCAACATTGTTTTGAAATTTATCCATGTTGATACATGTAGCTTTAATTCGTGTGTTTTATTAATAACTACTGTTAAAACAAGTGGTTTTACTGTTAAAACTATTATTAAAACAAGTGGCTTTGTTCACTTTGTTCTCGTCTTTTCCATTTTATTTATGGTATGTTTTGTATAGGTGTTTTGAATTTTAATGCAGTCAAATTGATCAGTCTTTATGTTTTATGCCTTCTTTTGTATCTTGTTTAAGAAGTCTCTCTCCATCGAAAGACTTTCTTATAATCTTTTCTCTGTCATCACATATAAGCAAAAAGGATCAGTGAATTCATACTTTAAAAATCCTCTTTTATGCATACATTCTCTTATATGCATATATCACAGTCTATCCATTCAGCTACTACAAAACATTTAACTTGTTTTCAGTTTTGGATTTCCATGATAACAAAAGAAGTTGAATGACTTTTCATATATTTGCGGGCCATTTCATTTTTTTCTGTTCTCTAAATGGCCTGTTCAAACCACTGCTCATTTTTCTGTTGGCGTGTTTGCCTTTTCCTTATTGATCTGTAAGAATTCCTTATATACCAGACATTAATTCTTTGTTAGTTTTATATATATATGTATGTATCACAAGTGGCTTTGTTCACTTTGTTCTCGTCTTTTCCATTTTATTTATGGTATGTTTTGTATAGGTGTTTTGAATTTTAATGCAGTCAAATTGATCAGTCTTTATGTTTTATGCCTTCTTTTGTATCTTGCTTAAGAAGTCTCTCTCCACCGAAAGACTTTCTTATAATCTTTTCTCTGTCATCACATATAAGCAAAAAGGATCAGTGAATTCATACTTTAAAAATCTTAGACAGTTATATAACTCAGACTGTCATGTCTGCCTCTCAAGCAGGTCTATTTCTTAGTCATCTCTCAGATAGGGAAGTAATTAATGACTGCTTGAGAAATGATAGGAGGGTGTGTAAAAAGAGAGACAAATCTAAGACATAAGCAGAGTGGCCGGAGATCAGTCCAAGGATTTGGAGAGCATGATACTTGGCCAAAGAATACTTTTAAAATCTTATGTTCTGTTTGAAAATAATTCTGGTGGGACGGCTGGGTGGCTCAGTCAGTTGAGCATCCAACTCTCGGTTTTGGTTCAGGTCATGATCTCAAGATCAAGCCCTGAGTGGGGCTATGTGCTCAGTGGGGACTCTACTTGAGATTTTCTCTCATCCTCTCCCTCTGCCCCTCCCCTGATCTTCTGATCTCTATCTCAAAAATATATAAATAAATCTTAAAAAAATAAAATAAAAAATTTAAAAATATAAAACAATTCTGTTGTGTTCTAAAGCTGGTTATGTTCACCTAACAAATCATTGTAGGGAAACCATGTAAAAAAGTTCTTTAGGTAAATAAGCATGTGTTTGTTATATTATACAGTTATGATTCAGGGTGAAGTCTCATACACATTTCTTTTATTATAAAATATTTACTTTTTATACTTCCTAGGTAATCTGTGCCCTTTTCAAATATCAAGACTTAATCATCTTTTGCAGTCAAGTGTAATAACCATTTTCCACTGTAAAAGTTGTAAACAATTAGGAATCTTAACCATGTCTTACTCTTCTGCAGTAGATTTCATTAATTTTTTTGAGATTTAACTTTGTATTCATAAAGAGAGAACATTTACAAAAGCATGGTTTCTTCTTTCTAACCTATATTGAACATGTAGTGTGTGTAATTAGTAATTTTTTTCAAATTTGGATTTGTTCTAGCAAATTAAGCAACGTAAAAATAAGCAAACAGATGGAATTCTCACCAAGGAGTTGTTACATTCAGTTCATCCTGAATCATCTACCCTCAAAACTTCCTTGTGTTTTAAGGAGCAAACTCTGTTGCCTGTGAATCATGCTCTTCGAACTATAGAGGGCAGCAACCCATCAGATAATCGTTACAGTGAATATACTGAAGAGTTCTCCAAGTCGGAACCTGGTGTGGTCAGCTTAGAGTATGGTGTGGCCAGAATGACCTGTTAGATCCGTAGAGTATTTTCTGGACTGACTGTAGTGCAAGAAGTGGATTCTTGTGAGAATGATCTGTGCACATGACCAAAAGGAATTTGTCGAATAATGATCTTAGAGTTTAATAGCTGAAGAAAGGATAATAACTGCTTTTGTGAGAGAGAGAAGTCAGTTTAATAGCATTTCCAGCAGGGAATGACTTTCAGTTCTTTAAGAAACTAGTGGTGGTGGGAGATTTATTCAAAACACAATTTGTACTGTATACTAGTGAATTGACATTTCTGTATGATTTATATGTTAATTGCAGCCAAACATGAATAACCTTCCTTAACTATAATTTAATTTCCAGGAAACAAAATTCAACAAAGTTCTCCCTTAATAATTGACATGGCATGTACTTTTGATTATAGAACTCTATAACTATGGATATTTACATATTTTGTCTATTAGTGATGTTTAATGTTGAAGTGCCATGAAAGTACTCTAAGAAAGCCTTAAAAATCTCGGTTTATTCTTTACTCTTAAGTTTTATAGCCAAGAGCAGGTTTTGGGTTTTTGGGTTTTTGGGTTTGTTTCTTTTGGTCAGCATTGTTTTTATTAGTGAAGAATTGCAGCGTCGTTACTGCAGGGGCTGCATGCTACAACACTTCTGTATAAACAGGTGTGCACGTACAGCGTTAAGTTCTTGGTCACCTGCTCCCATGTCCATATTCAAAATTAACAAAACTGAAGGTTTTATTCTGTTTACAGTTTGTGCAGTGCTACATTTGATGACATTATTTACAACTTAGATTATTGATTTCTTGAATATGTACAAACATATTTGACTGTCTTTTATGTATGGATTACTGCATTCTTTTGATTCTTACTTTGTGGTTGTGGTTGGCTTTATTCCTTGGAGAATTGTGTAACTTTAAAAAGCTAAGGCTCTGAAACTGTTCTTAGACACAGTGAAGAGTGTGTGTGTGTATATATATACACACACATACTGTTTTATCTCTCAGTGAGTTACTCTTCCTAGAACAGACTCAGTTTCCCCCAAATTTTGAGGTTAAAAAAAGGGAAGTACTCATAGTTTAGATTTTGCTTGGTTGCATGAATTTTAAAGCAGCCATTTCTACATGGAACATTTTTTTTCTTTTCCGTTAACATAGGAATAAAAAAGGAAAATTAAGGATAGCCTAGTACACAGTTAATGTTTAGCAAAAACAACTTAAATGCTAGGAAAAGTTTCATTTTGCCATGTTAAATTAACTGTTCTGTGTTCTAGTAAGATATCTTTAAATGACAAAAAAAAAAAGGCAAAAAGAAGCAAAAAAAAAAAACCACACAAAACAAAACCCAAAACAACCCAATTCACATACAATTGATGATATCACCCAGCTGGCTTTAAAATTGAAGGTTTAAGTAACATGACTGGCAAGAGGTATGATTCAGGGGTAGTAGGAAACCTGGATAGAATCCCTAATGCTTCTCTTTACTGTACTTATTATCTATCATATTAGTTTTGAGCATAAATATCTTTTTCAAATGGAAAAAAAGCTTTATTGTATGAGAACTTATCTAATCCTGTTTATTTTTCCAATGCTTTTGTGTAATGCATTATGTAATACGAAAAATACTCCTTTTTAAACAGTAACAGAAATGTACTATAAAATATAGTTTGTGATTTAGCCAAGCCTATTTCCATACTTAAGCACTGGGACAGGAATCTTAATCTTTGTGACCACAAAAGGAAACTTTTGTGCCTTGTTACTTGGTTCCAGTTACTGATTATGGTTTTAGAATCTTCCATGGCAGATTTCTTATATTCAGGTGTTTTTTCTTTTGTTTATTATCTTCAACTTCAGGCATATATATATGTGTTTATGTGCTCACACGTGGACTGAGAAATCAGTTAACATCTTAAGTGACCTACAGGGTATGTGTTGGCGAAAAGCAGATTATGTATATGTCTTATAAAATTTATGTTCAGTGTGTCAGTGTGTTTGGGAATGTATAGCATGTAAATTATTACATATTATTTAAAGGTAATTAAATGTTCATATTTTACTTTGGATGTTTTTCTTTTGGAAGAAAACAAATGGGATCAAGTTGTGAGTGGTCTTTCCTTACTTAGGCAAATGGACCTGCACATTATACTAATCTTAACACTATAAAGTTTGAGCAAGTCATTTTCCAAAAGGTTGATGTTGATAAGTAATAACATATATAAAAATAATTTCCAAAATATTAAAATAGGCATAGTGGGCTAAAAGGTTCAGCAGATATAGTTGATAATGTCACTTAATTTTGGTGGAAGGCAGCATCCAGGGAATATATACATTCAGGGTAAAATGTCTCACCAAAGGCAGATTGGGAGATAAACAGGATGACGAAAATGACTTACAGGTAAGAGTTTATTTTATTTTATTTTTTTTTAAAGATTTATTTATTTATTTATTTCACAGAGGGAGAGAGATCACAAGGAGGCAGAGAGGCAGGTAGAGAGAGAGAGGGGGAAGCAGGCTCCCCGCTGAGCAGGGAGCCGGATGCGGGCTTCGATCCCAGGACGCTGAGATCATGACCTGAGCCGAAAGCAGAGGCTTTAACCCACTGAGCCACCCAGGCGCCCCAGGAAAGAGTTTATATGGGAGTGTTTTGAAAGGTTAGCTAGGCCAGAAGTAGCTCAGGGAATCTTAACTAAATAAAGATGGAGGGACGTCTTTTTTTTTTTTTTTTTTTTAAGTTCTCTTGGTAGAGTAGCAGAGTGGGGGGGGGGATAGAATCAGGAACCCCTCCCCTTTTTCTTTAAAGACCCCCCTTTTTTTTAAAGAGAAGTTTTAGGTTCATAGCAAAACTGAGAGGAAAGTCCAGAAATTTCTTACATACCCCACCAGAGTAATACATTTGTTATAATTGATGAACCTGCATTAATACATTATAATTACTCCAAGTCCATAGTTTACCTTAGGGTTCATTCTTGGTATTGTATATTCTGTGGGTTTTGGACAACTGTATAATGACCTTTATAGTATCATATAGGGTATTTTTCATGTCCCAAAAAATCCACTGTGCTCTGCCTATTAATCCCCCCCATCCCCCAACCTCTGTCAACCACTGATCTTTCTATTATCTCCATAGTTTTACCATTTCTAGAGCGTCACATAGTAGGGATCATATAGTGTGTGGCCTTTCAGATTGATGTCTTTCGTTTAATAAATGCATTCCAGGTTCTTCTATGTTTTTTCATGTCCTGAGAGCTCACTCATTTTTTAGTACTGAATAATATTCCATTGCCTGGATGTACCATAGTTTATTCATTCACCTATTTTAGGACACCTGCCTTGCTTCCAAGTTAAAGCAATTGTGGATAAAGTTAGCTTTCAACATCTGTGTGCAGGTTTTTGTGTGGATAGAAGTTTTCAGCTCCTTTGGGTAGATACCAAGGAGTGTAATTACTGGGTTGTATATAGTAAGAGCATGTTTAATTTTGTAAGAAATTGCCAAACTGTCTTCCAAAGTGGTTGCACCATTTCCCACCAGCAGTGAATGAGAGTTCCTGTTGCTCCACATCCTCACCAGCGTTCAGTGTTGCCAGCATTCTGCATTTTGACCAAACAGCCTTTTTTGACTTTTTTTTTTTCAGGTCAGCTTGAGAGTACTGAAAATTTTTCAGTTGGCATTCTAAGTTGGATGAAATTCTGTTCATATACAAAACTATTGAGAACAGTTGCAGATTTGGTAGAGTAGTGATATGAGTCCATTTTTACTGGCCAAGTTTTAGCTGTTTTCTTGACTTTTTCATCCAGTAGTCCAAATGGCATTAACATGTTTTGGTTAGTTAAAATGTAGAACCTATTTTTTAAAATACATATCTATAAGCTTTAGAAATCTGTCTCTAGAAAAAGACCAACTGTAATCTAAAATCATTGAATATCTGAAGAAAAGGATATATACTATTGTACTTGTCTTCTAAGAAAATAAAACACTAATTTCTGCCATTTCTGTGAACACATTAGTGCTACTCTAGTTATTTCTAAGCAAGCAAAATATCCCTTTGCACAGCAACTTTTGTAAAATAGTAGAATGTTTAACTGAAAGCAACTTTCAGAAGCGTTTGCATTTAACAATATTTTAGAGATTCTTTTGCAGAATGATAGAAGAATCACACTCTAACCCACCTATCCCAATCAGTAAGCATCCCTCTTGTTCTTAAAGGAAATGCACAATTACTCCTGTACGAAGAGCAGTAGCTTGGGGGCATCATACTTACAAAACTGCTGCACAACAGCGGTGAGAAATAAACCTTTATTTTAGGCCACTGAGAGTTTAGATTCTTTGTTACTGTAGCATAACCTAGTTCACCCTGAATAATAAAACCATTAGCACACCTAAGAAATTAATAATCCTGATCTCATCTAAAATCTAGTCTTTCATTGACTCCAGATAGCATTTTCCTTATTTCTTATCCAGTTAAGGTTCAGGCATGGCATTTGCTCGTAGCTCTTTAGTCTCATCTTGAACAGGCCCCTCACCTCCCTTTGCACGGATGTTTTGAACCAGACCAGCTATAGAGTATCTTACCGCTTGCTGCATTTGCCCAGTTGTTTCCTCATGGTGTAGTTTAACTTGTTCCTCTATCTGCTGTACCTCCTATAAAGTAGGCATTACATGAGGTTCAGATCAAGCATTTTAAGAAAGATGCTTTGCACTTAATATTGACTTATTGGTAGGGTAAAATATCAGGCTGTTCCACTATTTTGATAAGTTGGATCACTTGGTTGATCTCTCCTTATAAAGGTACATTTTTTTCCCCTTTGCACTTAGCAAATGCTCTGCCAGGTGTTATTTTGACATCAAAATGAATATCCCATTCCCTACCAACCTGCCCATTGATAATATTTGCCTGAATCAGTTATTTCAATAAGTGTTCCATAATGGTGATACTCTAATTTGTTGTTTGTTTTACATTTATTTGATGGTATTCTTTAAAGAAGTTCTTTCATTCATCAAATCGGAAAATTCCTCTGAAAAAAGGCATGATAAAAGCTTAAATCACTAGTTTTCAGAATAAACAGTTTTAATGGTCACCTCCAAACGCTAGTTTTCTCTGTTTCTCTAGGGATGTGTATTTTTATAATCAATTATAATCAATTACAGTAAGTGTTCTTTTTTGCTTAAACTGTTCTAAGTCTGTCCAGAAGAGCTCCAAGGTCCTTTCATATCTTTTTTGTGTACAGTTAGTTTTGAGCACATTTTGGTTTCTGACATAAGTAGATATCCCAAGCTCATCTTGTACTTTCTTTACTCCAGTTTTGGAATCAGCCATTTCTTGAAGGAACCTTTGTTCCTGTTAGTGGGGAATGATATTTAAAACCAAACTCTGGACATTAGATGTGCTCATAGCTACTGGAGCGTCATTGCTTCCAGGCCTTTTCAGTGGACAGAGCTAGAAAATGTATTTTTACAAATACTGTGTTTAAAGAATATTAATTCAAGTTATTATTACTACAGTGTTTTCTTCTTTGATATGTATCTCTATTTCCCTTTTACTAAAAATCTTAATTTCTCAGGGTGCCTGTGTGACTCAATCGGTTAAGTGTCTGACTCTTCATTTCAGCTCAAGTCCTGATCCCAGGGTTGTGAGATCAAGCCCCACACTGGGCTCTGTGCTGGGCGTGGAGTCTGCTTAAGATTTGCTTTCCATCTCCCTCCACCTCTCCTCCCCCTCTTAAAAAAAATACATAAAAAAATAAAAATCTTAGTTTCTAATAGCATGTCTAAATTGACATTTTTTTGCATTATACTATAATATTCAAAATATAGTTTCAAAATTATAATTAGTACTACTACTACTAATAGGAATACTGTGTAAAATTTAAGATTTCTTTGCAGTTTTCTTTATCCTTATATATATATCCTACCAAGGATGTACAAAATACTGTATTCAGAAGTCACCTGAAATAATTTCTCTGTATGCATTACAGGCATACCTCAGAGATACTGGGGTTTGATTCCAGACCACTGCAATAGAGGGAATATCACAATAAAGTAACTCAAATGAATTTTTTGGTTTCTAATGCATATTGAAGTTATTTTTACACTATACTATAAAGCGTGCAACAGAATTATGCTAAAAAACAATGTACATACCTTAATAATACTTTTTCACTAAAAAATGCTCACCATCATCTGAGCTTTCAGTGAGTCATAATCACTAATCACAACTCACCGTAACAAATATAATAATGAAAAAGCTTGAAACATTGCAAGAATTACCAAAATGCAACACAGAGATACAAAGTGAACAGATGCTGTTGGATTAATGGCCCCAACAGACTTACTCGATGAAGGGTTGCCACATACCTTTAATTTGTGGGGGGAAAAAAAGTATCTATGTAGTACAATAAAACAAGGTATGCTTATACTAATTTGAAATACAACTGAGATTTTGTTTTCAAATTTAGGATTTGCTAATTTTCTTTTTAATATAGTGGATTTTTAAATGGGTAAAACATTGTTCAAAAATTCAAATTTAGGGCACCTGGGTGGCTCAGTGGGTTAATCCTCTGCCTTTGGCTCAGGTCATGATCTCAGGGTCCTGGGATCAAGGCCCGCATTGGGCTCTCTGCTCGGCAGGGAGTCTGCTTCCCCCCTCTCCCTCTGCCTGCCTCTCTGCTTACTTGTGGTCTCTCTCTCTCTGTCAAATAAATAAATTAAATCTTTAAAAAAAAAAAAGACCCAACATTTTAAAAAAATTCAAATTTATATTAAAAGGTATATGCAGAAGTCTTGCTTTCATTACCTTCTCTTCCACTCTGTTTTTTTCCATGACTCTTCCATCCTCCCTACCATAGGTAGTAACTTTTATTGAATCCTGTTACCCTTCCAATATTTCTTTTTGTAAATATATGTTCATACTTATGTATATACATATATTTATTCCCCCTTTTTAAAAAAAATTTATTTGACATAGAGACATAGTGAGAGGGGGAACACAAACAGGGGGAGTGGGAGAGGAAGAAGCAGGCTTCCTGCCGAGCAGGGAGCCCAATATGGGGCTTGATCCCAGGACCCTAGAATTATGACCTGAGCCAAAGGCAGATGCTTAATGACTGAGCCACCCAGGCACCCCATTCCCTTTTTTCTTGAACAAAGGATACTATAAATACTGTTCTATATCTTTTTTTTTTTACTTAACTGAATTGTGGGGATTACTTAATATCATTACAAATAGAGCTTCCTCTTTGCTTGCTTATGGCTGCATAATACTTCATTGTATAAATTTTTGTATTAACTAGTTAATTCAAGTCATTTGTATTTTTCAACTTTTTATTATGCAAATGTCCAAAAGTTCAAAAATAAGAGTAGTATAATGAACCTTCATGTATCTCTCTAGAGCCAATTATTAATGGCAGCTTTGCTAATAACATTTGATTGATACTCTACCATTTTTTGTTGTTAGTATATATATATATTTTTTATTTATTTATCTTTATTTTTTTTAATTTTTTTTTATTATTTGCCCCAGGGGTACAGGTCTGTGAATCATCAGGATTACACCTTTCACAGAACTCACCATAGTACAAACCCTCCCCAATGTCCATAACCCATCCACCCTATCCCTACCCTCCCCCCTTCCAGTAACCCTCAGTTTGTTTTGTGAGATTAAGAGTCTCTCTTATGGTTTGTCTCCTTCCCCATCCCATCTTGTTTCATTATTTTTCCCTCCCTACCCCCACGACTCCCCGCCCTGCCCCTCAAATTCCTCATATCAGAGAGATCTTATGATAATTGTCTTTCTCTGACTGACTTATTTCGCTCACCATAATACCCTCTAGTTCCATCCACGTCATTGCAAACGGCAAGATTTTGTTTCTTTTGATAGCTGCATAGTATTCCATTGTGTGTGTGTGTGTGTGTGTGTGTGTGTGTGTGTGTGTGT
>LNAC01000787.1:505865-555570 GCA_002007465.1 Ailurus styani | reverse complement strand
AGTTAGGTTGTGTACTTGAGACCTTTCTTGTTTCTTGAGAAAGGCTTGTATTGCTATATACTTTCCTCTTAGGACTGCTTTTGCTGTGTCCCAAATATTTTGAACAGTTGTGTTTTCATTTTCATTTGTTTCCATTAATTTTTTAAATTCCTCTTTAATTTCCTGGTTGACCCATCCATTCTTTAGTAGGATGTTCTTTAGCCTCCATGTATTTAAATTCTTTCCAACTTTTCTCTTGTTCTAGTTTCAGAGCATTATGGTCTGAAAATATGCAGGGAATGATCCCAATCTTTTGGTACCTGTTGACACCTGATTTGTGACCCAGAATATGGTTTATTCTGGAGAATGTTCCATGTGCACTAGAGAAGAATGTGTATTCTGTTGTTTTGGGATGGAATGTTCTGAATATATCTGTGATGTCCAACTGGTCCAGGGTGTCATTTAAAGGCTGTTGTGCTCAGACACCCCTGGTCTTTTTGTGTCCCTGTGGATCCTGAGACCACACTGTCCCAGCGAAGGCTTCATCCCCCGCTTGGCCTCTGGGGTGTCGTCCCTCAGTGGAGCAGACTTCTAATAGTCCTGATTTTGTGCTCTGTTGCTCTTTCACTTGCCGGGAGCCAGCCCCTCCCCCCGGGGTCTATCTTCCTGTTGCTTCAGATTCACTTCTCTGCACGTCCTACCTTCCGGAACGTGGTGGATTTTCTGTTCCTAGAATTGCTGCTCTTCTTCTCTTTGATCTCCTGTAGAATTTGTAGGTGTTCAGAATGGTTTGATAACTATCTGGGTGAATTTCTGGGACCTGATGATAATCGGTCTCCATCTCCTCCACCATCTTGCTCCTCCTCCTGTTGTTAGTATCTATTAAAACAGATTTCAGACATGCCATTTTACCCAAATATTTCAAAGTGTGTGTGTGTGTGTGTGTGTGTGTGTGTGTGTGTGTATAGATAGATAGATAGATAGATAGGAAGGCATGGTAAAAATACTGCTGGTTGATGGATAAAGCATCAATATGTTTTATCTTTTTCATATATTTAAGGCCATTTATACTTCTCTGTGAATTGTATGTTCATATCTTTTGCCCATTTTTTTTCCCCTGGACAGGTTCTATTTTATCTTAAGAGTTTTTTATATTTTAGGGAGACTAACTCTCTATGATATAATGTACCAAATATATTCTCATTGTTTGTCATTTGCTTCTGGTGCTTTTTGCCATGAAAGAGAGTTTTATATTTTGGAGGTGGAATTCTATTAATCTTACATTGCTTCAGATTGTATTTATTTATTTGACAGAGAGAGAGAGACGAGAGAGGGAACACAAGCAGGGAGAGTAGGAGAGGGAGAAGCAGTCTTCCTGCCAAGCAGGGAGCCCAATGTGGGGCTTGACCCCAGGACCCTGGAATCATGACCAGGGCCGAAGGCAGACGCTTAATGACTGAGCCACCCAGGTGCCCCAAGATTCAGGTCTTCTATTTCACCAAAGTTTTCTTGAATCATCTTTTAAATATTAATTTTATTGTTTTATTTTTCTTCTTCAGGGGTTCAAATTTCCTGGTGTTGGATCTTTCTAGTTTTCTGTATTTATCAGTTTTTTACCATTTTTGTTCATTTCTGTTTAATTTTTACATTTTTCCTCTATGCTGCTTATTGTGTTTTTAGTTATTTATATTCTCCTTTTGGAAACTTAAAATTTAATCTTTTTTCTGGAATTGTTTTCTTTTGCTTCAGTTTCAAGTTTGTTAATTATTTTTTCACATCTTTTTGTTTGTCTATGAGATTCCGAATCTGTGATTAGTGGTTGTTTATCTTATCAGCACTTCTTTTAATTATATTTAAACGTATATTTTAGTATTATTACAGTTTGCCTTTACTTGTAGCCTTTCTCTTTGGGGTTTCATCTACTGAAAAGTTTTAATTCTAATCTTTGTTTTCCTCTTACAATAACTTCACATGGATGCCTGTTTTTTGCTTTCATAAGTATTTGTGTAGAATTTTCTTGGAACAGTTGTAGCAGGTGATCCAATGAAGAAGAATGGAAGAATTAGTATAAGGTTTCTTAGTTCAGAACTTCCTCTTCTGTTGCTGTAGTAAAGTACAGTTTTTTTTAAATAAATGTGCCTTTGTTGTCTGTCCTCTGATTTATTTATATTATCTTGTCTCAGTAGAAGCCTTATCTTCTTCTTTCCCAGTATATCCACATTTCAAAATGCTTTTTTTCCCCTAAAGGTAACATCTTCCTAAGATCACCACAACATATATTCCAAGCCCCTTCTTTTTGACTCTATAGGTTCAGATATGCTGTCAATATTTCTTCACTTAGGGAGGGATTCTCTGTCTATGGGAATGAACTATAGTTGGTGTTAACGGTCCCATCACCACTGAAACCTCATTGGTATTTGGTGTATACTTTGGAAACTGGAACCAACTCTACTGGTCTGAGATCTTTATTTCCCCAGTCACATTTAAATTGAAATCTATAAAATTCTCTTAGTTATGTTGCAAGTGAGGGCCAAGAGGGACTTAATTAGTCCTTCCTGTTGATCTTTACAGTTACACCAATGAGTATGTGGAAGTTCTAATGGAAGTAATGGTTCTAAGGGTGGCAGGGGTTAAGTGGCTGCACTTAATCACCAAAGGCAAGGTGGGACTGGAATGGACAGCAGACTCAAAACAGCAATCAGAATAGTCTGACTCATAAAGACCTATGGCATTGGCTAGTTGATACTAGTGTTTCTAGAAGTCAAATAGATAGGGAACCTACTAAATTCTTACTTGATCTGTATAAACAGAAAAGTTTATGCTCTCTGGTCTTGTCATGTTTCCTACCCTCCCGAAACTGCTAGCTTGATAGAACAATGGAATGGCCCTTTGAAGTTTCAGTTGCAGTGCCAGCAAGGTGACAATACCTTGCAGGGCTGGGACAAGGTTCTCCAGAAGGCTGTATATGCTCTGAATCAGTGTCCAATATATATTGCCAGCCAGCATTCATGGCAGCCAGGATTCATGATTCCAGAAATGAAGGGATTGAAATGGGAGTGGCATCACTCACTATTACTCCTAGTGACCAACTAGGAAAGTTTTTGCTTTCTATTCCCATGATATCATGCTCTGCTAGTCTACATAGTCTTTTTTAAAAAAAAATAATATTTTATTTATTTATATGAGAGAGTGAGAGAGAGCACACAAGCAGGGGGAGTGGCAGGAGAGGGAGAAGCAGGCAACCGCTGAATTGGGAACCTGATGTGGGACTCAATCCCAGGATCCTGGCATCATGACCTGAACAGAAGGCAGATGCTTTACCAACTGAGCCACCCAGGTGCCCGTGGTCTGCATAGTCTTAGTTTGAGAGGGAGGAGGGCTTCCCCAGGAGACACACCAATGATTTCACTGAGCTAGAGGTTAAGACTGCCAGCCAATCACTTTGGGCTCCTCATGCCTCTGAATAAACAGGCAAAGAAGGAAGTTACTCTGCTAGCTCAGTGATTGATCCAGGCTACCAAGAGGAAATTGGACTACTGTTAAACAATGGAGGTAATGAAGAGTATGTCTAGAATACAGGAGATTCTCATGAGCATCTCTTAATATTACCATGGCCTGTGATTAAGATCAATGGAAAACTATAACAACCCAATCCAGTCAGAATTACTAACGACATAGACCCTTCAGGAATATAGGTTTGTGTCATTCCACCAGGTAAATAACCATGACCAGCTGAGGTGCTGGCTGAAGGAAACGGGACTATAGAATAGGTAGTAGGTATACCGGAAATGACCATGTAACCAGTTATACATTGAGGACTATATTTGTCACTAGTATTTCCTTCTTATTTTGTTATGAATACATTTGTGTATATATATATATATATATATATATATATATATATATATATATATGAAACAAATATCTTTGTTTTCTTTCCTGTCTTATTCCCTTATTATATAACATATAATATATTAACTGTATCATAGTATCTAAGTATTGTTAATTTTATATCATAGTATTTAAGTTACAGAACGTCAAGGAAAAGAGCACACATCACTCAAGGATTTTATTTCCCTTTTTGGGGAACGGGTTAGTGCTTTTTCAGTTGTATGCAGTAGAGTTGTATCATGTTAGACAGAATTATGGTCCAATTATTTCTTTCTTTGGAGATTAAGTATGGTTTAAGGAGATGTGTGGGTGCTAAGTTGACAGGGGGGTGGGCTTGTGGTGGTTAGTTTTATGTGTCAACTTGACTGGGCCATGGATACCCAGGTATTTGGCTGAACACTATTCTGGGTGTTCTGTGATGGTGTTTCTGAGATTAGCACTTGAATTCATGGAATCAGTAAAGCAAGTTGCCCTCCCCAGTAAGGGTAGGCATCCTCCCATCCATTGAGGGCCAGAGTAGAATGAAATGTGGAGGAAGAGAGAATATACCTTCTTCTTCTGCCTGATTGATTTAGCTAGAACACTGGTCCTCTCCAGCTCTAGGACTGGGGTTTACACCATTGGGTCCCCCTGATTCTCAAGCCTTCATACTTGGATTAAATTATATCACTGGCTTTCCTTGGGTCTCCAGTTTGCAGATGGCAGATCATGGAACTTCTCAGCCTCCATAATCATGTGAGCCAATTCCTTGTAATAAATTTTTTTTCTCTGTGTATATCATATTGGTTCTGTTTCTCTGTGGAACCCAAACTAATAGAGGTAGCTACCATTAGCTCATGGGAACCCAGAAGTCCCCCATTTCTTCTTTTTATATTATTATTGTGGTAAATTATACATAATATTGAGTTTACCTTTTCAGTTGTTTTTAAATGTACAGTTCAGTAGCATTAAGTACATGAACAATGTTGTGAAATCATCACCCCGTCCCTTTGCAGAACTCTTTAATTATTCCAAACAGAAACTGTACCCATTAATCAATAACTCCCCAGTGTCCGTGGCAGCCATTCCTCTACTTTCTGTCTCTATAAATTTGACTATTCTAGTTACTTCATGTAAGTATAATCATGCAGTTTATGTCCTGTTGTGTCTGATATATTTCATTTAGCATATTTTTCATTTTGATCCATTTTGAGTGAATTTTTGTATACAGTAAGATAAGTAAGATAATTTCATTCTTTTGCATATGGATACCCAGTTTTCCCTGCATTGTTTGTTAAAAAAAAAAAGTGTCCTTTCCCCATTGAACAGTCTTGACACTCTTATTGAAATTCTTGTGACCATATATGTGAGGGCTTATTTCTTTGCTCCTGGGCTCTGTATTTTATCCCAGTAGCCCACATATTTGCCTTTGCAAAAAATACTGGGATTTTTGATGGTATTTTATTGAACCTATAGATTGCTTTCGATAATATGGACATATTAACAGTAGTAAGATTTGTGATCCGTGAACATGGGTTGTCTTTCCATTTATTTGTGTTTTCTTTACTTTCGGCAACATTTTATAGTTTGCAACATACACATCTTTCACCTCCTTAGTTTAAGTTTATTCCTAAGTATTTTGTTCTTTTTGATACTATTATGAATGGAATTGTTTTCTTTTCTTTCTTTAAAAAAAGATTTTATTTATTTATTTGACAGAGAGAGAGAATGAGCAGGGGGAGTGGTAGAGGAAGAAGCAGACTCCCCTCTGAGCAGGGAGCCAGACTTGGCTCAATCCCAGGATCCTGGGATCACAACCTGAACCAAAGACAGACACTTAACCGACTGAGCCACATAGGCACCCCAAATGGAATAGTTTTCTTAATTTCCTTTTGAGGCTATTCATTGCTAGCATATAGAAATCCAACTGATTTTTGTCTATTGATTTTGCATCTTGCAACTTTGCTACATTCATTTATTAGCTCTGTTTTGTGTGTGTGTACAATTTTTAGGGTTTTATACATGTAGGATCATGTCATCTGTGAACAGAGATAATTTTACTTCTTTCTAATTTGGATACCTTTTGTTTCTTTTTCTTGCCTAATTAGTCTGGCTAGAACTTCCAGTACTATGTTGAATAGAAATGGTGAAAACAGGCATCTTTGTATTGTTCTTGATCTTAGGAGAAAAGGTTTCTGTCTTTCACCATTGAGTATGGTGTTAGCTATGGGTTTTTCATATATAGCCTTTACCATAATGAGGAAATTTCCTTCTATTCCTAGTTTGTTCAGTGTTTTTATCATGAAAGGGCCTTGAATTTTGTCAAATGAATTTTCTGCATCAATTGAGATGATCATGTGGTTTTCTTCCCTTTTTGCTTATGTGGTGTATTACATTGATTGATTTTTTATATTGAAACATTTTTGCATTCCAAGAATAAATCCCATTTGGTCATGGACTATAATCTTTTTAATGTGCTGTTGAACTCAATTTGCTAGTATTTTGTTGAGAATTTTTGTATCAATGTTCATAAGGCATTTTGCTGTCTAGTTTTCTTTTCTTATGGTATCTTTGGCTTTGGCCCAGCCATTCTCTAGGGTTGGCTTGGTACAGGTTGTAAAACTAGATCAAGAGTGACCACCACGAGGGTGCCTGGGTGGCTCAGTGGGTTAAAGCCTCTGCTTTCCGCTCAGGTCATGATCTCAGCGTCCTGGGATCGAGGCCCGCATCGGGCTCTCTGCTCTGCAGGGAGCCTGCTTCCTCCTCTCTCTCTGCCTACTTGTAATCTCTCTCTCTGTGTCAAATAAAATAAATAAAATCTTTAAAAAAAAAAAAAAGAGTGACCACCACGAAAAACTGACACTTCAGCAAGAAAGAAGAGAGAAAAGCATTTCTTAGCTGCATTAACAGCCATCTTCCTTCAACTCATCTTACATTTTTGTTTTGATATGGTTACCAAAAATATGAATACTAAATTAACAAACATGGCTAAAACGATCATGTAGAATATATAAGAAATTCTAGACTCATAACCATCTGAAAGCAAACACAGAATATTGTAAAGGAAATGAAGTTGGTGACAAATTGAATAGCACACATGGGTGTGAAATTGAGTGAGTGAGAAGCTGCTATTTAGGTTACCAGATTATCTGATGTTATTATCAGAGGGCGTTCCTGTGGTAAAGTCGTAAATAAGAAACAGTTGTGAAGAAAGTCCAGATTAATATTCTTCTATAATAGTCTTCTACAGAGCTTGAGTGGCTCAGTTTTTTAAGTATCTGACTCCTGATTTTGGCTTAGATCATGATCTCAGGGTAGGGGGATCAAGCCCTGAGGTGAGTCCTGCATCAAGCCCTCTGTGGAGCCCCAGGTCGGGCTCTACACTCAGTGGGGAGTCTGCTTGGGATTCTCTCCCCCTCCCTCTTCCTTTGCTCCTCCCCCCTGTTCACACACACACACTCTCTCAAATAAATAGATAAATCCTTAAAAATTTTTTAAAATACTCTTCTATAGAAATATAATGCAAGCCATATGTATAATTCTAAAATTTTCTAGGAACCACATTTTAAAAAGTAAAAAGAAACAGGTGAAATTAATTTTAATGATATGTTTTATTTAACCTAATACATCTAAAATATTATCATTTTAATGAGTAATTTATATAAAAATTATAAATATGATATTTAACATATTTTTGTACTATATCTTCCAAATCTGGTACATTTTACATTTCCAACACATATCAACTTGGACCCACTGCATTTTACAAGCTCAGTAGTCACATGTGCCTACCATATTGGACAGTAAAAATCTAGAGTGGGATCTCATTTGTCCAAATCTGTTCATCAGTTTAATTTTCCAAAGCTTGACAGATGTGTTAGCTCTTCTGCTCTCTGTTCTTAACAGATCCAACAGTATGCTCTTCTACAAGGTGGTTCTGTGGGAAGGTATCAATCCTGAAGTCTTTATCTAATGACATATTCTTTAGAAATAGCCAACATTGGACAGAATGTCAAGAAACAAGTCCTTGGCAAGCAATCTTGGCACATGTGGAGGGAGAAGGAGGTCTGGTGGCTAAGTAGTTGTGGCAGGTGAGGACTTAAGGGAATTTGAGGATTTTAGGCTCACTGGATCCAGCAGGAGGTAGATTTCTTGAGCAGTTGGTAGAGAGGGGAAAAAAACATCAGGGAGATTGGGAACAAAAGTGGAGTGGGCAGAAAAGTTGGCCTTTCTTCCCTCTTTCTGTGCCCATGAGTGAGTATGAGGGAGGTGTGTGTATGTGAGAGTGTGGTCTGCAGGACCATGGGCATCTGGATGCCACGTGTACAACAGCCACAGTTCACATGGGTCCCCGTCTTGAGCTGTTTCCCTTAAACCTAACTTATGCTCCACTCCCCAAACATTCATTCATAATGTTTATTGGGTATTGTTCTTGTCCTTAAAAATTGTATGTGTTTTACATTTATGTAAATGTGTTGAGCGTTTCTTCCTGCCTGTTCTTCCTACCTTTGTCTCATGCTGCCTTCTCACTATCCTTTCCTTTGATGCTTTTCCCACTTCAGTACTTTCCCCATTTCTTTTCTTTCCGGCATTTGGTATTAGCTGAGTGTCTAGTGCATGCCAAGGTAGGATGCTGGGTACATCACAGACATAGTTTCATTAAAGTCTGTCAGTAACCACACAAGGGTGGTGACATTTTCTGCATTTTGTGAAGAGACCAACTTGGAGCAGTTAGGTGATATGCCCACTATCAGACAGCTAATGATCTGGAGTCACACTTCACCTTTCTGATTCCAAAATCCACACTCTTTCTGCTATCCCAAGGTCCTTCTTATTCTTTAGAAAAAAATGTACACACCCCTCTCTTAAATGAAGAAATACAAGCCTATTTGGCTATCTCTTGGGACATGGGGAAACTAGCTATTTGCAGAGTTGGTGATAAGAGCAGCTAACTTTTATTCAGTGCTATGGAAGGCAGTATAGAGCAGAGATTAAGTGCATAGACTTTGGAGCCTGGCTGATCCCAGCTCTGCCCCCAAGCCCCTAAGTATCTGTTGACTTTGGGCTGGTTGTCAAACCCTCCCTGGAGGAAGAAGCCAAATTCTATGTAGTAGACAGAGTGTATAGTAAGAAAATAGAGGTTTGCATGTTTTTCATTCATTCGTCCATTTGGCATACATTTGACAGGCCTACCATGTACCAGAGATTACTCTAGGATTATTCTAGGAGCTGCAGATATAGAAGGGAACAAGGCATAAACCTTTTAGTAGCAGCAAGCAGGAAGGCTGATACTAAAGGAGGGATGGGGACCTCAGCTGGAGGAGGAAACTGTAATAGGCAATAATTGTGATTTACTGCTGTCTGTTGTGTGCTGAGCCTGCTTCTGACCAAATTCCATTCCTTAATGGTAAGATTTCATTGTTTAATAGCTTTATTGAGGCATAATTTACATACTCTAAAATTCAACCATTTTAAGCATGCAATGATTTTTAATAAATTTATACAGTTGTACAGCCCCCACCTTAACCCAGTTTTAGAACATTTTCATCACTCCATAAAGCTCCTGCTTACTAATAGCAAGGTGCTTTTGTTGTCTTGATAAATGAGGGGCAGTGCTCTTGGGTGTGGAAGGAGCACTGACCCAAGGGCCAGGAGAACCAGGCCCTAGTCCTAGCTCTACCATTGTACCCCCAGGCAAGACTCTGCCCCAGAGTCTCAATTTCCTCCATGTAATGTAAAGGGAAATGCTCACTAAGTCTTCTTAAAGTTCTATGATCTTACAATTTTATTTAAGAAAGATCTAAATATCTGTGGCAGTTAGAGAAGGGACTAGTGAAGAGATATAAAATATAACAGGAAAGGGACTGTTGATCAGAAAACTCTTAGAAGGCATTCACGTGGGAGTATAGTCGGGATTAAGTGGCTTAACCTTTTCTTTCAGCACTTTGTCCAGTGACATTAGAGTCAACCAATCAACCAATGTTGTCGTATGCCTTAGTTTTCCAAAAATGTTCTAAAGTATCATCTACAGAGTCATTTAGTATCTTACTTCTTATAATTGGTTAATCAGGAGATCTAATGCAGATATTTCATATCTTTCTATAGATGGTTCATACCACGGACTATCAGTGCTCTTTTCACTACTGGAAATAGATTCCTTAGCATCTTTAAACTTAATCAGATTAGAATGCCAATTCCCAAAACCCAAGAACCAATTCGGAAAACTCATCTCTAAAATTCTATTCCTATAAAGCCACTCTAGGTACCAAAATCTGTGAGTGTTAGGATTCTCCAGAGACACAGAATCAACAGGATATACAGGCATACCTGCACTTTGCTTTATTGTTTTGCAGATACTGTGTTTTTTATACACTGAAGGTTTGTGGCAACCCAGTATCAAGCAAGGCTATTGGCACCAACAGCATTTGCTCACTTTGTGTCTGTGAGTCGCATTTTGGTAAATCTTGCATTGTCTCAAACTTTTTCATTATTATATCCATTATGGTGATCTGTGATCAGTGATTGTTGATGTTACTATTGTAATTTGTTTGGGGGTGCCACAAATCGTACCCATATAAGATAGCAAACTTAATCCATAAATGTTGTGTGTTTCTTAACCGCTCCACTGACTGGCCCTTCCTCCATCTATTTCCCTCTCCTTGGGCTTCCCTGTTGCCTGAGGCACAACAATATTGAGATTAGGCCAATTAATAATCCTACAGTGGCCTCTAAGTGTTCAAGTTAAAGGGAGAGTTGCACATCTCTCACTTTAGATCAAGAGCTAGAAATGATTAAGCTTAGTGAGGAAGGCAAGTCATATGCCATGGCAGGCTGAAAATGAGGCCTCTTCTGCCAAACAGTAAGCCAAGCTGTGAATGCAAAGGAAAAGTTCACTAAGAAAGTGAAACAACTTTATTGTTGATACAGAGAAAGTTTGAGTGGTCTGGCTAAAAGATCAAACCAGCCACAACATTCCCTTAATCCAGAGCAAGCCCCTAACTCTCTCTAATTCTGGGAGGGCTGAGAGAGGTGAGGAAGCTGCAGAAGGAAAGTCTGAAGCTGGCAGAGGCGGTCCATGAGGTTGAAGGAAAGAAGCCAGCTCCATAACAGAAAGTACAAGGTGAAGCAGGAAGGGCTGGGGGAGAAGCTGCAGTGAGTTCTCCAGAAGGTCCAGCTATGATAGCAATGAAAGGAGCAACACTCTACAACAGGTTTTCTCTGTAGATAAAACAGCCTTCTACTGGAAGAAGATGCCATAGAGGACCCTCATACCTAGACAGGAGAAGTCAGTGCCTGGCTTCAAAGCTTCAAAGTACAGGCTGTCTGTCTCATTAGGAGCTAATGCAGCTGGTGACTGAGTTGAAGCCAAACTCATCGACCATTCTCAAAACCCTAGGGTCCATAAGAATTATGTTCAATCTATTCTGTCTATGCTCTATAAATGGAATAATGAAGCCTGGATGACAGCACATCTTCTTACAACATGCTTTACTGAATATTTTAAGGCCACTGTTGAGATCTATTGCCCAGAAAAAAAGATTCCCTTCAAAACATTACTGCTCATTGACAATGCACCTGGTCACCCAAGAGCTCTGTTGGAAATGTACGGTGAGATGAATGTTGTCTTCATGCCTGCTGACACAATATCCATCTTGCATTTCATAATAAAATAATAAAAATAATAAATAAAATAATAAAACATATTTCATAAGGCTATATATGTGCCATAGAGAGCAGTTGCTCTGATGGGTCTGGGCAAAGTCAATTGAATCCTTCCTGGAAATAGGATGCCATTACAAACAATTGGAAGAGGTCAAAATAACCACATTCATAGGAGCTTGGAAGAGGTTGGTTCCCACCCTCAGGGAGGCCTTGGAGGGGTTTAGGGCATCAATGGAGGTAGTCACTTCAGAGGTGGTGGAAACAGCAAGAACTGGAATTAGAAGTGGGACCTGAAGATGGGACACGTTGCTGCTGTCTCATGATCAGACTTGAACAGATGAGGAGGTGCTTCTCATGGATGGGCCAAGAAAGTGGTTTCTTGAGAGGGAATCTGCTCCTGGTGGAGATGCTATGAAGACTATTGAAATGACCACAAAGGATTTTAGAATCTTACATCAACTTAATAGATAAAAGAACAGGAGAGTTTGAGAGGATTGATTCCCATTTCAAAAGAAATTCTACTGTGGGTGAAGTGTAGTCAAATAGCACCGCAAGGTACAGAGTAAGCATTCATGAAAGGAAGAGCCACTCGATGCAGCAAACTCCACTATTGCCTTATTTTAAGAGATTGCCACAACCACCCCAGCCTTCAGAAATCACCACCCCGATCAGTCAGCAGCCATCAACATCGAGGCAAGACCTTTCCCCAGCAAAAACATTGTGATTCGCTGAAAACTCAGATGATGGTTAATATTTTTTAGCAATATTTTTAAATTAAGGTATGTACATTGTTTTTTAAGATACAATGCTATTGTCCACTTAAAGACTATAGTATAGTGTAAACATAACTTTTATATGCACTGAGAAACAAAAAATTCATTTGACTTACATTGTGATATTGACTTTATTGCAGTGGTCTGGAACTGAACTTGTAATATCTCCGAACTACACCTGTGTGTGTGTGTGTGTGTGTGTGTGTGTGTGTGTGTGTGTGTTTATATAGAAAGATATAAATTTATATGGAATATGGAAATTTATTATGGCAATCAGCTCATGCAGTAGAGGAGACCAAGGAGTCCCAGTCTACTGTCTTCTAGCTGTTGAACTAGGAAAGCTGGTGCTGTAACCTGTTTTGAGTCCAAAGATGTGAAAAAAGGGGAGAGGAAGGCTGATGGTGTGACTCAGTGTGAAAGCTCAAGCTGATGGAGAAGACAGATGTCTCAGGTCAAGAAAGGAGAGTAAATTCACCCTTTCTCTGCCTTTTTGTTCTATTTGGGTACAAAATGGACTGGGTGATACCCACCCACATGGAGGAGGAACATCTGCTTTACTCAGTCCACCAACTAAAATGCTAATTTTTTCTGGAAAAACCTTCACAGAAATACTCAGAAATAATGTTTTACCAGCTATCTGAGCATTGTTTAGCCCAGCCAAGTTGGCATATAAAATTAACCATCACAAGAGGCAGGACTCTTAAAGGCCTTCAAATCCAGGTTACAATTTAATTCAGTTGAGTGTCATGGGGTCACAGTTGAAACTTTTGGTTATTGCTTTTATAAGCAGTGAATGATTCAAGATATGGTATCCTGGAACAAGGCCCAAACTTAAATCTTATCATTCCTATCTGTGAATTTGATCAAATGAATTTCCATAACCTCTATTTCTTTATCTATAGATAATACCAACCTTACCGAGCTTAAGATAATTGAGAGGTATATGTGAAACACATCATTGTGTTTGGTGCCAAGTACTTGATGTTTTAAAATTATAAAAGTTACTTTGCGAATATTAATTTGGTGGCAATGTATTGAGTAAATTGATGGGAAACCAGTTTGGTGTTCAGTGTTTTTCAAAATACGGTTCCTAGATCAACTGTGTCAGAATGAGTTTGAATTTTTTGTTAAAAACTTAGGTTCCTGATTCCAGTCCCAAACGAACAATCTGAATGTTGGAATGAGCTTTGGAGACCATCATTTTAACATTCCCACGTGATTCTTATACTCATCTAGATTTGAGAACCACTGTGACTGGCTTGCCCTCAGTAAATATTAGATGTTGTTTTATTGTTGCTGCTGCTGTGAATTATTACCATCATAGCCCAGCTTGGAGAGGGACCATCAAAGGCTTTGTTTTGAACTGTTTGCATGAATGAGTAGCCTTGGGTTGGATGTATAGGCTTTGGGCAGGTAAAGAAAAGGGGAATGCTATCTATTTAGAATAATAGCACAGAAATATGGAAGAACATGGCTTTTTCAGGGAACTCCAAATAGTTCAGAATATGATCATAATGAAAAGTGTTACTAGAGAATAGTAAGAGTTGATATTGAATGTTATGTTGAAGAAGATGGAAAGGCAGTTTGAAATTTTGGTTTTAAGCAAGAGTGATGTAAGTTCAGATTTGTATTTTAGAATGATTACTCTGGACTGGAGCAATCAAAAGGAGGGGGTCAAAAGAAGGTTGCTGAGGTTACCCAAGAGAGAAGTTATGGAGGCCTGAAATAAGATTTTGATGAAGGATAAGGCAGGACCTGAATAGAGAAAGCTAGAATAGACTGGGTTTGCTGGCCAATACATTGCTGAGGGCCTGAGTGTGTGCATAGGCATGAGTCAGTGACGATTTCCAGATTTCTCTGGAAGGGTAACTGGGTTGGGTGGGACTACCTTTCACCTAGGTGGGGAAGAGAAGGAGAGAATCAGGTATGTGGGGGAAAGATGCTCATGGGCTTAGTTATATTACACTGGAGATGTTAATGAGACATCTAATAGGAGATATTTTTTAAATATGGGAATACGAGGCTGGTATTAAAAGGAAAGACCTCAGTTAGAAAAGGAAAGTCTGGAAGCCACCAGTTTCTAGTGGAGGATTAAGATATGGATGTTCAAAAAATTTATCAGGAGGTCATAGAATAAGATAAGATATTGGAGATTGAGACCTTGAGAAGGAGGCAGAAGAAGAGAAGCCCAAGAAAAAATTGCAAGACAGAGAGAGGCTTGAGAGCCAGATAGGCTCCAGGGAGAAAAAGACTGAGAGAGTTATTTACTGTGTCAAATGCCTTAGAGTTCCTTTAATTTAAAGAGTAGAAATTATCTATGAACTTGTCATTTGGCAAGAGCAGTTTTAATATGAGATCGTGGGGGCAGAAATCAGATTTCAGTGGCTTTATGGCTGAATGGGAGATAAGCTAGTAGAGACCATGACTACAGACTATACTTATAACTGGGAGAAAGAAAATTTCTTATCTATACAACTCTTTTAAAAATCAAAGTATAGGGCGCCTGGGTGGTTCAGTGGGCTAAAGCCTCTGCTTTCGGCTCAGGTCATGATCTCAGCGTCCTGGGATCGAGGCCCGCATCGGGCTCTCTGCTCAGCAGGGAGCCTGCTTCCTCCTCTCTCTGTCTCTCTGCCTGCCTCTCTGCCTACTTGTAATCTCTCTCTCTGTGTCAAATAAATAAATAAAATCTTTAAAAAAAAATCAAAGTATATTAAAGATCACAGATTTAAAAAGCCTGAATGAACATATCCTATGGAATGTAAATGGAAAAAGAAAAAAAGTCTCATGGGGGATTTTGGTCCTGCACTACAAGCCTTTTGATAGCAAGGAGTGTCTTCCTCCTTTTACCGACAACCTGTGAGCATCTTGCCGGGCACCCAGCAATTGTGCAGGAGAACTTTATAGATTGGATGGATGGGTGGATGGATGGATGGATGGATGGATATAAAGGCCCAGAATTAATTAATTAATTAACTAATTAATTAATTTTAGAGGCTTAAAATTTTTAAGATTTTTTTTTCTAATTTCAAATGGAGTTGAAAGAAAGGGAACTAAAAGGAACTATGTTAAAATATTGATGCATACCAAGAATGATGCTTTTAATTTTCAAATAGCCTATTTTTTCCCCCAGTTTGCCAGGATTGCTCTCCTCTCTTTCTTCTAATGAGCTCTCTCTTCCTTTCCTCATAATTCCATGTGACTATTTAATCTAAATATTTTAGTATCTTCTAAGGCTTGGAAGTGAGTTAGGATTTTAAAATTTGTATGTTGCTACTGGACAGTAAGAACGTCAGATCCTAGCAGGGATATAGCTAACACCACTTGGAGCCCTGTGCCCTTCGGAGACTCCACTCAGAAGGTCCGCGTGCATGGAAGCCAGCCTCCTAGCAGGCAGGGCTGGGACCGCTGCTCCAGGAGTCAGGCCAGGTGGCTCTTGGCCAAATGGTTTCCGAAAATGGGCAATATTGATAAATGTTTAATGCTCCTCCTTTCCGTGCAGCTGCTACAAAGTGCTGTCCTCTTTGTGAAGATCTTGTGTTTGGCTCTGTTTTCCCTGATGGTTCCTGATGAATGTTTTAATCCAGTTTCTTGTTCTGTATCACCATTGTCTCCATTTGCCCCTTTCCCATGCTGTCTCCAAAGCCTCTGGTTTGGTGTTCATTTTTAAGTTTCCGGGACTCTGAACTAGTAACATTGACAGCAGTTGGTCTCACAGGACCATAGCTGAAAAGTGTCAAATGTAAGAAGAAAAGAGAGCAAGCTGCTATCTCTAGTAAAGCAGGGTCAGCAGTAGAGGGATGGAACCTTCAGCTGTTTATATCTGACTGTTCATTTAACCCTTCTCTGACCACGTGATGGCAGGGGTTCAGGTGTACTTTATTTGGGCAAGTTTTTTATTCCTCCATGCACTTATATGACACATGCATTAAGTGCTTAGCTAAGTGGCTGTGTTGTTATTCGAGAAATATTTAGTGAATGACCTTTGGGTCAAACACTGTTTAAGGCATTGAAAATGTAAAATTATATAGGGTATAGCAGTTCCTTGACCTCAAGGGCCTCACAAGACTGTGGGGAAGGGGGGCAGACATGTATAACAAGAGGATAGGTGGAATTACAATGTGTGTACCTTATTCCCCCTGTAACATTTCCTTGTAATTATCTATTATAGGAGCAAAGGAGCGGAGCTTTAGGTCTTTCTTTGTGGGCCAACCAAGGGCTACATGGTAGGCATCAGGAAGGTTCTACAGGACAGATGGTACTTGGGTTGGGTTTTAGATAGTAGAGAACAACATTTAATATGGAATGATGAGCAAACACAGAGGAGAGAGAATAATCATGACTAGGGGAACCTCTGATATGGCTGGAGCCCAGGGCATTGGTGGGAATGCGTGGGTGGGAGGGGAGGTCAGGAAAGCTGTGGTAGCCTGATCATGCAAGCTGTATATTCTGTTCTAATGGGTATGGGTGCTGTGTTGTCACCTCACTTAACTGGAGCATTTTAAGTAAGGGGGGGGTTACATAATCAGATTTATACTCTAGAAAGACATTTTAAAGAAAGGTGGGTTCAACAGGGCAGGTGTCAGATATCCCTGGTTCCTGGCCCCACACCGCTTCACCTTGACTCCTAGGTGCAGGAGATTTAACACTCTCACGGTGAGGAATGGGAGCCAGTGGCTATATGCTTCTCCTGTTCTCTCCTCAGTAAATAATTCCGAGGGCAAATCTGCCTGTGTATGTGAATGGGATCAAGCCCCATCTACCCACAGAGGTGATCTTCATCACTCATCCTTATATTGGCTTTTGCTCCCACCACTCTCCCTGCTCCCTCATTCCTACTGCCTTGAGCAGGTTCTAATCAAACTCTGCATGAGGGTAGGAAGGGGGACACCCAGGATGGGACAGAAGGTAACAAAAGAAAAAGCTCTTGCAGTAGTTCAGATGAAGAAGATAAAGGATCGAAGCAAAATATTAATTACCAGGATGTCAAAAAGGGGAAGGAGTGGAGAGGGTTGTAGGAGTGAGAATGGAAAGGTCTCGATGGCCAATTCAATGTGTGAGGTAGAGAAGGAGGAGGAATTTCTGATGTTTCTTGGATTGCTGAGAAGGATGGTAGTGTCATTAACCAAGCTGAGAAATAAAGCTCTTAGAACAGATGTATGTGGGGGAGAATATGGGTCCTACTTTCCATGTGAAGAATTTAAGGCACTGTGGGAAACACGGGTAGAGATGGTGAGTAGGAAGTTGGATTCAAGAGTCTGGAGCTCAGGAAAGAGGTCTGTGCTTGGGAGTTTTGTGAATCACGAGAATACAGGAAGGAGAGGACACCTACCTTTACTGAGGATCAAATACCATTTAAGTGTAGCTCTTTTCCCAGACTTTGAGAAGAGAGGGCAGTGTATGGCTGAGAGTGCCCTGAGAGTACCTCTATTTCCTGCATCCCATTGTTTTAACTTCCCGTCATGTCACTGTTTTGCTTTTGTTTTATTTTACTAAGTCAGTGTTCATGTGTTAAAAGTTGTATTATCATAGTTTTCTGTTTAAATTTTGTCTTCCTAAGGAAGGGACTCATGATAAAGTCCGTCAATCACATTTGAGAGCAGTACAGGAGGGAGAGGAGGGCAGAGAGGCAAGCTTACAGGTTAGGTGCTTGGGTTTTATTCCAAGTGTGCTGGGAAGTCATTGCAGAATGCAGCCATCCAAGGATGGTGTGTGCTGGGGAACTGAGACCTGCCTGGAATTGGGAGGGGGCGGTTATAGGTTCTGCCAGTGTAACCCTTGTCCTTACTTCCCCTTGTCATTCTTCTTGGCTAACTTCTCATCCTTCAAATTTCCTCTGAGGCCAGTGAACCCTTGAACTCCTGATCAAACAGGAGTGGTTCAATCCCCTAGCAATTCAGATAAATCCATGCATATCTTCAGCATAGCACTGTGTAGTGAAAATATTTACATGTCTGCCTCCAGTATATTATAAGCTCCTTGAGGACAGGGGCTAACGTTTATTTCATCTTTGCATCCTCAATGCCCACATATGTAACGTCTCACAGGCACTAAATCATTGTTGAGAAGAACCTAGTATCACACCTAAGGGACTATGGAAAGTACGGGTAGGACAAGAGATATTGTAGGAGACTCAGAGGAGCTGCTAGGGAGGAAGGAGGCAGTCAATAAACTATAACCATTGAAAGTAATTTGCATTGCATGGTAAAAACTGGTAAGTGTTATGAAAAAAGAAAAAAACAGGGCTTAGGAAGAGGGAAGGGTTGTGGGTTGCATAGGGTGATAACAATGGGCCTTCCTGAGGAGGTGGCACAGGAGCAAAGATGGGCAGGGGATGAGGAGGTGGCCATCAGACAGAAAGGCCCTGGGGCAGGAGCTGCCTTGCAGGCCTGAGGAACAAGGGTGAGGGTGGGTGTGAGCAGACACTGGCTTCTGGGTGTCCCCATTTGTGCCCATCCTTTTGATCCATTTGCAGCATAGCCCTCTTAAATTCTCAGGTAGCTCCCTTGAACACATCTGCTCCACAAGGACAGGGATGTGCTAGTGTGTGTGACGTAACTCAGGGGCTCAGTGTAAAGTGGACACTCTGGGATTTGTCGAATGAAAGAGCAAACACAGGGAGTCAAGAGGGGGCAAGGTTTGGAGAGGAGAATAATCCACAATGTGAAATTCAACAGAGCGGCAAAAGAAAATACACCCGAAAAGAACCTTTGACTTTGGTAAGAAAAAAACTCCTGAGAATAAAAGTTTTCTGTGTGATTCTAAAATTAAACCACCTTCATCCTCCTCTGGCCACTTTATTTGTGAAAGGCTATCTCTTCTGGCTTCAGTCTCTTGATTTAATATGGGCCCTGTTAAAATTAAAGCTCTAAATAATTTTTTCTTATTTATTTGAATTATCTATTTTTGTCATCTTCTGTTTATTTATGGCTTCAAAGTCTGACCTAGAGAATGTTCCATTGTTCTCTACAAGGGTTTTACTAGTGTGTTTGGAAAACAGATGGGAATAAGCTATTTAAGGAATTATTTTTAATAGTTCTGTCCCAGGGCTCAAATGCAGCAAACATCCCCACTCAATGGTGTGGCTTCACATCCAAAATCAAATACAGTAGTTCACTCTTGGAATATGGACTTCTTATGTCTGTTTTTTCATAGTTTGCAATTCACAGTTCACATTGACATGAAAATGAAAGGGGGTCAAATGTCTTTTCATAAATAGTAATGTGGTGAAACCCCTTAATCTAGGATTCTAGTCTCTGGCATTCACTTTTTAGATTCAACTCATAACTAGGTATCTGTCATAGAGATTTGACATTGTAGGGAATGTGCAAGAGGAAAGTGTCTAACTCTTTTAAGAGTGACAGTCAGTCACCAGAAAGCCAAAGGATAAGTTTAGAGGTGATGTCTGGGGCATACAGGGTACAAGGAAGGCTTTTAAGTTCTGGGATTCACTTTTGGTGGTAAAGTACAGTTGTTTTGACAGGGAGAGCTTGCTTTTAGCCATCTCAAATATTTATGTACTTGACTTCTATTCAACTCACCCATAGAATAGGAGTACATTCAAAGATAAACATTTAAACCACAGAGAAAGGTTGAGGTCCCTGATGGGGAACACTAAAAATGTGTTCTCAGGGAGGAAGAGACATGTTTTATTCAGTAAAAACATGTTTTATTCAGTAAAAGCAAAAGCAAGTATGTAAAATAGCCTTCACTAGTTTTTGTAATTATAGGGATATATGGGAGAAGAAAAATATTGGAGGTCCACATCAGTGAAATTCAAATAATTTCCAAATATATTTAGTCCAATTTCCTCATGGAAGATGAGGCCAGACAGAGGAGGGTGGTTCTGCTTTGCTTAGGAATGTCAGAAGTATGGTCCCTGCTGGGTGACCCACTGATCAGCCTACTCAGTCTGTCTGTTTGAGCAATCCTCATTACCTTCTGCAGACCCTGGCATCTGGTAGACCATTCTAGCTACCTGGGGTTCTCTCTCAGTACCAGCTTTATGGTGCAATGCAGTTTATCCTGCTTTGGTTCTTATATCCTCCAAAACAAAAACATATACATGCTATGAGGATTGACTGCTACAAAAATTTTGAAATGTTGAGGGAGTTTCAAATGCTCAAGAAATCTCAAAACGATGCCAACCACATAGCTGATGGTCTCCCTTTCAGTGTGGGCCCACTTGTCACCTTTCCTCAAACCTCCAACATTCCCATATGCCTCTTTCCTCCCAGGTGATGGCCTACCTTCACTCACTCAGCTGCCATCAGAAAGAGTGGCTTTAGCTTCCAACTACCCCCAGCCTCCATGTTGCCACCTCCAATGGCCAGCTTTTATTGCCCCCTTATCTAGTTTTCTAGGAATATCGGATATGTGTAGTCATCCCTCCTTCGTGGAACTTTTTCTGCTGTCAGTTTCTGTAAGTTCCTCTGTCACTGTGTGTGGTTGTGGCCCTCACTGCCTCATTTCAGTGGGGCTCTCACAGCCACCAGTTCTTCCTGGCACTGGCTTCTAATTTAGAGTCTAGTGTCCGTGTCCTAATGCAAGAGGAGGTGGGAATAACAATTGTCCAAGTGAAACCTTGAACTAGTGAAATTTGGGCCACTGAAGTGATGCCATTAGTACCCCAACAGGTAGTGTCTGATGAAACTAAGATTTTGCTTCCTATGAGATTTACGGGATATACTTAAATTTCTAAATGTCTTTGATTTTAAAGAAAGCAACAGACAAATGAGCAAAGAATCAGAAAAGAGCAAAAAGACAAGAAGTAAAGGAAAAATAGAAAAAAATAATCACAGAGGTCAAACACCATTAATGAATCATTAACAAGAGAACATTAGAAGAGTAAGTCAGGAAACCCAAGAGTTGTTTCTTTAGACAAAAGCGATCAAATAAGCAAACTTCCAGAATATCTACTCAAGGGGGAAAAGACAACTCGAACACTCTGAGGAGAGGGATATGGCAAGACTTTCACCTCTTGCCTGGGCAGCCGTCAAATCCCCTAACCAGTCTCTCAGCTGCCACTCTTGTTCCCTGCCCCAACACTCTGAACAACAGCCAAACAAATCTTCTGAAGATACATTGGATCATGTCGAACCATGCATAAAACCCTCTAGTATCTTCCCATTGTGTGATGGCCAAGTAATTTCACTTGTGCCTGACTCTTTGGCCTCTTTTATCATTACCTGCCTGCCTTTTCTTCCTATCCTCTTTTTGCTCTTTACCCTGCCATGCTTATTCTGACTGTGGAGATGTGGCAATGTGGGTTCTTGGCCTTTGGAAGCCTGTTTCCCATGAAATCGCAGCTCCTCTGGCCACTGTGTTTCAGGCAGGCACACTTGCCTGTGTCCATCACATGGTCTGGTCTTATCTTTTTGTCACTGGAATCAAGCTGTTTACCTCATCTATGGTTTTCCCCCACTAGGATGTAAGCTTTTATTGGAAAGGACTTCTCAAGGCACATTCACGACTGTGTCACCAGCAGCTAAATCAGTACCAGGCACAGTAATTAAATCCCTAAATGTGACATCTCCTTAGCAGACATCTTATGAATTGAATCTATAAAAGTCAGAGGCAATCATTATTTGTTGAATGAAGAAAGAAATGAATAAATATAGAGGAGTTTTGAAAGATTATTTAAAAGCAATAAATGCTAATAGATAGAAAAATCTTCAACAGGACAAAAGTGGGAAACTTAACTAGACCAATGATAAAAAACAAATCTAAAAATTTTGTTAAAAACATATTTCCCCCAAATTCTGGAATAAAAAAATTGTAGAACAGACTCACTTTTTTTTTTTTTTAAGATTTATTTCTTGGGCGCCTGGGTGGCTCAGTGGGTTAAGCCTCTGCCTTCGGCTCAGGTCATGATCTCAGGGTCCTGGGATGGAGGCCCGCATCGGGCTCTCTGCTCAGCAGGGAGCCTGCTTCCTCCTCTCTCTCTGCCTACTTGTAATCTCTCTCTGTCATATAAATAAATAAAATCTTTAAAAAAAAAGATTTATTTCTTTGGGGCGCCCAGGTGGCTCAGTCATTAAGCATTTGCCTTTGGCTCAGGTCATGATCCCAGGGTCCTGGGATCGAGTCCTGCGTCAGGCTCCCTGCTCAGCGGGGAGTCTGCTTCTCCCTCTCTCACTCCCCCTGCTTATGTTCCCTCTCTTGCTGTGTCTCTCTCTGTCAAATAAATAAATTAAATCTTCAAAAGAAAAAAAAGATTTATTTCTTTGAAAGAGTACATATGAGTAGGGGGACAGAGGGAAACTTCAGGCAGACTCCCCGCCCAATGCAGAGCCCCATGTGGGGCTCTCTCTCACAATCCACGAGATCATGACATGAGTGGAAACCAAGAGTCGGATACTCAACTGACTGAGCCACCCAGGCATCCCCAGACTCACCTTTTAAGACAGATGCGAAATCCTACATAAAATACTAATAAATTAAATTTGACAGCACATTTAAAGAACAATTGATTATGATAATGTAGGATTCATTACAGAAATACAAGAATAACTACATTAAAATATATTAATAAACCAAATCCATAACTTAAAAAGGAAAAAGTTTATCTTGTTAGCTGTTGAAGAGATACTTGTGAAATTCAAGGCTCTTGTCCTATAGAGATAAGAAAAATCTTTAAAACACTAGGGACAAGAAGGTGCACATTTGGGATAGAATATATAACTCTATTGAACAACAGTTAACTTCAATATGAAATCCTAGACGTATTTCTATTAAAATTGTGGGGGGACCTCAAGGATGTCTGCTGTTACTATTATTCAGTTACCTGGAAATTCTGGGCAATACAATTAAATATCAAAAAAAATATAAGATATATAGTTATTTAAAAGGAGGGAAAAAATTGCAATCAATTGTCTATTTAAGAAAGTGCCAGACAGTCAATTAAAGACCCATTTCATTTGATAAAGAATCAGCAAAGTGGCTGAATGCAAGACATATATCTAAAAATTGATGGCTTGCTTCTATACCAGCAAATTGTTGCATTCTTTTCCTGGCCTGAAACAAATAGTTTGTCATAATTCCAAAGAGGAGCCAGAGTTGTCTTCACTAAGAAAATATTATTCTCCACTGTTTATGGTTTTGTTTTTCTTCCTCACTCTAAGAAGTTTGCACATATCACTACCCTAACAGAGAAGCTGGGAGGATAAGGAAGCAGTTCTAAATCTTAACGGTAAGAGCCATTTAGATAAAGTAGAGGTGTGTGTGTTTGGGGAGGGGGTGGGCAGGAACATACAACACAGTGTCCTTGTGCTGTGTAAAGGGTGGCTTGCAAAAAGAATTACCCAAGGAGTCAATTTCAATTGGTACAAGTTGAATAATTTAAGACCTTTAAGTGTTCCTTTTTGGAAAAAGAAATCAAGAGTTAATTGATCTCTGGAAATGATGAACCCTATGAGACAGTGAAACCGAATGAAAGAAAAAGGGTGGCACCCTCTTCCCAAGCAAAGGCATCAAAAGACTATGAGTTTAGTAGTCCTTACCTTTTACTGTAGCAGGTATTGCAAATCAGAGGCTTCAGGTTCCAAGAAAAGAGCAGCACACACATTGGGTCCACAACTCTGTTGCTTCCACAGCACACTTTCTTTTTCCTCCTAGTTAAAAGGATAGTTTCTGTTAGGAGGGTCATCTTCTGGCCTGGTGGCCCCAAACACCAGCTAGCCTGTGGGCCGCTGCTGGCTTCAGGCCATCATAAGTTTTTCCTGGTCTTTGGCAAGATGATTGAAGGACAGCGTGGTATGTACATATATGTTTGGATCAGGTTGCAAACTGTCTTTCCTGGGATGAATGATCTTTGTTTCTGAGAACATGGCATCTCTACATTTGTACCTGTTACAATCTCTTTACTTTGTTTTTGTTTGCTAATTGTTTAATGACCTTACTTGGAGTCATGGAATGCTACTGTTCTATCTGCCTAACTCTTCTCTCCCTTTTGCTCTTTCCAATACACCTCATCCCATCCCATTCTCTCCCCTCCCCTCCCTCCCCCTCCCCTCCCCTCCTGTCTCATCCCATCTCATCTCATCTCATTTTGTTTGCTTGTGTATTCATTTATTCCTTTATTCAACATATATTAACTGACCATGGAATCTTTGTGGATCTTTGGCCAAAACTAAAAATAACAACTTTGCCCCTATTGAAACACACTTTGAGCTTCATCATTTCCTTAATCTTCAATGTGGGTAAGTTTTAGATTCTCTCCTGAAAGGCTGGAGTGGAGAGAGAGGCAATGAGAGAGTTTGGAATTCTAAAGAGAGTGAAAAGGATATAGAAAGATGTATAGGAAGTCACCATGTTAAACTTGATCAGTGTGCCAACTTTCCAGGCATCTGAGTGGATGGGTGTTGACTTTGGTAAATTCACTAGCATCAACCAAAGATGTTGTTCTTAAATCACGCAGACTTTAAACATGATTGAAGGAGGATTTAACACATAAAAAGCAGCAGGATCTCAGCACCAGAGAAAATCTGGGTATCATTCTGTAGATGTATAACTTGGGGTGAGTTTATAAAAAGTATAAAAGCCAGATGAAATTGGAACGAGTCATTCCCAACCAATACACATTCTTGCCTCTCTCCAACACTAAGTGTCTTAAAGGCAGGGGCTGAGTCTTGATCATTATTCTTGGTGTCTAACACAGTGTTTAGCATACTGCTCATACTGAATCAGTAGTTACTAACTGATGAAATGAAAAAGTGCTGCATCATGGCCCAGAGTCCAAGATCCTATTCTCAAATTAAGCCTTGATTTTTTTTTTATTCTTTGCCCCAGGGGTACAGGTCTGTGATTCATCAGGCTTACATCTTTCACAGCATTCACCAAAGCACAAACCCTCCCCAATGTCCATAACCCATCCACCCTATCCCTACCCTCCCACCCCCCAGTAACCCTCAGTTTGTTTTGTGAGATTAAGAGTCTCTTATGGTTTGTCTCCTTCCCCATCCCATCTTGTTTCATTATTTTTCCCTCCCTACCCCCCACGACCTCCCACCATACCCCTCAAGTTCCTCATATCAGAAAGATCATATGATAATTGTCTTTCTCTGATTGACTTATTTCGCTCAGCATAATACCCTCTAGTTCCATCCACATCGTTGCAAATGGCAAGCCTTGATTTTTTAAAAATATTTTTAATTTATTTATTTGACAGAGAGAGAGAGAGAGAGAGAGAGAGAGGGAACACAAAGGGGAATGGGAGAGGGAGAAGCAGGCTTCCCGCTGAGCAGGGAACCCAAAGTGAGTTTGGGATCATGACCTGAGTCAAAGCCAGACGCTTAAAGACTGAGCCACCCAGGCGACCTTAAGCCTTGATTTTGTCTTACAGTGGGATCCCGTGAAAAATAGCTGCTTGTAGCGTAAACCTTTCAGGAAATCAAGACTTTGGGAAATTGTTTCTTTTAACCCAAATTTTCTAACATGTCATTAAAATTTATGAGGGAGAATAGAGAGCCAATAAACTTTCCCCCAATTCCAGGCAGGTCTCTTGAATTCTCCAGCACACACTGTCCTTGAATGGCTGCACCTTCCAATGACTTCCCAGTGCACTTGGAATAAAATCTGACTCCCTCGCTGCATATGTAGGCTTTTCCCTGCCAGTCTCCTTCTTGCGTGCTGCCCTAGAATGTGATAAAAAGAACCTTTGTCCTCACCATGAATCCTCTCTTAGGAACGCAAAATTAAATATGCTGTCAAAACCATGATATTACCACTGTTAGTGTATGAATGCTTGCTCACTGAAAAAGACAGCGAAGGGAAACGAAACAGTGGGATGGCAGAAAGAAGGGGCACTTTCACAGAGCCCTTGGCCTGGCCTCTTCTCTCCTCAGAGGGCCTGGGAAAAGAGCTATGTTTAAGACTGAGCTGGCCCTGAAGAGCAGGGCCTTCATTGTGCTGAGCTGGGTTCCCCACTGAGCTGCCACTCAAATGGCAACATGACTGGAAGTCAGCAACCCCGTTGCCATGGCCAAATGGGCGTTCGGGTACCATCTCCACTGGGAAGCCACTGTGGGAAAATGCCGCTGCCCCGACCGGCATCCCCAGTATCATCTTCACCAGCACTTTTGGAGTTAAAGCTCTAAGACTAAAAATGGGAGCTCTTCTGCTCCCATAACATAGGATTAATTGCTGCCGTGGTGAGTTTCATCAGGTAGCCTGAAGGCAGGAGAGAGGATGAGGGATTGATTGGCCATCCTCTCCTCAATTTAGTCTCCTCCTGGAGGAGAACATTCTGATTCACATTCCTTTGGTGTCATCGTGAATGCAATTCATAGTTCAGAGAGGTATTCAAATGGGGTTACCCAGAAGCGAAAGAAGCAAAATCTGCAACTCAAATTTTAAATTGAATCCTAGTCTAGTTAATCTTTCATAATTAATTACTCCGTGTACTGTCACTGATCATTTCAAAATCCAAAGTCCCAAATCTGCGGTAATTAGCATCTGGTAATGTCGTTATCCTCTTTTGATTCCATTTGTGTCATCTTCACTACTTTTAAAGATACACGATCCAGGTGTTGTGAGGCTTAGACTTTTTCAATTTTCCATTCTTTAGTCTTCCATAAATGACTTAATACCACTGTACTTTAGACTCATCTAATTGTTTAGAAAACATTTGATTTCAGAATAGTCCCAGGTTGATGGAAGAGGTGCAGAAATGGCCCAGAGACTTCCATTCACGTATCCAGCATCCACTGTTGTTAAGTTCTTACATTACCAGGGCGCATCTGTTGCAACTGAGTCACATTAGTGTGTTACTATTTAACTGTATACTTCACTCAGATTTCACTAGTTTTTTCCTAATGTTCTTTTTCTGTTCCAGGATCCTATCTAGGTGACTACGTTCCATTTCGGTGTCATGTCTTTATAACCTCCTTTGGTCTGTGACAATTTCTTAGTCTTTCCTTGCTTTTCATGACTTTGATGGTTTTGAAGAGTACTGGTCAGTATTTTTCAGAATGTCCCTCTGTTGGGATGTATGAAATCTAACTACCATGAGACTACCCCAAGCACACGGAGGGGCCCTTGAGGATGAGATGTCAGGTAGTGAGGGAGAGGCCTGGAAGCCTGGGTACCAGACATGAGTATGAAGAAGTTGTCTTGAAGAGGTTTCTCCAGCTCCAGCTCCCCACCAGATGCTCCATGGATCAGAGACAGATTTGCTCAACTTTGTCTTTCCTGCACTGTGAGCAAAATCAAATGGTAATTTCCAGAAAGTAAGTTTGGGGGTAGTCTAGGAACTGTTAAAGAGAAATTATTCTGACATGTGAAAATGGTATAAAGCATTTATTCAAACAATTGCAAATGGAGTGGACTACTGCAGTAGGGAAGAGAGATTGATTGCAACTCAGAATACAATAGGAACAAGTGGGGATTTATGACCAACTGGCAGGATGAGACAGCGGATGGAAAATTACTAGAGTCGTCAGTAAAACTGGACTCCAGAGACCAAAGATAGGGGCCAAGGATGAAGCCCAGTCAAAAAGAGGGCTGTGGAGCCTGACTGAGGTTTGGTCAAGGAGGGCATCCTTGTCTTGCACAGGAATGGAGACCAGAGGGCCAGAGAGAGGATGGCAGGAAGCATGGCAGGGGGTGGTCTGAGCTTCTGCTGAACCCACCTGGCTCCAGACTCAGGAGTGATTAGAGGAGCTGGATTCCTTCCCTCTGGCCCCAGGAAGACCCTTGACTCAAAGACAATCACAACTTCAGTACATTTCCACCTTTTAAAGAGGGACCAGGGAGAGAAAACCTGGGATAATCACCAGGAAAGCCAGTGCTGTGGCCGAGGGTGCACTATGTGTGGACGCATGGGTGATGGTGTTGGGAGAATGAGCCCTGCGCTGCGGGCCGGGCAGGGTGAGCAAGCCCTCATGTTCCCGCTGAGTGGGTGGCTGAGGCAGACTTCAGGGGAGAGCTCATATCTGGGTTTTTATCTTACCTTTTTGACAGCAAACTGCTTGCCTGTCTCTCTGAGTGAAAGGGACCAAAACTGTGACCCAGGACAGCAACCCCAACACCCTTTGCTTATCCTCTTTTGCACCACTATCCTCGATCAACCATCTGCCATAGGATATACTGCGCATAATGATGTCAGTCTTCCCATTGCCATTGCTGAGAAACAGATGCGTTTTCTGTGAAGGTATCTTTGTAATTATTGCTGGTCCCCAGTGTGATCCCTTCCAGTATGGAATGAAGCCATGGCCCAGCGGCCCCTGTGAGAGTGTGCCGGGGACTCAGCTATGCCCTCATAGCTGATGAGAGCCCACTGACAGGTGCAAGCCTACTTAGTACCAAGGGCAGTAACAAGGACCCCTGCAGAGGGTGTTGGCACATCCCCGCCCCCACCCCCAATCCAGACAGGTCCTGTGATCCTCAGCAAATCTGAAATTGGCCCCATTAGCCCCTCTTGTAGACACGACCAGAGGGTCCCTGGAAGGTGCCAAAGGAGACCAGATTCCCCAGCGCCACTATACACTGTCATTAGTTACCCCCACCTCATTCACTGTCTTGGAGAAGTATAGGAAGACGGGGAAATATCTGAGAGATTCAGCATTTTACTTAAGAGACTGAACATATAGCAAAGGTGATGCTTAAATGATTATATCGGACTGAATTTACCAAGTCCGGGGAAAGGTAGGTCCCTACCTTCCCTCCCTGCAGGGCAGGGGGCTTCTGAGGAAGAGCAACTCAGGAATGGGAGCAAGGCAGAGGCCAGTTTTCTCTGCTTCATTTGGGGTAGGGGTAAACGTGGACCCTGCTACACAGGCTATACATTCCAGTAGTTTTCATCCTCTGTCACAACTGGGGGGGGGGGCCCAAAACCACGTCCTTTCACATGCCCGGTACTTCCTTAAGTATCAGCAGTATAGATGGACTTCTGTGCTTCCAAGTTATAAATTTCATCTTTAATCATCACTCCCACGAAAGGGACTCACCACTGGTTTCGAGATAATTACCACATAATGTGATGAATGGAACGCAGATCTATAGACCTACTTTATGTGACATGAGCACTGTGGCTTGCCTAATGAGTTAGATGATATATTTATGACCCTCATGTTTCACTTTCAACCCACAGCCTAGACTATTTCATAAATATTATTTTATATCAAAGCTTGCAGAATCACTATTCCAGAAGTATTTTATCAGTCATATATTTTCTCTCTGAAATTGCTTTCATGAGATCCGAGTGATGCACGAAGCCTCACACTACACATGCAACAGGAAAGACTGGAGGAACTGGATTCCTTCCCTTGGCCCCAGGAACCATTGTATCAAGAGCTGGCCCCGTAAAGGAAACACTGGGTTCCACTCTGCTCCATCAGCACCAGTGTTGAGCAAGGAAGAGATGAAGTCTGAAGTAGAGCTGGAAAAGACGGTTTGGGTAGGTCCAGTTCTCCCTTCTGCCCTGGGGGCACACAGAGAAGCAATTTACAGTGCCACAGAAGGGGGAACAACAGAACTGGGCTCCTCACCCCCCAGTAGGGAGTGGTGACATCGGATGTTCTGGGTGGAGTAGTAGGGTTAAAGAGCTCCCCCAGGGAGGGGGTTCAGTGACTCCCATGTTGCAAGTGAGAAAGGAAACCGTGAGAGGTCCTGAGATTTGGATCTAAGGTCCTGTCCTAGGGCGGCTACGTGGGTACCATGGCTCCCATTCACCATAATCCTATAGACCAGGTATAGCAGGAAGGGTTATTCTCTTTTGAGTCAAAGCATGGAAAGCTCAGAAAGACCAGTCTCCCAGTTTAAAGCTGGTGATGAACCTTGATCCCGGCTGCACTGTGTGGGGCCCCTCTCCTGAGAGAACAAAGTACCACCTGGGCGTGGCAAGGTTGACTGAGGGGCTGTTGGTTCTGGTATTTCATGTCCCACTCTGTCAATGGGGTTGTTTTCTCTTCTCTTTCCATATTACAGCAGTGATGGAGGACAGAGCTTGGTGGACTAATCAGTCTGTGTGAGCACCCCAGGGTCACCCTGACAATCTGATGTGGTCAGGCTGACTTCATGAAAGTTCATTTTTCCTCCCACTCCCAAACCTCAGTTTCCTCCTTAATACACTGGGGGTGTAATCAATGAATGCACTTGTGCACGCCCACAAACACATCCATCCTGAGTGTGCTATGAGGATGTGATAAGATGGTTTGTTGAACAATAACAAGAGTTAACTCCCACCGAGAGCTTTCCCACAGGCTTAACATTTGACAAGAATTCTCTCACTTGATCCTTACAACCCTCTGAGATGGGTAGTATTATAATCCTCACTTTATGAAGGAGAAAGCTGGGGTTAAGGGGGGCGAGGTCCCTTTGTGAGGTCACCTATCAGCAGAGCGGTGGACAGGTGGTCAGTCTGGTCTCTCAGGGTACCTGGCACATGGTGAGGCCCAGCAGGGACAGTAGCTCCCGGTTTCATAGCCCTCGTCTGCTACACGGAACCAGGCGATTCAGAACATGCCCTGCCAGCCCCATGGGGGCAGGGCGGCCTCTGAACGTAAACCTAGGAGAAAACAGGTTCCAGCAGATCCCATGTTTACTCTCTTTCTTTCTTTTAAAGATTTTATTTATTTGACAAAGAGAGAGCATGAGCAGGGGGATCACCAGGCAGAGGGAGAGGAAGATGCAGAGTCCCCACTGAGCAGGGAGCCTGATGTGGGGCTCGATCCCAGGACCCTGGAATCACGACCTAAGCTGAAGGCAGACGCTTAACCAACTGAGCCACCCAGGCACCCATCCATGTTTATTCTCTTGTCAGAGAATCTACATCATTATGCTCAGTTTGTAAAAATTACTTATTTTATAGAAATGACTTATTTAAGAAGCTTAACACTGCTATCCACGCCAGGGCATTTTTCTGGTAGAAAGCCTTTAAGAATATTCATCTTTAATGATATGCACTAATATTAGAATGTAATTAAAATGCTAACACCAATAGTTTTATGAGAAAAATTTCCTAAAATGACTCTTTCTTTGTAGAGCAGTGGATGTAATGAAATGAGTCATCTGCTGAAGCCATCAGTTTGTTCCTGGTCCCTCTCTATTATGCCTGTAAGTCAGTGGGCAGGAGAGAGGGATCTTCTCACCTCCTCCCCTCTCCTCCTTCCTGCCCAGTATTCACTCTGAGCCTGCTCCAGGCCAGCTAGGTGCTGATTACTGGGGGTCAAGATGAACGAGAAAGATGAGATTGTGCCTCACAAAGCTTATAGTCTAAAAGGAGAGGACCATTATACCACTGAGCACATGTTTCCAATGGAGGGACATGCTGTGAAGGTACAGGGTGCATGAAAGATTTTAGCAAGTGACCTTCTTAGAGAAGGTTCTTGGGGTTGACAAGCTATGAGCTGAGTCCCAAACTCACCTGAAGCAGGAAGTGGGAGAGGGTACGAGGAACTGGTGTGTGGGGAGACTGAGGTAGGAGTGGGTGGGCACTGAGGGCCAGGTGGCTGGAGCCTAGTGGACAAGGGGACAGTCGCAGGAAGTGGGGTACGACAGAGAGCCAAGGGCCATGTATCAGGGATATTTGGGTGAGGTTAAGGATTTCAGACTTGATCGTTCTAAGAAAACTGGGGGCGCCTGGGTGGCTCAGTGGTTTAAAGCCTCTGCCTTCGGCTCAGGTCATGATCTCAGGGTCCTGGGATCGAGGCCCACATCGGGCTCTCTGCTCGGCAGGGAGCCTGCTTCCTCCTCTCTCTCTGCCTGCCTCTCTGCCTCCTTGTGATCTCTCTCTCTCTCTGTCAAATAAATAAATAAAATCTTTAAAAAAAAAAAAAGAAAACTGGGAAATGACTGGAAGGTTATAAGCAGGAGAGGGGCTTTATTCTCAGAATCTCACCATTTAGAAGAGAAGGAGCTGCTAGTGTGGCTATGTGGAGCTTCTGTGACCCCTCCTGGCTTTGAAAGCCCAGCCTGTCCTATAGGACCACCTTGCCCCCTGTACAGGTCATCTCATTTAGAGGGGACTGGCTGCAGCTAACTGGCTGGGACAATCATCTATGAGGAACGGTGAGTTGTCCATTCAACAAAACTTACTGAGTCCCTCCTGTGGGTAGTGACATAATGACAGTTCCAACTGGGTGGGAAAAAAACCATTGTTTTGTGGGTTGTTGGATATTTTTTCCCCATTTCTCATTCAGATAATTGGACACCCTCCCTCTCCCATCTGGGATATGTTGGGGGGGAACCAAGGAGAGTTTCTGGGGGAGACCAGCGTTGACTTTTGTCCCTGCAAACCAATGGCTGTTTCTGCCTGACAGAGAGAAATGTCCGGGGTGTCAACGTACAAAATAAAAGGAAAAACAGAGCCAGGCCAATTTCCCCTCACAAAACACCCCTCTCCATGTGCATAATACATTCTGGAAGGAAATGAACAAAGCTGAGGCCAGCTTAACTCAGCCAGAGTGGTGAGGAGAATTTTGTCTTTGTGGAGAGTGAAAAAACTTCATAAAGTCTTCTTAAACTTCTTTATTTAAATGCCTTATTTTTGTGCTCTCTTTTGTTTTATTCAGATTATTAGGTAAGTTCTTTTAAGGCTAATGAGTCTGAAGTCAAGGCTTGTTTTCCTGCCAGGAATTTTCCAACCTGGATCCATGTTTCTTCATGAGTGAGTTCAAACTGGGTAAAATTCTTCTCACTTGTACTAAGAAGGAGCTGTTGAAGGAGGTGTGGAATAAAGTGTTTCACATATGATTACAGTTGCCACTGTCTTTGGTTGGTTCCCATGCCGTGTGTAACAGTCCAGGCAGTGCTGACATAATAATAGTAAATATGAGCACATAATAATTCTTGGAGTGTAATGTCCAAAATGTAGGGCAAAAAATAGGAAAATTCATTCCTCCTTTTGAAGGTGTGCTAAGAGCATGTTTCTCATGTCAGGTGTAAAGGATTCTGATAGAACACATGAATCCATTGGACTCTGAATGATGCCACTTTCTTAAAAATAATTTAAGTGATGTGCAGTTGAACCCAGCATCCAGTCTTTGATTCTGGCCTTGAATCAGCTAGCCAATTAGCAGCAGCCGACCCTTCTTGATTATTCAAAATATAACCAGCAAATGCTTTGGCACAATCACTCATTCTAAAAAATCCTGGCACCTTTCTAGAAGTCACATTTCCTTCCCTTGGAATGCATCTGAAACCCTGGCACACAAAAGCTCTCACATCTACGTAGCTCTTTCGAATAAATCATTTATGACAGTGTTATAGTCACATTTGGCCTCACATACCTTCATTATTTTTCAGTTTTAAAAGCCAAACACATGGCCACCAGTGTCCAGAATGTAGGCCTTGTCTCAGCTGCCTGGGCCTTCAACACCCCAGCCAGAAGCACACAGAGCGTGGTTTGGGGTTGACCGCCATGTATCGGAAGCCCCGGGGCTGAGGGGTGCTGGCAAGAGAGTTTCAGGTTGTCCTGAGGCCAGGCTGCCTGTCTGGAGAAGACAGACAGTGGCACTGAAGACAGGTGCTGTCATCCGCCTGGGGAGGACCCAACGTGCAGTCCCAGGTCATCTCTGCATTTCTTTCTGATCCCCACAGGGAGGCACATGGCCTTGTGGTCTTTTCTCCTTCCCTAAGGCCAGTGAACATCTTAGCAATCCTTCTTCCTCTACAGTTTACTTTTTGGTTTTAGTTTTTCTATACTATTTCCTAAGGTATAAAATATTCCGGGTACAATGGTGACATAGCCATGTGGCTCTCCTGAAACCTCACACCCTGGCACCTAGTGCCAATTAAATATGTGTTGGATGAAGCCATGAATGAATGAATGAATGAATGAATCCATATTTTGGCCACACAGGCACACACCATCTGTACCAGAGCCCTCACAGTGATAGCATTCATGTACAGAGACCTGGAACTTATCTCACTTCAGAAAGACGTTCTTATTGATCTGGGGGTCAAAACTGAGAAACAGTAAATCGAAGGAGGTTAAAGAACAGTTAAGTACTGAACAATGATTGTAATGAGCTATAAAAAAGGTATTCATCTGATGATTTTATGTAAGGAGGGCTTATGAAAGGGAGATGTGAGGAAGTAAAGAAAGAAGGTACGTGTCACACGGCAGGGAACTCAGGACAGGATGGGAGGAGGGCTGTCTCATTCTGCACAAAAAGCAGCTCTCAGAACAGGAGTCTGGCCCCCGGTGCAGTGGGAACACCCTGAGCTTCGTTCCCCTGCCTGGGCACCCAGGTGATCAGTTCTCAGTTTCTCATACTAGCGCTCATCTTGATCACGGAACAACTTCTTTTGACCACTGCTCCCTGCCTGCATTGTTTTTGCAGGCTCCTGCCCTGCTGGTGGTCTCTGCTGCCTGCCTTCCCTCCTGCACTTTGCTTTGTCTATCTTCTGTTAACCCCACCCCTGTATTTCCCATTCAAACTCCCCATAAGGAGAACCGGATTAATCTATGACAGTGGTGAAAATTAAATGAACCCCCAAACCCAGAGCATGGATATTCAAACTAATTAAAACAAGCCACAGGCTAGTCTGCTCAAGTGTTGCTCAGAAACCAGAAAGCAGGAGGAAGCAGAACTGAAGTAAAGTCCACAGCTCTCCCAGCACACCACCTGCCCCTGCTCTCCAACTTCTTCCTCCTTCTAGCTCCCATCTAGATAGATGGCTACGGGCTACAGATTCTCCCCACCCGGGCCGTGTACAATGTGCTGTCAGAACTCCGACACCCCTCACGTTGCTTCTAGCTGATTTTCAGAGTCTGGTGCAACCCTCCTGCTTCCCACTCTCTCCTGGGCATACTCTCTTAAACTACTGCGCAGCTCTGTGAGTCCTCAGCAGCGCCCCGCTTCGGCGGGGGAAGTAGGAGGGAGAGTGAGGCCTGGCTGACCCGCTGTCCAAGGGCGGGGCCTGCGCACACGGATGGATTCCCAGGTGAGGTGGAGGGCCCTGCAGCCTGGGGGCGTGTGTCTTGGTGTGGCACCCCTGCACTGGCTCCCACTCTGTGATTCAGCCTGTTCAGGGACTTCAGAGGGGCATTCGATGTAGGAACAGTCCTATTTAAACTGCAGAACTCACTCATGTGTGTGACTGTTCTGTCTCTAAGAAAGACTGATACATGCTGTCTCATGATTTGCCCCCGGGGAAGTTGGAGGAGGTGGCATTTGTCTTTGGTGCCTGTGGTGACAATGTGCTCGTCTACCAACATCCAGTCATTTCTTTCCCCTGTTAATGAAGTCTCAACTTTGTTCTAAGACTGGCTGACTGAAGGAAAATGGAACCAGCTCCAGAGGATGAATCATGACTAGTCTAAGACTAACCCTATTCCCTTTGTTAGTGATTGGGTCCGGGCAGGAGAGGAGTGGGGGCTTGTGACCCTGGCCATTGAGATGTTAAGGAAAGTCTGTTAGAGAATTTTGGAAAATATTTTTCATTCAGAAGAGAACAGAGGTACATGAAGTGAATTTATCCTTTCCTTCCTGTCTTCATATGTTATGGTGGATGGTGTGATGTTTGGAATTGTGGCAGCCATCTTGTGACCAAGAGGATCACAAAAAAGAAATCAAGAGAATGCAGAGAAGTTCACCAAGAGCCCTGATATCATCAAGCCACCAGATCAACATGGAACTTTCTACTTCTATACTTAATATACATAATCATAAACCCTTACTGCTCAAGCCACTCTTAAGCAGATATTCTGTTACTTGCTACCAAAAGGTCCTTGACTGGTATATTAGGCACCAACATGCCTTTGACCTTCTGGGAGAGGCCCACAGTGGCGGATTTAGTCTGGAGAACCTTGTTGCATACATGGCAGAGAGGAGGGATGATAGGAAAAGATGAAACAGGTTCCTTTTTGATAATCATTAGCTAAGAAATATCAGTAACCCTCACCCCCAAGAAAAGTCAGCATCTGCTCTTGTCCCCACCCCATCCCAGATTATCATATCAGTCAAATGTACCTACTTGTCTCTCTTAGAAGAACTTGGAAAGGAAACAAATGAAGAGACCCCAGAGTTAAGGAACACTCTCTATCTTGTTGCTGGAGCACTGGGCTAGAATGAGAGAACCAGACTGAAGCCATCTTAAAAAAGTACTTCATCTGAGAAAGCCACAGGCAATGACATTGTGGCAGCAACAGAGAGTCTATGTATGTGTGCATGGGGGCTGCACTGGTAGAAATCTGGAACCTGTGGGGCTGGAGGAGATAAAAAATGGTCAGCCAATGGGGGCATTGCCCACATTAAAGGACCTGTGGGTGAGAGAGCCCCAACAAAGAGTGTCTAAAAATTAACATAAAATTCACCCCCACACCCCAAAAAAGTCAGCTTTGAATACTTGCCAGCCCCAGAAAGCCTTTGATCCCAAAGGCACCTGTAAGGTGAGATGGTTTTTGTAGGGCAAGCCAGCAGGTTGGAGACCCAGGAAAGGGTGGAAATTGCAGCTTCAATCTGAAGGCAGACAGGACGCAGAATTCCCTCTTCTTCGGGGAGCATCAGTCCTTTAACTACTTCAACTGATTACATGAGGCCCACCATGTCATGGAGGGTAATCTACTTTACTCAATGCCTACTGATTAAAATGTTAATTTCATCTAAAATATGTCTTCACAGAAACATCTAGACTATGTTTGGCTGAATATTGGGGTACCGTGGCCCAGATAAGTTAACATATAAAATTAGCCATCACAAGGCCTTACCTAGAATAAGAGAAGGTGGGGATCATCTCCACAGTAAAGGTTGACTGGACTGCCAGCTAGAAGATCCATAACAAATGTCAGGTCAGTGGCTCTCCAGCCTGAAGACATGCTGAGCTGGAGACGAAACTACAGGTGGCACTCTTATGCACCTAAAGAAACAGGTGGAGCCAACCTGCCCAGGCTGAGGGAAAAGATGGGGAGCTCACTAGTAACTGCGGTGCCGGGATCTGCAAGGCCTATGTTTCGTGAACTTCCCTCAGGGTTCCTCACAGCTGCCACTACCTCGAACACTAATGCAGCCCGGTGGGGTGTCTGACGAGGACATACACAGTGCCGGAGCGGCCATCACTTGTTTGTCCTTCCCCCTGGGCAGCAAGTTTGAGGACAGGACCACAGCCTCTTTGACACTGCTCTCACCAAGAGATGGAGGCAACTTCCCCTGCGTGTGAGCCCGTGCTGGCCTTGAAGCTCACTCGCTGAAGGAATGCCGTGTCACCCTGTCCCTTCTGGGGAAGCCTGAAAGCCTTCCATTTGTGCTCTTGGAACCCGGCCACCATGCTGTGAGGAAGGCCAAGCTGGCCTGTGGGGGAGGGGCCACGCGGGGCAGCCGTGGAGCACGAAACGGTACATGCGCAGAGAGAGGGCTTGCGGGAAGGGCATGCGCACTGAGGCACTCCAGCAGACCCATCGCGCCTGCACTCGGCTGGGCCGGGACCTCCCAGGGGCTCCCAGGCCAGCCCACACCCCACACGGACACCTAGGTGTGAAACATCTGCAGCGAGAAGAACTGCCAGGCACACCGCAGAATCACAAGACATCAAGTGTTGTTTGAAGCCCCCCTGCTTTGGGGTGATTTGTTATGCAGCAACAGATCATCGAAAGACTCAGAACAGAAAATGGCCGGAGGCCAGATTAAAGAAGTTTATCCAGGAAAACATTCTGCCCTCATCAAAAAGGAGAATCAGGATTTCATGTGAGAAAATGATTCACTCACCACCTACTTGGACGTATGCGAAGACTAGGAAAGGGTCTGGTCATTGGAACAACGACTGGGCTGGTGGCACTCACGTTCTGGGATGCAGGGGAGAATCTCCGCCTTGCCATCCAAGGGAGACCTTGGCCGTCATTTTTCTGATTTGTGGCTTGGAAAAACACCCCTGATTGTAGCTTTCAGAGCTGCTCAAGAAAGGCGGTTTGTCATGCGGGAGAAAGGGGTCTGGCGGCTCGCAGAGATATCTGAAAGGAGGGACCCCTCCACCCCCACCCCGCCACACCTTCCACCTCCCCCGGCTTAGCAGGGAGCTCTGCTAAGATAGTGAAAGAACACAAAGACGTTCTGATCGAATTTCATGCGCCTGGTGGGAAGACATTGGGAATCAAGAGCCCAAGTATAAAGCACTGAGGCAGAAGGTAAACCGAGGTCTGGTTATGGTGGAGCCCGGACACGGGCGTGCATTCCCAGGGAAGCCTGGGTTTCCTGACTGGCTACTGCCCTGACATCCTTAAGAAGTTAAATCCGCAGAGATGAAGGCAGGTGGGAAGCAAGTGAAGTTATTAGCCGCCTACAATGGAAAGCTACACCTGTCTTTGTAAGCCAAAATAAAAAAAATGCCTAGAAGTTTGCGGACACCACAGCCAAAATAAGTACTTTGCAAAAGGCCTTTCCAGCAAAGATGGGAAAACCAGCAGGCACTCTGGCTCTGGGTGGAGGGGTCTACTTCCATCAGGACGGAGAGCGCAACGTAGATCGAATCTGTGTTCTGCTGAATTTCCTTTGCTGCCCTCTCTGTGGAGAACCAAGGACCAGCTGAAGGTGGTGGTTTGGGGAAAGGTCGTTTGTATTAGAGAAGATGCTGTGGAGGTGAGGTTAATTAAATTGGAGTGGATTACATTTGGAACAGTGAAAATCAATGCTATAATGTTACAATTTTAGCATGTTGTCAAATGTTTTAGTTTTTAAATGTTGAAGATGTTATAATTTTATTTTAAGATACAATTTTCATCTCGTATGGTAATATTTACTGTCAGAAATTAGTAATTTTGTAGAATCAAATCTCAATAGCTTCATTCCCTATTTTTATTTATTTATTTTTAGTATTTTTTTTAAGATTTTTATTTATTTATTTGACAGAGAGCAAGAGATCACAAGTAGGCAGAGAGGCAGGCAAAGAGGCAGGCTCTTCGCTGAGCAGAGAGCCCAATGCAGGGCTCGATCCCAGGACCCTGAGATCATGACCTGAGCTGAAGGCAGAGGTTTAACCCACTGAGCCACCCAGGTGCCCCACCTCACTATCTATTTTTAATGGACTTTATTTTTTAAGAGTAGTTTTGGGTTTACAGCAAAGATAAAGTAACAAATACAAAGATTTCCTCCTGTCCCCACATGTCCATAGCCTCCCTACTATCAAAATCTTGCACCAGAATGTTGCCTTTGTTATAATTGATGAACTTGCAATGACCCATAGTTACTATCCAAAGACTACAGTTTATATTAGGGTTCACTCTTGGTGTTGTGCATTCTAACGATTTTGACAAATGCATAATGACATGTATCCCCCATTATACAGAATATAATGTATATAATACCCCCATCATACAGAGTAGTTTCACTGCCATATCAAAAATTAGTTAAACTTTCTCCTGTGCTGTCTCTAAGAGTTTTATAGTTTTGCATTTTACATTCAGGTCTGTGGTCCATTTTGAGTTACTTTCGGTGAAGAGAGTAAGATTTGTGTCTGGATTCATATTTTTGCATGTGGATGTCCAGTTATTCCAGTAAAATTTATTGAAAAGACTGTCTTTGCTTCATTGTATTGCCGTTGCTCCTTCTGTTCTATTGATCTATTTAAATACTTTTTCCTTCCTTCCTCTCTTCCTCCCCCCTCTCTCCCTTTCTTTTCTCCTTTCTTTCCTTCTTTCTTTCCTCCCTCCCTTCCTTCTTTTCTTTTTTCTTTCTTTCTACCAATACTACACTGTTTTGATTACTGTAGCTTTATAGTAATTCCCAAAGTCAGAGATTGTCAGTCCTCTGACTTTGTTCTTCTCCTTTATGTTGTGTTGGCTCTTCTGGGTCTTTTGCCTCTCAGTATAAACATTTGAATCAGCTTGCTGATATCCTCAAAAAGACTTATGAGGATTCTAATTGGGATTACATTGAATCTATAGATCAAGTTGACAATATTGTATCTTCTATCCATGCACATGTAATATATCTCCATTAATTTAAATCTTTGATTCTTTCATCAGAGTTTTATATTTTTCCTTGTAGAGATCTTGTACATATTTTATTAGGTATATACCTCATTTTGGGGTATAGATTTAGACCTCATTTGGGAGGTGCTTATGTAAGTGGCATTGCATTTCCATTTCATTTTTTTAAGTTAGCTCTAGGCCCAGTATGGAGCTTGAACTCATGACCCCAAGATCAACAGTCATAATTCTGTACTGACTGAACCAAACAGGCACCCCTTATTTTAAATCCTGCTTGTCTATTGCTGATATATAAAAGAGTATGAACTTTTATTTATGCTCCTTGTTTTCTGCAGCCTTGCTCTAACTGCTTATTAGTTCCAAGAGATTTTCTTTGATTCCTTCAGATTTTTTACATAGATGATCATGTCATCTGTGAACGAGATAGTTTTATTTCATTCTTGGTTGGGATACTTTTTATTTCTGTTTCTTATCTTACTGTATTAAGTAGGACTTCCAGTACAATGTTGGAAAGAAGTAGTGAGAAGGGACACACTTGCCTTGTTCCTAATCTTAGCAAGAAAGCTTCTAGTTTCTCACCATTAAGTGTGATGTTAGCTGTAGGCATTTTGTGGGTGTTCCTTATCAAGTTGAGGAAGTTCTCCTTTATTCCTAGTTCTTTGGGAGTTTTTATCATGAATGGGTATTGGCACATTTTTAATTAAAATCACTTATGATTTTTTCTAGTACTTTTATGGTTTTTTAAAAATTTATTTAAAAAACTATTTATTTCTGTATGTATATAATCTCTGCACCTAATGTGGGGCTCAAACTCATGACCCTGAGATCAAGAGCCAGCCTGACTAAGCCAGCCAGGCATCCCACTTTAATGGTTTTCACTTAAAATTTTTGGCCCCTCCCTCCCTTTCCCCCTTCCTTCCTTCCTTCCTTCCTTCCTTCCTTCCTTCCTTCCTTCCTTCCTTCCTTCCTTCTTTGGTATACATTGCCTTAATGATATTTTGTTTTGTTTTGTGTAAGATTTTATTTGTAAGCAATCTCTACACCCATTGTGGGGCTTAAACTCACAACCCCCAGATCAAGAGTCACGTGTTCCACCGACTGAGCAGCCAGGTGCCCCAGTCTTTTATTAACTAGAATTTGAAAGAATTTTCAGTGCTATGAAGAGAAAGAGACAGAGGAGGAGACAAAGAAGAGAGAGGGGAGGACTGTGAGTGGAAGAGAAGAGGAAGAGAATTTGAGAAGAAGGATGAATCTAGGACGATGGCAATTGGTCAGAAGGGAAGTGTGGAACGAATGGAAGAGCACCAGGTGGGCATTCCACTGGGCTACCACAGCAGCAGGATGTGGCACAGAGATTTGCGTTCCAAGGTTGGAAGTGTTTGACCACCCACGGGTGGTGGGAAGGGTGCTGGCTTGCACTGCTGGAGCCAGAGCTGGGGAGAATCTCCTGCTGACACTCTGGTATGCATAGACACATTCCTGGGACATTCTTTTTTTTGTAAGATTTTATTTATTTATTTGAGAGAGAGAGAGTGAGAGAAAGCATGAGAGGGGAGAAGGTCCGAGGGAGAAACAGACTCCCCATGGAGCTGGGAGCCAGATGTGGGACTCAGTCCTGGGACTCCAGGATCATGACCTGAGCTGAAGGCAGTCACTTAACCAACTGAGCCACCCAGGCACCCTCCAGGGACATTCTTGATGGCTGTTCTCCTTCCTCTGCCCTTCCCCAGATGTCCGCCCTGAGGCGGAGCCATACCAGACCTGCGTAACAGGGGCCGTGTGGGCCTGATGGAGGGCAGGCTAGGCACTGCTGGGCCAGGGTCCTGGAAGAACACAGATTCAGATTGTCAGTCACAGGGAGGACCCATCAAGAGTTCCCTTTTCCCCTCCATCCTGGCCTACTTGTCTTCTACAGCTGCCTCCAGAACCCCCTCTTTCTACAAGAGAGATGCTCCAACAGTTGGAAGGGGGTTTCCATCCTACCCACTCCAAACCCTCAAGAACTTTCATGACCACCTCAGGCACGCCCACCTTCCCTGGTCCTTCCCCCACCCAGGGTCAAATTGCTCCTTTCTTGGAGCAATTTCTCGCTTTTAAAATGGCACCCTCCCCCTCCCCCCCATGCCCAGCTCTCCCTTTCTCTTCCTTGGTTTCTTGATTTTTCTCACATGGTACATTTCAGAACCTGACAGGCTCTACCTCCTCTTTGTTTATTTGTTTTTTGCCAGTTTCCTCAACTAGAATGGAAACTCCACAGAAGTATGCAGGCCTTTTGTCTCCTTGTTGCTATTCCATTCCCAGGACCTACTGCCCTGCCCTGTTCTTTATAGCTTTCAGCATGTATCTGTTGACTAAATAAATGCATAAATGTCAGGTACTTCTATTTGTCAATTAGTTCAGTCAGGCTTGTGTAAATTTTTTTTTATTATATTTGTCTCATTTACCACAATTTAAGGATGGAGATCCTGCCTTATTTGAGCAATGTTCATTCATTTGATAAATATTTATTGAGTGGCTACTATATGCTCTCCAGGCACTGTGGGAAGCATAAGAGACACAGACAGACTTGGCCCTTATTCTCATGAAATTTGCAGCCCAGCCATGAATACAGATGACCAGGGAATAAAAATTAAATGGGATGATTATTTTACTAGGAGATTCACCCTTCCACAGGATTAATGTAGCGCCTGACACTCAATTTTTATTGAACCAAATACTCCTTCAGTGCAAGGATGATATTGATGTCATATTCCTACTGAGAGATTATAGGGAAATTAATTTCATGCTTGTTTTCAATTGCTCCCATTTCAACCTCAGAATTAAAATAGAAGTAAAAAAATCATTAGTCTCTGAATCTTAAATCAGCTTACACATTAATATGATTTGGGCATCTGTTGTCTCCCAGAGGACCCTGCTATGTGTCCACTGCCTGATCACAAATACGTGTCCTTCGCTCAGCAAATGACTCAACAGCAGTGAAGTATTGTCTCTCTCTGAAATCAGACTAAGTTCAGTGACCCAAATCCAACTACCTTCTCTTCTCTCCCTAGAATTTTCTCTACCGAGGATTTTCAGACCTTGAGTGAAAAGCTCCCCATCTGGACTAGTGTGATGGTTGCGTGCTCAGCTGATGCCATATTCCTTCATTGCATGGTCCCACCCAGACTCTAGCAGCACATCTGTGGTTGACAATAAGTCTGAGTTCACATTTTGGCTCCGCCATAGGCATTGTCATAGGAACTGAATGCATGCCCAAAGGATTGTAAACAAGGAGATATTCAGCAACAAATATCAAAAGGAAAAGGAAAAAAAAAAGTTGGTTGTCTTTCTCTGTTCTTTCTAGTTCCCCAAGATTCCTTCACGGGTCTTCATGAAAACCCTCCACCATATTGGTTTCCACCTAAATGTTCTCCCTAAATGACACAGCAGCCTCTGTCTTAGGAGAAAATGTATTCCCTCCAGCACATCACCCTGTCGAACTTGGTCCAGCTGCCCCAACACGAGATAGCAGAGTGTGAGGAGATAGGCCAAGACTAAGAACAATGCTGCTGTGGTCACCAGCAGGAGAATGGGGGCGGGGGTGGGGGGCGCACTGGAGTGGCCAAGCAGAGCACTGGTCTCTGCTGCCTGCTGTTGAAAGAGTCAATTGTCACTGGGGAGAATTATGGGCTGGTAGAGGTGAGTCCAGAGAGAGAGAAGAGGCAAATGGTGCTCCTGGGGCAATCCGGCTCCTCCCAGAGTACTCCCATTCATGCAGGGACCTCTGCTCCATGTTTTCTTCTTCCTCCCATTCATAGGGCTTCTGGAAGTTCTTCCTCTGAGCTTGTCTTTCCCTGTCTGACCATATTCACTTTGGAATCCTTAGGGACTCACAACGTTCAAGATGTGGGTCTTGAGCATACTGCTTATCAAGGTGCTTGTTCAGCCTCTGTGGTCCTGGGGTACACACAGAAAGGTGAACAAAGCCACAGTTTGTTCACACAGGGTCCACAAATAGGGGTACATGTATTTTCTTCTTACTTACTCTTCTGTTAGTGGAGTGACACACGCATCGTGGTCTGGCACAGATTTTCCTGATTTTAAAATTAAAAGTCACACATCTTTCAGTCTCAGGCAAACCAGGATGGTTGGCTGCTACCTCTGCAAAGGAAATTTGGAAGATTTCCATATGTTCTCCTAGGTGGGTCTGTGTTCCCCTGACCTTTATATCCCCTAAATGGAGCCTCCAGCCTCACACATGGCAAATAGGGGCTCAATGATGATTTGGGAGCATTCCCCCCTCTAGTAGTGCAGATACTGTGTGCTGACCATCACGCTGTCTCAGCAGTGCTCTCAAATGGAAACCTTGCATGTAGGACGGAACTGAGCAAGAGGTAAGTCAGAGCCCATAGCACAGAGGTCTTTCCTACATAAAAGAGTCTGAGGGGTACCTAGAACTCTAGAACCGCCTGGCTCAGATCCTCCTTTGCTGGCCGGCTGGACACCTGGGCAAAGGCAGAGACAGGCTGTGCCTCAATTTCCTCATGCCCAACAGCAGGAGTCCCTACCTCTTGTGATTTCGAGAATTAAGTGATAATACAAAGTGCAAGCATTGGGCCTGATGTACCTACTGGACAAGAACCCAACATTACCCCTTATGTTATTATTATTAGTAGTAACCAACCAGGCTAATGGTAAATGGGGCCTGTGTTTTCTAATATGTTTAGAAATCAAATTATGTGAAGGCAACCCTCTCCAGTCCCCTCTCTTCGGGAGCTTTTTACTATGGCTCAATAAACTTTGCTGCTGATCCAAGAAAAAAAAAGTGCTCTCTCTTTTTCTCCCTCTGTCAAATAAATAAAATCTTTTTTAGAGGGCACAAGCAGGGAGAGGGGAAGGGGCAGAGGGAGAGGGAGAAGCAGACTCCCTGCTGAGCTGGGTGCCCGATGTGGCTCGATCCCAGGACCCTGAGATCATGACCTGAGCCGAAGGCAGATGCTTAACTGACTGAGCCACCCAGGCACCACTAAATAAATAAAATCTTAAAAAAAAAAAAAAAAATTACGTGGGTGAAACACAAAGCTCTCTGAAAACAGGAATAGATGATATGTGAAAATAGCCTAATATTTGGATTAATATTTAAAAGATTGAATAAATGAATCCATAAACTCCAAAGGGGAAGAAGGACTTTATCTCCATTATTTGAAAAGGTAGTGGAAATATGTCATAAAGGACAATCTTGACTGGCAGAAGATGGGCGGATTAAACCAAACAGTCCCTTTAGTCTCTGGATTTTTTTTTTTTAAAGATTTTATTTATTTATTTGACACAGAGAGAGAGATTACAAGTAGGCAGAGAGGCAGGCAGAGAGACAGGGAGAGGAGGAAGCAGGCTCCCTGGCGAGCAGAGAGCCCGATGTGGGCCTCGATCCCAGGACGCTGAGATCATGACCTGAGCCAAAAGCAGAGACTTTAACCCACTGAGCCACCCAGGCGCCCTAGTCTCTGGATTTTAAAGGCTTTCACACTGTTACAAAGATGCGTGTGCCTCTGGGAGAAAATTTGATATAGTTTAAAGGTGAAGTATTGAATTTTCCTGACTTATAGAATACAAGGCCAAAATAGAGTAACGGCTTGGTCTCCAGTTCACCAACCTCAGCCTGTCTCAAGAGACATTTATATATGGTAATGTTTATTATTCATAAAACAAGAAAAATTTGAGGATCATATAGGATCTCTCAGGACTAAGGGGCAATTTGGACACAGCTTATTTATAGTAGTTCGTAAAAAGTTGTGAAATGGGAGCACGACTGATTTATTTTAAAGGCATTGCAGTTTTGTATCATCTGAAACATTCGGTTTGGCTAAGGAAAATCAGTTCCTTTCCTAAAGCTTTGACAAAAATCATAGAAAGATGTTGCCTGGTTCATCTATCACAAAATAGGGCACATATGCCACAAAGTCACAATTATCTATTTATTCTGGGATTAGACATAGGGCTAGACCAAGAACAGATTAAAATGATCTGACTTCATTAGCTTAATTAGGGAGTTCCAAATTAGATTTTCGCGGCTAAATTCTTCAGTCATTCAGGGCGAGCAGCTGTTGTCAGTCGCCAACCTCAAAGGTAGAGCTCCCGGAGCGGCTTGGCGAGCCCCTGGCCCTCCCAAAGCTGACCTCAATGAAGGACCGCGGGAAGCCCATGGGGCTGCATCCTTGCGGTCCTGCGTTGCTTTGACCTAAAGAGCCATTTCAAGCATTGTTTCCAGCAGAGACCCCACTGACCTTTTCCATTATCACTGAGACATGTGTTTAGCTCTGCTTAATCTGCGGGGCCCAGTGCAAAATAAAAATGCAGGGCTCTCTGTTCAAAAAGTGTTTACTATTTCAAGACACAGCAGCAGGACATGAGCCCAGCACTGGCCCTGTGCAGCGGGACATGCCCAGAAGCTGATCCTGCCTTGCCATCTGAACTGTGCACAAACTTACCATCTAGGATGTGGTTCTCACATTCCCTCTACAGATAGGTCCCTATTTACGATGGTTCAACTTACGATTTTTGAATTTGCAATGGTGTGAAGGTAATACACATTTAGTAGAAACCGGACTTTTGACTTTTGAATTTCAGTCTTTTCCTAGGTTAGGGATATACAGTGAGATCCTCTTGCCCAATGCTGGGCGGCCACCACACCCTTCGTCCAGGCACGCCGTCACTAGAGTAAACAACCAATACGCCAACAACCATTCTGAACCCAGACAACCATGCTATTTGTCACTTTCAGTACAGAACTCAATACATTACATGAGATTTTCAATACTGTGTTATAAAATAGGCTTTGTGTTAAATGAGTTCGACCAACTGGCGGCTAGTGCAAATGTTCTGAGCACATTTATGGTAGACTAGGCAAAGCTATGATGTTCGATAGGTTAGGTGTATTAAATGCATTTTCAATTTATGATATTTTCAATTTATGATGGGTTTATTGGGACATAAACCCATGGTAAGTGAATAAAGATCTGAACTCAGGAAGTAATGGCTGAGGTCCATTGTAAGTGCATTTTGTACATAATGCATACATGATTGGATTATTTACCAGGTGGGCACCACTTTTTTTTTTATCTTGATATACATTAATACAGCATGATACAATCCCTAGAAGTAGTATTCACAAAAGGAAATGCACTGTCACAAACCAAAAATACCAAAAGGTACACCAGCCTTGGGTTTGATTATCATTGAATGACTTTGACATAGCCTGGAAAACATAAATATCATTTATAGAGTCCTGGAAGCCTAAACATGCAGAGCTATCATCTGATTTAAAAAAACAAGTAAACAGGGCGCCTGGGTGGCTCAGTGGGTTAAAGCCTCTGCTTTCGGCTCAGGTCATGATCTCAGGGTCCTGGGATCGAGGCCCACATCGGGCTCCCTGCTCAGCGGGGAGCCTGCTTCCCCCTCTCTCTCTGCCTGCCTCTCTGCCTCCTTGTGATCTCTCTCCCTCTGTGAAATAAATAAATAAAATCTTTAAAAAAAATAAAATAAAATAAAATAAAAAAATAAAAAAACAAGTAAACAAAAAAACAAAAACAAAAAATTTGAAGCTTAACAAGCTCATGGACCAAATTCTACAATAGAAATTTTGTCAAAGATCTTTCTCAGCAACAGTAAATTCTATTCCTTGGGCATGATAATGTCCAATGAAGTAGAGACAGAATACCCAGACAAATAAGCTAGAAGGTCATTTGGAACATTATCGGACCAGCTATGTGTCAGCGTGGCATCAAGTTCCAAGCAAGTTAAAGGTCAGTTGAGCAAAATATCAACCAACTACCTTGATAACCTGTCTCCTTCTAGCTCCTTACCGGCCGCATCTCTCCGTCCCTCCTCTCTGCTTCTACATTATCCTTTCTTGGCAATTTCATGCACCCCTGTGCTTTGAATCTTACCTCCAAGAAAAAAACTCGGGGGGATCCCAGCCCTTCTGTCCCTGCGTGTTAGCTGTGCACCTGCATGTGCTTGTGAGGTACCTCCACCCTTGGGTTCCAGGTGCACCTGAAATTCAGTTAGAAACCAATAGCAGTTCCCCACTCTCCTGATCATGAAACCTCAGCACGCTTTAGTTCCCATTTCTCTTTTCCTCTCTCCTTCACATTCAACCAGATAATGACAATCATGGTTCCACACCCAGAGGGTTTCTCGAATCTGGTTTCTTTTCCCATCTAGAGCCAGACCTGTGACCGACCTCCAAGTCCTGGCTTTGCCTCCTTCAGCCACCTGCAATAGACAACATTAAACTCTCTTCAGCTCCAACACTCTCCTGCTCAAAAACCTTCAGCCCACAGAGTAAATTCTTTCACTTGCATTTTTAGCTTCCTGAAACTGATTTTCATTTACCTTTACATTTTCTCTTCCAGAAAGGACTCCTTTGTGTGGATCTTACCCTCCAGTCCAAACCACTCCTCGTGACTTTTGAATACACTGGATACTTTCCTGTCCCCATGGTATTCTTATCCCACTTGCCAGCACTTTGCTGAGAAAGGCTTCCTCCCCTTTTATGCTCACCAAGACCCTCATCCTTCACAGTTCAACACATCTGGGCCTGCTCCACGGAAGCACTCCTAGGTTGTCCCAGGCAGGGATCGTTTTCCCCATTGCAAGTTTCAACTCCTCTGTGCTGTACTTGTCAAGGCACTCATCACATCCAGTCAGATGCTGAACCTTCCGTTCTAGATTTTACAAGCAGCTTTGAGGATAGGCCTTTTGTCTTAGTTTCCTTTACTGAGCTCAGTCAATTATTGACTAAATAGTGGTGATTAAAAGTAGAAGTGATCATCATAGATGTCACAACCAGCTTTGCAATTGTCACTAACTATGAGGGCTGAGAACTCAGTCTGTTAACACACATTGTCGTCTCTTACTGCCTCTGTTGTCCCCACCTTAGTCCAAACCACAAGCAGCGCTCCTTGGATTGCTGAATAGCCCCTAACTGGCCTCCCCATGTCCTCCTTGTCCTCCAAATCTTACCTCCACATGTTGGTCAGGAGGTATTCTGAAAATGTCCATTCTCCTCACCCCCTTGTTTAGAACCTTCCAGACTTTCTATAGAGGAAGGGCTTAGGTCACACTTTGGTTGGAAAGGAAGCCTAGGAGAATTGTCTTGATGCCATATTTGTGGCCCAAGGACACTGCTCTCTTAGTCAGTATATAAAAAGTTGAGGCTGCTCCGGATGGCTGATGGAGAAAGCTAAAATATTCCCCAAACTACATGGCTGCTGGAACCTGGTTCCCCACTAGAGTGTGTCAAGTGAGGAGAATCAGAAAGTAGGCAGAGACTGGGCCCTGCCTTGGTTTGGAATCTACCAGAGGGTTCTCCCCCTTGCTCTATCCCCCCTTCCCTCTTCTGTGATGGTTCCCTTCCTGACTCTCAGCTACCCTGGCCTTCCTCCCTATTCCTTCCTGGGGCTGCATGTGGAGCTGTCCTCCCTTTCTTTTCCAGTACCTCCTTCAATCTGTATAAGAACAGAGAATTCTTGCCAGGCTTCTCAGGCGGGCCTTGCTCCTGCATCCGGGGTGGTGCGGCGGG
>LNAC01000787.1:364934-505726 GCA_002007465.1 Ailurus styani | reverse complement strand
GGGGGGGAGGAGGAGCGGGGACCAAAGCAAGCTCAGAAGATCTACGTATAAAGTGAGAGAAGCCGTACTCTGGAAACACAACGTTTCACACATGAATGAGGGCAATTCCCCTCAGTGGGAGTGACAGAGCACTATCATTCTCACAGGTGAAAGAAAAGATTCTTCTCAGCTTATGCAGAGAACCAACCTCTTGTAATGATTTAAAGGCATGAAAGAACAGTGTCTGCTCGCACCACCTACAAGCAATTCCATGCACATTATTAATGGCGAAAACATTTTCTTCTAGTGCTTCATGTTGTTGGAGGGAGGAAGAGAAGAGAGAAAGGAATTGGAGTGCCGCCTACCTACAAGCTCTCCATCTATCGTAGGAGGAGCCGTGAATAACTGTTGTGCTTCCCACACATCCACAACAGTAAGATTGTGTGTGGCTGCGGGGTATTTCCGTGAAAATTCAGAGAAACGGCTTCAGAAGGAAATACCAGTGGCCCTTCCCTGTGCTCACAGATCCTCACATCTCCCCAGGAAACAGGCCCTGAGCTGCATGGAGGCTCCTTGCTTTCATCTGGGGTGATGGTTATGGATTAGTTGGAAGCTAAGTGTTTAGCAGAGGTTAAATAGAGAGAAAGAGAGAGAGAGAGTTTGTCTGGGTTAACTCCCTTAGTTTTGCTAGGCTTACAAAAGAAGGGAAGCAAGGTACATGATACAGGGCCCCTGGCCGTCAAGCCCGCGGGGAGATATGTTGTCACCTGAGCGTTGGGAGGAAACCAGCAGGTGTCTCCTGCACATTGCAGCCCGGAGTGTCCTTCGGTCCACCAGCAGAAGCCTTGTCCTCCCAGAAATCCTGCCTGGGTGCCAGGTGCCAGGTGCCATGGAGGCCGTCTGGCAACAGGATGAGAAGAGGTCAGATAACTGGTCAGGCTTTCCGTTGGAAGCTGGAGGTTATCCGCGCAAGGCAAGGAGTGCCTGGCATCATTAGGCCCGCCTTCCCAGTCTCGGGCTGGCTTTTCTCCCCTTCTTGGCCTTAATTTTTCCAAATGATATTACCCTTCCAAGAACATGGGCTCCAAATATTTTCATTATCTTTAAAGACTCGGAAAATATAGCAACATACATAATGAAGAACCAAAATCTCAGAGCCCCATTACCAGAGATGACCACTGCTTCTGTTTGAATTTGCTCTTGGATGTGTATTGTTTTACATGGTTGAGATAATACTGGGTGGCAATTTAAGATTCTATCTTGCTTTTTTTCCTGCTTAGCTCATGTTATCATAAGCATTTGCTCATGTCATAAAAAATTCTTTCTACAGTAATGTGAGAGGGGAAATGTGTATTATTAGCTACTGATACAAGAATTCCTTTTAGGGAGAAATTTGCCTTTATTGAAAAGAAAGCTCTGGGGAGGAGCAGGGGGCATCCTTTGTCTGTTACTCCAGGGAGCTGAGGGAGCAAGGGTGTGAGAGTGAGGGGGAGCTGACTTGCATACTCTGAGCCTCCTCGGTGGCTCCTCACAACAGTAAATCATCCAAATCACAAAACGCTTGTGGGGAGAGTGGAAGCTGAATTAGGCGGCCCTGGACAGAGCAGTGGCAGGAAAAGAAAAAAAAAAAGCATTTGGAAGGAAGGAAGCTCTTGGTAATCTACACAATTAGTGGGAAAGAATTGCCTTGTCATAAATTGGAGCAGAGAATCAGGCCACATTAATCAGACATCTGAGAGACAAGGGGAGGGCCTCCCGGGTCCTGGAGCTGATACCAAGTTGACATTCACAGTCTTTGATGGTTGCCTAGAGTTCCATTAACTGGCACTATCATTTAAATAACTTTTTGAATAACTTTGTGTTTGGGCTCATGTCTTGGACACTGAAAGCACTAGGTCAAATGGAACGAGCATCTTAAAGGAACCGGTTACACCACCACCTGGTTGTTTTCCAGAATGTCTGCAAACAGGGAGTGTGAGAGACTTTGTGTCCTTGCCACTAACCTGCTATTTTTGTATCTACTCCACATGCTACTGCCACCAAGAACCCTTGTTTTCAGCTCAAGTAGAAATAATTTGTCTTATAAACCTTGTAATGCCTCACTTTCATCCCCTAAAGGCAGGAACTATATTATTGTTGTTATCATACAAACGTCCCCTTGAACTATACGGCAAGCAGTTTGAAAGCAGACTCTGCCTTTCTTAAACCTGCTGTGCCATCAGTATTACAGGGAGCAGCCGCCCACATTGCCTGAACACAGTGGGCAGCACCTGACACTCCTGCTTTGTGTCTCCTGACCCAGATTCCTAAGAGGATCAAGTTCTAAGGGCTGTTGCGATTTAATTCCATGACTGCGCCACTGAGGGGATCTCTGGGGAAGTCTGGAGAACAGAGAAGTGCCAGAAGGCTGCGAATGGGTGAACAGTGCGGTGGGGTTCAGAGACTGACCGAAGGTTGGGGAGGTGGGGCAGATTCTCGCGAGAGTGTAAGCAGAATGATTCCAGGAGGGGAGGCTGTGATCACCAGGCGTCAGCAGGGGCTCAGTGAGAACATTCGGACTAACCTAGTTTTTTCGGCTGCCAGTATTCTGGTGGTGGCCCACCAAAGAAATGTGAAGAGCTGGAAGTGTCTGGAACTTGGTGCTAGCAGTGGTTCTTCTGACCCTCCTGAGATGAGGTGTGAAAAGGTGGGTTGGTTGCAAATCAAGACAAGTTAGTGAATCCACAACTGCCTGAACAAATCTACCCTATCGGTTTGCAAACGTGCAGATCAGTGGCCAGATGTTAGTGTGGAGAGAGGTTTTTTTGTTTGTTTGTTTGTTTGTTTGTTTGTTTTTAAAGTAATGTTCTTCAGAGCTTTCTTCTGGTCTCTGAATGGGCCCATAGTCTTGTCAGGAACTTTGAAGAAGATGTGGAAGGAAGAAGTAAGTCACGAGTCCAACGCAGGTTTGGCTGAAAGCAGCGGAGGAGCATGAAAGCAGTGGAACACAAAATCAGGATCTAGAAAGGCCTGATGAATCAGAGCATCAGGCCAAATTCCATAAAATGGAATTTAACTTGGGTCCCTCAAAACAATTGCACAGGATTAGAGTGAGAGGCAACACATTCCAGGTGACAGAATTTCTATGTGGTGGCAGTCAAAAATTCCACTTTGATTCACTATCCATATCTAGAAGACAGGAAGTTGTGGTCATTGTGCTCTGTACTGGCCTGGGCACACCCTGGAATATGACACTAAATTCTCAGTGAATTAGAGGATGATAAGGAACAGATCTCAGTGAATGAGAGGATGATAAGGAACAGGTCAAGAACAAAGAAGGCTACCCTAAAAAACCAAAGTCTTGGAAATACTTGAAAGGTAGTTTCCAGAAGAGGTGTCATTTGGAAGTATGTATGAACTTATTTTCTAGAACCAAATAGAAGTTGCAGCTCTCCTGGTGGATGGTATTCTCTCTGACTGTCATTATAAGCTTTTTCATCTCGCCTGTTGTTTTATGCTATGATCTTGCTGCTCTTCAATAAAGACGTCAAGTTATTTATCCTTCCCTTGAATCCAGGCTACCCTGGGACTTATTTTGATCAATAGAATTTGGTGGATGTGGTGATATATAACTTTAAAGATGGCCCTTACCAGTAGGCAGCTTTTACCTTTGTGGATTGAAATGTTTGCTTTTGGGGTCCAGTTCTAGGCGCCCTCACACTGCAGTCCATGACAGACCTCAGTGGATTCCAGGCAGAGAAGAAGATTCACCTCACTGAGCCCTGAGGAAGTATCTGATCCATGAAATTCTGAGCAAATACAATGGTCATTGTTTGAAGCCACTAAGTTTTAGAGTGGTATGTTATTCAGCAACCAATCCCCAAAACAGTGATTAAGAAGGTGGACTATGGGGGCACCTGGGTGGCTCAGTCGGTTGAGCATCTTCCTTCAGCTTGGGTCATGGTCCTGGTATCCTGGGATCAAGTCCCACATCAGGCTCCCTGCTTGGCAGAGAGCGTGTTTCTCCCCCTGCCTCTGCCTCTCCCCTGCTCACGCTCTCTCTCCCTCTCTCAAATAAATAAATAAATAAAAATTAAAAAAGAAAAAGAAAAAAAGAAGGTGGACTATGGAGCCAGACTGTTTACTAGCTATTACATCTTGAGAAAACATTTAATTTCTTTGCCCAGTTTCCTTTTCTGTAAAATAAGGAGGACCAACCCCATGATGACTGTAAGGATTAAATAAGGCATGAGAATCCCTTGGAATAATACCTGGCCCATAAAAACTGGTCAGTACTAGCATAGTAATAGGACTAAGGGGTGCAAGCTGTGAAGATACAAAATAATTCAACTCTATTTAAAAAAAAAAAAACTCTAATGGAATTGTCCAAACATGGAGTAAGCTGCTTCTGGATGTGGTGAAGCCCCCTTCCTTGGAGATTTCCAATCATGAATGGGTGGCTGTTTGTAGAGTTTGGTGATTGACAACCCTGTCAACCTGACTGTTCTATGCCCTGTCACGTTGGGGCCAAGTTTTTGATGGAGGAGGCACTCAATGTACTCAATACACTTTTCTTGAATTGACTTGAGCTAGATATAGAAGAAAGACATACTCATCCGGCTAGATCATTACAATTTTGAGATTACCAACATATTTTACTTGGCGTAATATTTTCTCATCAACCATTAATGTTCCTGTACACATCCTTATGAGGTCAGCATCACCATTCCTGTAAGATGAAGGACTTGAAGCAGAAAAGCTAAGTGGCTTATTAATTATTGAATGAACTGCTTAGAGCACCTTTCTGCTTGTGAATTCAAGGCTGGAACACTAGGCTCAAGCCACTCAGCTTCCTTGCCCAGCAAGGTGGTATAGAGACTGTCCCAATCTCCCCCAAATACGGGGGCAAAAAGGCACAAAGACACAGGACAGATCTTACTTCTCTCCAGCTTCAGAGCTCAAGAAGAAACCCCACGTAGCCCCTGAATTACAGAAGTTCAAGAAAGGAGGAGCTGCCCTTTCTTCAGAAGTTAATGAAGGAAAGGGAGTTCTGGAATGGGAGCCGTCCTATCTGTTATGAACTAATAAAATGTCCCAGACCTGCTCCCAAGGGCCCTGAGAGATAACAACCCCAAAGTCACTTGCAATTCAGCTGACTGTTTCTTGCCAGGTCATTCTAGGGCAGGGCACAAGGCAGGGAGAGAGAAACAGGAGGGCAGAAGTTCTGGGGGAGCCGGGGGCGGAGCCCCAGCTCGCTTCCTGTGCTATTCAGTTTCTCCACACACTGGCATCAAAGACAGTGATCTTGGGGCTCTAAATGAGGACAGACTGACCCAAGAAACAGGGACAGGTGGTCACTTTGCTACTCACTCTGAAACCCCACATGGGGTATTTTAATAGTGCTCTCCATCTGTCCAACCTTGGGGGCTAATCCCTTCCTAATCTGAGCTGTAATATAATAATTGGGTAATCAGACAAGACACTGCAGAAAGCTCAAGCCATAGTTTTGCTGTTGTTTTTGGCTAGACTCTCCCTTTATTAGAGCAAAGTGTAGCTGACCTAGAAACTTCCCATTTGAGCTTCAGTCTTTGCTAAACAAAAGCAGACCCTCTGAAGAAGTATGCATGCTTAGAAAACACAACCCTCCTTCTTGGGGGTAATTTCAGTCCCTGCTCCCAGTGCATATAGGAATGAGCTGCTAGGGGACCACGTGATCCTGCTCTGTGCTGCAAACTAAAAAAAAAAAAAGAAGAAGAAGAAAAGAGGAGGAGAAAAGCTTCATGGTTAGCTGGGGCTAATGAGCTCACTGGTGTGTGTCCAGGAAACATCCCAGAATGAATACATCTGCTGAGATTTCTCTTTTAAAAGAAGTAACCTTGTTGTGGTGGATGGAAATGAAACATAAATGGAACCTGCATGAAGCCAGATCAGGGACTGAACCTAAAGCACACACAGAAAACCCAGTAGGTGGCTGGGCACTGGGACCGAAGTAAGCCTGGCTATTTGGGGATTAACCCATCATGGTGGAAAACATAAAATTCTTTTTCCCCTCAAAGGAGAAAAAAACAAACAAACTCCTGAGGCCTGATTGCACTGGCCGAGCACCTAGAAGGAAACAAAGATACTATCAGTCTAGTCGGCTAGATGTTTCCAGGAGTCTCCTGGTTGCCATCAAGGGCAGGGTCATGGCTTATTCATGGCAGCCCCAGCCCACAGTAGGCACTCAATAAGTGCTAATGGATGCAGCTAAGGCAACACAAAGGCCCTTCCTAAAATAGTCCGGAGGCGGCATTGGCCGCTGTGGTCAGGTGTTCATTCACTTGAGTCTGTTTCAAACACTTGCTAAATGTATTTGCTTTAACCAAAAAATATTCTCTCCAAAGGAGAAGGCTAAAAGAATGGAGAGAGCCAGGAGCGGGTAATAGGGACTGGAACGTGGGATCTGGAGACTGAACGCACGGTCTTATGGCAGGAGGAAACATGGAGGAAAGTGAGCCTACTGGGGGATGTGGGGAGGGGGGTTTCCATTCCCCAGAATGGCTGCAGAGTGGGCTGATTTGTTAGCAAATTCTGCTAGCTGTCTGCATTAATCTATTCTCTCCTTCCACAGTAATAGGGATGTGGCCAAGCACATGGTTAGACGATATTTCCCACCCTTTCTTGTAGCCTGATGCAGCCATATGACTAGTTGTCACCGTTGGAATATGAGAGGAAGTGATATGCACCATGTCTGAGTCAAAGCTTCTTCCAGGATCCCTTTCCCAACAACCGACTAGATGCGGACAGTGACAGGTCCCCAGGGGAGATATGAAGCGTGAAGCCTGAGACCCTGGATGGTCACATGGAAGAAACTTTTGTCCTATTGACTTGGATACCTACCTAGAGCTGGTAGGTGAGCAAGAACTAGATTTCTGTTGGGTAGAGTCATTATTTGGGGGGACCTGTTACAGAATCTAACACCATCTTGAGTAACGTTTAGAATATCAAGAGAAGTAACCCCCATCCCATGTAACTCATAAAGGGGAGATGATGGCCCCAGAAAGTGAGTTATCAGCCTCTGACTAAGATGACTGAGCTACTGACTTGCAGTTCTGCTGGTTGCAGAGGGAAGAACTCTACTCTTCCCTGTCAACACATCACTCAGTCCCTCCAAATCAGACTCATTTTACGGGAAGTGGGCCCTGGGGCACCATGATGATTGAGGCTGTGCAGAAAATGCCTGACTGTGTGTGATATGCCATGGGAATCTGCTGTACCTCATAGCGACACAGAGGAACCAGGGTCCCCGCCATGACGTGGGAAAATGCATCGGATAAATGAACTATGCAGGGAGAGCCATAGTTCCCCAAGTGATAACTAGTGTGTACAAAGCAGGTGGACAGTGAAATATTCAGGGAATTTGCTCAGACTTGTTGGAATAGAGACTATGAGAGCAAGTGTGTTTATGTGTTGTGTGTAGGGGGCTAGGGATGGATGGGGGTGGGAAGTTAGAGTAGAAGAGGTAGACAGAGTTGCAGAAAAAAGAAAACAGAAACAAGATAACTCTTTTTGAAGTTCAAAATAAGCCTTTAAAGCCCATGGCAGTATCTTTGAGTATAAGGGTTTTTTTTTACTTGCACAAGGCAGGGTCGTTTAAACTTTAAGAGCCAAGATTGTAGCCTCAGCGATAAATCTAAAAAAAACACATACGTGTTTTGCTGGCCTAGACTACTTAAGACCCCAAAGCTGTGGGGATGGGAGAAAAGAAGTTGGAGAGGAAGAAAGAATGATAGGGTCTTTAAAAAGAAGGGGCTCTGCTCCCTGCATGGTCCATCCAGGTTAGCTCCAAAGGAGTGGGCATGACACATGCTTTCCCATGTAACCACAAGCTTAGGAGCTGAGACGAGGAAGGACCCTGTCAGGAGCTGTTATGTATGTCGCCTGTGCCATCATGGCAGGGACAGGGGAGACGATGTTATGACGTGGGGCAGGGGCAGAACCAGAGTGGCATGGGAAAGCAAGGGAACTCTTCATGTTTCTGAGACTGAGGTTGAAGGAGCTGAGAAAGGGAGCCAGTGATCCAGAAGGTGTCATGGTGGCGATGAGGAGATGCTGTGGTAGAGAGCAGGTTGCTCTTGTGGCTGGAAACTGGGTGGGAAGGACAAACCTGGGCAGAGGGACTCCCATACCTGCACGGGCTGGTTCATGCTTACTGTCTATCTGCTGAAAGGGCTGGACAAACCCTGTGTGTGATGCTGCTCTGTGTCAAGAACAGTCGAATTTCTTTAATACACCCACAGGAGTGGGTGCTTGGGCTTTAATTCATTTCTTGCAGCCCCTCCAGGCTCTTCCTCTTGAATTCCTGTGCCTTGTATCCTCATTAACACCTGTGGGCCACCTCTTGGACTCTAGCTGTAGTTTGCACCCTCTCTGGGATCAGATGAGTCCCAATGCTGAGTTTGGCCACTGCCTAACATGCATTCATCCATGCCCAAAGCCCTGGCATCCTGTTCACATGGCCCTGGCTGTCCAACCTCATTGTGCCTGGTTTTGGCTTCCATGCACCCACTGTGGAACTGCCAGCTTGAAGGGACCCCACCCCACTCTCCAATCTGAGACGGAATATTTTCAAAGAGTAGCTCTGGCCATAGAGTGGCCCAGGAGAAAAGGGAATTATGGAGAGGAGCAGACCAACGGTTATGGTGTAACCTGTTTCTCAGGCCACCCTGGTTTACGTGCAGAAAACTGGAGAATACTAATAGCCACAGTGTTTCTCTTATTCTTTCCTATCCAGACAGCCCTTGAGGTTCCTCCTGGACAGTCCCTACAGACCCCAGGGGTCTCATGTGTGTGTGCCAACATCTAGTCTTGGCTGAAATCATTTCCTTTCCTGTGCACTCTGGCTGGCAATGGTGCTGTCCCTTCACTGTTGGCAAGCCCAGGAGTGCCATCCATGACCTTGTGGTCTGCCAGGGGTCCACACTTGTTGACCCAAATTGAATCCACCAAAGTGAGTCCAAGCACATCACAGTCTGTGCTGAGGGCTGTGTTGAAGGGTAAAGGTGAGTGGATGCTGTCACCTCTGCTTGCAGTGGTGCTTGCTGTGGGTTGAACTGTGGCTCCCAAAGACACGTTGACGTCCTGACCCCTCGATACCTGCAAATGTGACCTTACTTGGGAATAGGATCTTTGCCATTGTGATGAAGATATAAATGAAGAATAGGTGGTGCCAGAGTAGGGTGGGCCCTTGGTGCCATGTGACCGGTACTCTCCTAAAAGGAGAGGAGACACAGACAGATCCTTGAGGGAGAACATCATGCGACGATGGAGGAAGCTGGGAATGATATGTCTAGAAGCCCAGGGATGCCAATGATGGATAGCAAGAATCAGAAGCTAGGAGAGAGCCCCGGGAGCTACCCTGATGCCAACATCGCCAGCTTCCACAGGGCTTGTGCCCCGCCCCGACATTACAGACAAGTGCTCATTTTGCTTTTGTTTGGTCTTTTCTTCACACCCTCTTGCTCTACAATCCTGGTACAAACCGGCGGAGGCTAGGCCAGGGAGACACCTTAGGAGTGGTGACTTGCAGAACCCAGAACACCTCACCCCCTGAGCTTCCTGGCCATTCCAGAGCCCACATGGGACTGTCTCCTCTTGAGAGGAGTTCCTTCCCCTCAGCCGCCTCAGCTGTGCTCCAGGGTTGATGTGGAAAATTGTGAAATGGGGGGAGGGGTGCTTTTTACATTACATGTTACTAATTAGAAAAGAATTTCTCCTCTGTGTAAGCATATACCCACAACAGCTATTACCCCACACTGAAAGCCGATGTTCAGGACAGATCAGGAATCCAAATATGCAAATGAGAACATAAGAACTTCAGTCTAGCCTCAGCTGCCTGTGCTCAGACCTCTCTAGTCCTCGTCTGCCAAGTGCTTGCCTAGAGTTGTCTTCACAGAAAGGAGGCCACAGAAAATGCCCATAGCATGGACCACTGGGCCAGGCTCCATGGCAAGGGGCATTCACACATTTCTCCTCTGGCAACTGCATACTTCACCTTGTGGTCTCAGCATGTGTGAGGCCCTTGGAGGGCAAGGATAGACTTTGGTCACATGGACAGAATTAACTGCAGGATGAGGGTCAAGGTTGGCAAAACTGGAGCTCCTCCTGATGGTTCTCATAACAAAGACATTTGAGGGTCTTCAGTCCGCTCACCCTAAAGGAGAATTATGGTGGGTTGGGGTGGGGGTAGAGAAGGACAAGAGCAGGAAGGCAACATGGCCAGTTGGGCTGGGGTCCAGAGGAGGCTAAGTGGTCTGGAGATGGGCGTTGTGGGTCCCAGCTCAAGCATCATTTCCAGACGTCATTGGCTAAACATCATCCCTTTAAAGACCATAGGCAAATGTAAGGTAAAGCCAGCAGCCTTCTTAATGGGAATGCTGTGACAGGGGAGGTCCACAGTAGCAGCTGTACCCTGGCTTGAAGCGTAGCTCCTCCCCCAGCCTTTTCTGCAGAATGTTCTGGAAGATTCCCCTCAGATAAAAAAAAAAAAATTCCACCCAATAAGCTTAGGACACAGACTGGAGCTAGGCTGCTTAGAAGATACCCTGAAAAGGGAATTGATGATGACGACAATGATGATGATGGTGATGGTAAGTTCTCAAATGATTCCTCCTGTTTTTCTCCTATCTTTTTGTGTTGTTTTGATTATCCTCCTCCAAAGATGCTTGCTACTCAGAGAGAAAGGCCCCGACTGAATAATAAACAGTCCCTTGTGCCAAAAAAGAAAAGCATGCACATGTCTCTAGCAAAATCCGCTTGCTGTTCACATTTGCAAACCATCCTATCACTCTGAAACAGTGTTTTTCTGAAACATTTCTCCTCAGCTCCTTCCTACTCTAATTTTCTGTTTGCACTCTCAAATGGCCAGTTTGGGCGGCAGCTGGTGGCCATGGTGGAGTAGAGGAGAAAAAAGTGAAAGAGGAAACTATAACCCCAAACAGGGATAAAATGATCTCCACTGGTAAAATTACCTTCATTGCTATGATCTGTGTTTTAGGGACAGAAGTCACCATTTTCTGCAAAGGCAGATTTTGTTTCCCTGACTCTTAACTGTGAAGAGTGATTTAAGGTTTGAGTAAACCCTCATGATGGTTCATAACAAAGGCCTTTGGCTTCAGTCTGCCACCCAGCAGCTGGGCTGGAGCTCTATACATCCACAGCCCTCTCTGGCTCCTGGGCCCTGGGAAGGAGGCGCTCTCCCCCCAAGTGTCTTGATTTTTCTGGTAAGATCCCTGAAAGCTGGCCACATTCTCCTTTTTCTGATAGTCCCCAAAACAAGGATCCTGGCTCAGAGAATATTTGAAGGTCCCCGTTCACACCATGGCTTCTAAAGCTCCCCTTGGCCTTTGGGTGAGGATGATTCTGAGTGTCCTTGCTTTCTTCTGCCTCAGGGACAAGGACTCGCCAACACAGCATCTTCCCCCAGACTGAAGAATGCTTTGTCCCTTTCTCTTTGTTTGAGGTCTGTATCTCAAAGGAATGATACCCACCCCAAAGTCCTGGCCACATGCTCCCAGGAAGTGGGGTGGGTGTGGGGGGCAAGAATTCTCATGTAAATGAGACTCACATTGGCCTGTCCTGGTAGGTCAGAGCCCTGCAGTGGATAAGCAGTCCACCTTTCCCAACTTCAGGCTCAGGGATGGAGAAGGGGAGATTTTTTAATGGACGACTTCCTTTTTTCCTGATCCCACTCATAAACTACTTCAGATGGACACAGTTAGGTAGAACCCCACCAATCAGAGCCATTGTATATGTGTGTAAAAGAAATGAAAAATATTTTCAACTGCCTTCAAAAGCTTGTGAAGAAATAACAAATGCATTTCTCTTCATAGTTCTTCATACCTCTTTCCTCCCAAACAGCAATGAGGACCCTGATTCATCGTGGTAAGTGGTCAGTTAGAACTGGTCAAAGCATCTCTGGTCTCAGTTTTTACACTCTGTCCTGGAGACATGTGTGCTGATCATGGCAGAGACCTGGTCAGATTCAAATGCTGAGAATGGGGGCACCTGGGTGGCTCAGTCAGTTGAGCGTCCTATGGTTTTCGGCTCAGGTCATGGTCTCCAGGTCATGGTCCCAGGGTCATGAGATCGAGCCCCGAGTTGGACTCCAAGCTCAGCAGGGAGTCTGCTCAAGAGGCTCTTCCTCACCCTCTGCCCCTCTCCCCACTCAAGTGCTCTCTCTCTCTCTCTAAAATAAATAAATAAATAAATAAATAAATAAATCTTAAAAAAAAATAATGCTGAGAATGAAAACCTCTCCTGAATCCAAACTCCTTACTTTTTAAATTTCATAAAACAATGTTCTCAATAAAAATCAACAGAAAAGGGCAACCCCCAGGCCTAAATTCAAACCAACTGTGTTCCAGGCTATAGGACATCCAATGACCAACATGTTATTAGTAAAACTCCAACTTCAACCTAAAGAGAACGGAGTTTCTGGGTATAATTCTAGTAGCTTATAAAAAATAAAGTTTGAGATGATTAGGGAAAAGATGGATATTCACATATATGTAAATATCACATGTTGCTAAATAATATTTATCAATAAAATAAATGATATATTAACACATCTTTATCACATATTATTACATATTAAACATACATAAATTATATATATATATGTACACACTTCTCCAAATTTCTTCTTTTATCATTAATAAACCTTCAGTCAGATGAGGAAATTAGGTGTCAAGGTTACAATATTAGCAGTCACCTTCGAAGTCAGATTACAGAAAAGATCCCTGGATTGGGCTGTTCCCTAGAACAAGGTTTCTATTTTCCCCCGATTATGTGGGTCAGAGCAGCTGCAGAGACTGCTGCGCATTCAGGGACTCTGCTAGGCTTTCCCAAGTCCCATAGGGGAAGGGGGCTGCAGGAAGTCCTGGGGGATAGTGAAGAGGGCAGGAGATGGCAGAAGGGGATGCAGGAGTAAAGCCCGTGTCCTGCCTAATGGGAAAGAAGGCAGACCCTGGACTCCAAGGACCACCTGTAGAGTGGACCTGAGATTCCCAAACTGTGTCCTCCATCCTCTACTCATCCATTGTGACCAAATGCACGCTAGGCAGTGGCTTCTGTGACCCGAGCCCCTGGAGCTGGAGTCGGGGATAAAAACCACGGTTGTCCCTAAGGATCAGTCAACTTCCATCCTACAGAACTGTTGCACTTTCCTTGCAGAGAGTTGCTAATTGGTATTCGACTGATGGCTGGTGTTTTTGCAGCAAGAATCAGAACCGCATTAGTAAGGATTCAACATCGACCTGGAGATTGTGCTCAGCAGTGGACCAGACACAGATGTAAACAGACTTGCTCCATGCCTGCTGCGCTTGGTGCCCAAATGATAAGGACAGACATGAAAGGCTCAGGAAAGACCTAAAGACTCATGAAGTCCAGGATAGGCGCTCAGAGGAGTAACCATTTTGTGTTGGGCTGAATTTCTTTGTCCATTTTGGGGGTATCCTGTGAACCACGATTGGGTTTCTGGAAAGAACCTATCTAGAGGAGGAATCTGAAGGTGGGTAAGGTTGGATGGAGATTGGATGGAATCTGAATTCCATAAAGACGACTCTAATTTCCGCAATCGACTCGAGGCTGTGTTGCCTGCTCTTGCCGCACACACAAAAAAACTATGCAGCACAAAGCCAAGTCGGATCCTAAGTGGGTTAGGGTATTATATAAGCCCTTGGCGGGAGGGGAGATGGTCTTTTATGTGTGTTTCTTTTGCTGCAGCAGCGGCGGCGGCGGCGGCGGCAGCGGCAAGAGTGGCTCAGGTTGATTTAGAATACGGATGACAGTGGCCTGGCGCGAGCCCACGGCTGACGAAAGCTGCTTATCCCGCTCGGTTTCCATGGAGACGAGCAGGAGCAGCGGCGGCGGCGGCGGCGAGGCTGTCAGCGAGAGCGGCGGCGGCGGCGGCGGCGATCGCGAGTCCGCGGGGGTCTGCAGGAGGAAGGAGGAGGCCGGGGCCGGGACCCTCGCGGCAGACATGGACTTGCATTGTGATTGTGCTGCCGAAACGCCGGCCGCCGAGCAGCCGTCGGGGAAGATTAATAAAGCTGCTTTCAAATTATTCAAGAAGAGGAAATCGGGTGGCACCATGCCCAGCATTTTTGGGGTCAAAAACAAAGGGGATGGGAAAGGCTCGGGTCCGACGGGCATGGTGAGGAGCCGGACCCACGACGGCTTAGCCGAGGTGGTGCTGCTGGAGAGCAGCAAGAAGGAGGAGCCGCGCGGCGGGGGCGACAGCGGGGGCGGCGGCGGGGGTGGCCGCGGCGGGGGGCGGCCGAACCCGGGTCCCCCCAGGGCGGCCGGGACCGGCGTGGGCTCCCTGGCCAACAGCTCGGTGGCGAAGTCGCACAGCTTCTTCTCCCTGCTGAGGAAGAACGGGCGAGCGGAGAACGGCAAGGGCGAGCCGGCGGACGCGAGCAAGGCTGGCGGCAAACAAAAGAGAGGGCTGAAGGGGCTCTTCAGCAGCATGCGCTGGCACAAGAAGGACAAGCGGGCCAAGGCGGAGGCGAAGGGCGAGCGCGCGGGGGCCCCGGGCGGCCTCATCCGGCCGGGCTCGCTCACCGCCAGCCTGGAGTGCGTCAAGGAGGAAACGCCCGGACCCGCCGGCGAGCCGGAGAAGCCCAGCAGGGACGCGCCGCTAGACCCAGCAGGTGAGCTCGGAGGGGGAGAGCCGGAGCCGGCCTCCGCCGATCGCGCCCACGTGCCGGACCGCCGAGAGGCCCACAGCCCCGGGGTCCCTAAGGCCGAAAGCGCCCGGGGAGAGGACGCCGCGGGGCATCGGCGCGCCGAGAAGCCCCGGGCACCCCCCGAGCTGGGCGCTGGGGCGGTCCAGACGGCCGAGGATGCCTCCAGGACAGGTGACGATCCGGTAGAGACCGTCCCCCTTGTCGACTCGGAATGCGGCAGCGGCCGAGCGGCGGCCGTCCCTGACCCTTCCGCTGTTGATCCACCCTCAGACCCATCGGCCGATCGTATTTGTTTGATGTTTTCTGACGTGACTTCACTGAAAAGCTTTGACTCTCTTACAGGCTGTGGAGATATTATTGCAGACCAAGAGGACGAGGCAGGTCCCAGCTGTGACAAGCATGCCCCCGGGCCAGGCAAGCCAGTTCTCTCTAAAAAGAACCCCAGCGTGGTGGCCTACCAAGGAGGAGGGGAGGAGATGGCGAGCCCGGATGAGCTGGACGACACCTATCTCCAGGAATTCTGGGACATGCTCTCCCAGACCGAGGACCAAGGACCAGGGCCCCAAGAGGGAGCGGCCAAGGCGGCAGCAGCACTGGAAACCAAGGTGGTGGCCGAGACGTCCAAAGACGCCCGGTGTGCGGAAGGGGCCAAGGACATGTCCTCGGGCAAGCACAGGAGGCTCAACCGGATTCCCATCGAGCTCCATCCCAAGGAGGAGCCCAAACAGCCGGAGAAGGAGCAGCAGGAAGGCGTCCCCAATAGTGACGAGGGCTACTGGGACTCCACCACTCCCGGCCCTGAGGAAGATGGCACCGGCAGCGGCAAAAAGGCAGGCATCCCCCGGGATAGCTACAGCGGGGACGCGCTCTACGATCTCTACACCGATCCGGATGGAAGCCCGGCGGTCGCTCCCGCCACCGAGGAGACGTCCTGCTTGTCCCGGTTAAAGCCCGTGTCTCCAGTCACCATCACCTGTCCACTGCGAACACCAGGCAGTTTGCTGAAGGACTCTAAGATCCCTATCAGCATCAAGCACCTCGCGAACCTTCCATCCAGCCATCCCGTAGTGCACCAGCAACCAGTCAGGAGTGAGATGCCCAGAACAAAAATCCCAGTTTCCAAAGTGCTCGTCCGCAGGGTCAGCAACCGGGGATTGGCCGGGACCACCCTCCGGGCAGCGGCGTACCATGACAGTGCCAAAAAGTTGTAAGGTCTCCGAAGCCCAGGTGGATGGACCCCATGTCAAGGAATACAACTTTCCCTGGAAACCACTCAAATAAGTTTTGCTTCTCCTAAAGAAAGGCTTTTAGGACCACGCCTGCTCCAGAGCCTAGACCAAGGAGGTCTCTGGGCCACCAGCAGGGGCAGAATACACCAGAGAGGGGGAGCTGCACTTGGGATTCTCCTCTCCAGATAAGTTCCCTGAGAATTATTTTCAAGCACTTTTAATTTTTTACCTTTAAAAAAATCACTTCCCCCCCCCTTTGATGCGCTGAACACTTGGAAGTCACCTTTACTTGCCTTTGTAGAAAACAGGACTTAACCAAACCTAAGTAAGCATCATGCCACGATATTTGGCCGTGCCAGGGTCCAGAGAGGGCCTGGAGAAACCACTGCCAACACCAGAGGAGCCCCTGTTCTTCCATGACACTTGCCTTCCTTCCTTTCTTCTTTTCCTTTTTCTTTCCAGGAAAAAAAAAGAGAGAGAGAGAGAGAGAGAGAGAGAGAGAGAGAGAGAGAGAGAGAGAGAAAAGAAAAAAAGACCCTTTGCTGTATCACTGTGTGGGAAACACCTGCAAAGCTGAAAGAGCCAGGTATTTACCTGATGAGCAGAGGGGATCATTGATTGGCGGAAAACTTACCTACTTTCAGTTGCTGGGTATGCAAATAGGTCAATACCTACCACTAGGACAATAAAGGAGCATTTCGGTTTGGTTGATTTAGATCATTTGCTTGGGGAGAAAGAAGAAGCTCAACAGAGCAGGTTTTTTTCTTTTTCTTTTCTTTTTCTTTCCCACCCAGTGAAGAAATGAGGATCAGGGAAAGATTTCACTAAAATGCCAATAGACACAGTATTTTAGCATTTATAAACTGTAACCTTTTCATGTGTAGATAATGCATATTTTACAGTTTATCCAGCTGTTAACATTTTATAATCTGTCAGTAACCTCGAATTTAAAATCTGGTTTTATAACAAGTTATGATAACTGTCCCTAAACCACTGATGTTCTTTTATGTACTGTAGCCTAAAGCAATTCTGTTTTTGTTTTATATGGGTTCTCTGGCTCTCAATGCAGGGGGGGGAAAAAAAGTCTATTGTGTTGATGTCCCAGAGGAATGGTTCTGTCTTGTCTTGGGTAAGAGATTATTTGCTTCTCACTCCCAATCCTGGTTTTCAGAGATTTTTACCTTGGTTATAAAAATTTTGGATTCAACCATTCTACAACATGGGAGTCCCAAATGAGGAACGTATTTTAAAAACCCAGTAGAAAAATACAGTTTTTCATGTTATTTGACTTTTCTTTATAGATTCATGACTGAGACAGGTATGTTCAGAATATGACGCTGGCAAACGTGTGTATCATAAACACTCTATGTCAAGATTTTTTTTGAAAAGTGGTTTCCTTATATGTATATTTTCTATTATTTTAGATGAGACATTTATTTCAGAATGGGTTACCATATGCCTGAATAGTTTGAGTGATTAACTGAAGCAGTTCCTAGAATGCTATTAGCATCTAATGATTATATAATATCCTCTTTGAAATGCACTTCAGTGTGTTTAATCAAAAGACTGGAGCTTCTACTAGGAGTTGATTCATGGTATCAGGGAGATTAGACATTTTCAAGCTAAACTATATATATACAAATGGCACAAACACTTCTATATAACTCCCATTTTCCAGAGAGATTGCTTAAGTAATGAGCTGATATTATGTGCTTTCTAAGTTGTTTTCTATTTCATAAAGGAAGGAAAGAGGCAAGTTTGGAAACCTATTTTAATAGTACGAAAGGAACAAAATAAACGGACATCAAAGGCAAATAAATTTGAGCCAATAGCATAAAGCAGATTGTTCCCATTTTAAATTTGCAATGATTCCATTAGAAGAGGGGGTAGAGATTTGTTGAACTTCTTTAGTAGTCAGATTACTGGCTTTTATTGCGTTGTGTCAGATTCTTAATGTTAAAGTACTGATTTAATATTTAATTTCCTTATATAGATGAGGTCCTATAATCAGACATAGCCTTAAGCACTCTGAACCCACCACCAGGAATTCATAAAGCCATTCACACTCACACGTGCTTACGCACTCAACTGTGCACAAACTAACAGACAAAGGCATGTGCTGTACACTTGGAAATATTTTACAAATTATTTCTGTCTTAAGAAAGGAATTTAAATTTGATTTCACGCTGATAGTACTATTTAGACTCCAAATGCATTCATCTTCCCCCAGTGAATGTAAAGAACATAAATTTTATTCCTGGTCATAAAACAAAGGATGTTTATTTTCTTCTTGTGGATTTTCTTGTGAGAGTTATCTTCTCGTCAATGTGAATCCATGACAGACTCATATTTGTTCATTTGTTCAATTGTACAGAAAAGTTAGGAGTACCTGAAGTATGGATGGGAATATTCTAACAGCAAAGGCAATCTATTGGCAAATCTATCTTGTTGGCACTGGGACAAACTATTTTTGCTTTCACAGTTTGGGGTTTTATTTCTGCCATTATACCACTATGGTGTGTCTTCTTTTTACAAGTAAAGTAAAATGTCAGCAAAGCTAACCTTCATTTTCCCCTGCCTGTCAATTACACAAGATATAAAATATTTTTTCTTTTTTCGTTCTTTTCTCCATATGTTTTCCACTTTTTAAAAAACTATCGTTAAGAATTCCACCCATACCAGCCTAATGAAGGATGCAGGCAATTAATTAAATGGCCTTGGTACCTAGATGGGAAATTGGGACCAGTGCAAGAAGCCTGTAACTTAACCTTATCCACCCACAGACAAGGGTTCACAGCTGCTTTTTTTTTTGTGCCAAGGGCTACTTTCTCTCATTCATGTTCCTAGAGATTGCTTTTTTTCCCCTCAGCATTTTAATAAATTCATATTCCAATTATTGTTAATACATTTCCTAATTTGGCCATATTTGCTGATTTTTTTGATGGGAAGGGTTAAATATGGGCTGATGACACCTTTGCTGTGTGTATATGATTCTGAGATTCTTAGCTGATTAGATCTCTTTAGTCAGAGAGCTGGACAAATTAGAGAGGAAAAAGTCAAATCAATTGTTGGGTGTAAATTTATCAGTGAGTTTAATAGATCTGCACGAAGACAGCCTGACTTTAATAACTACATTACACAGACAACGTTCTTTGAACTGACATCAGTAGTAATGGCAGTTGGATGCTTTTATTCTTCCATTAGCACCAACTGGGAGAGATTTTACTATAGCATTGTCAACAATTGCAAGAGAAAAAGATGTTTATTATTTCACCTAATAACAACAATGACATATAGGACATTAAGGGCTTCCTTTAGATATGTTTTCCACAAATTATCTGCTGTTTTAAATACAAAGTGTTTAACATCTGTGAGAGTGATGACTTACTGGGTTTAAAGCATTTCTTCCTTAATCTCACAAGTAGTTTTGAAGTAGTTGCACTTAAATGAATGTTCAAATAACCCTTTGCTTACACAGTTACCAAGGTAAAAAGATAATATTAGGTATCAAGATTTCTTCGACTGATCTGAGTTTTCATTATTTATATCTTTGTCAGATTAGTTTTCAGAGCCTTTTTACCGTTAACTTTGTATGAAGAGATCAATTAAAGTAGTTTTCTGTCCTCTCCCTTTGTACCCACCATGTTTGATGTTTGCTTGGTGCCCTCAGATAGCCATAAGGGGGCACTTCTCATGATGGTGGTGTCTTTTGACACTTGCATAGTGGAACACATTTCCTGATTGTAGTCATTCCAGATTTCTCTCCTGAATGATGACAATTTGGCCTTAGTCCCCTGTGCTGGGTTTCTATGAAGGCATGTTCCAATATCTTCATAGATACTTTGTTCTCCTTATCATTCTTAAGAAATGAATTCAAGAATTATATACTCTTAAACAAAAGGAGAATGCATCTCAATTGCCTCTTATCACCCTGGGAATGACCAGTTAAAAGCACCTGCATGAAATAAGAGGAGAAACCCAAATACCTTGGCCTACCCGTTTCCTTCCCTCTTCGCCAGACAGACCAAGGGATGAACAGCATAGTTCCTATCTGTGGAAACTCGGCCTTAGGAATTTTTGATTGCTTACACACAAATATTCATGACTGTTTGGGACCCAAAGCTAGCATGGCGGACTGGTGGCTTATATCTCTCTGTGGGAAAGCAAGAAGCCAGCGTTTACTTCATCAAAGAAAGTGTCTGTAACATGGTCAGGTGGTAAGTGCGGTTCCCCCTCAAGAGCAGTCTCCCATCTGACTCTGAAGATTTTCTGACGGCCGTCATAAATTGCTTCTCAAAGCCTTTGCACTGTGCTAATTCTTTAAAAGAGATAGTTTGTTGCAACTATAGCCACTTATAAAGAATGTTATTATCTCACTCCAGATAGTGCTGTTAAAGAGTGATTCAAAATGATAGTTTCATGATTATGGAAAAGTGTTCTTTCTCAAACTGAAAAAGGAAAGATTAAAATAGTCACAAACCTCCCAGAATGGAAACTGGGCACATTTTATGACTGACGTTTACTTTAATTCAATGCAACCTGTGTTCACAGGGCATATACGATGTCTAATACTTCATAAAAACCCCTTCAGTCTGTGCTCACACATAGCTGTACTGTGATTGGACTTTCTTAACAGTCATGAAAAACACTTTTATTTTATTTTACCTACTTTTTTTTTTGCATTTATTGCTTATGGTTTGTGGGGTGGAGCAGAATGGGGTGAACTTGAACAGGAGTGGTATGGATTAAGCCACACAAATTCCTCTCAGAATAATAATAGCAATTATAACAATAATGAACATTTGCTGAGTACTCGCTAAGTGCCAGTGACCGCTAGGAGCTTTACAGATATTGACGTGGTCCTCTTAGCAGCCACGTGGGTTAGGCGATATTATTTCCCTAATGTGCCATCTTTAATTCATTCTTTTTGTTTGTTCCCATCCCATCTCCTCTCCCCGCCTTCCCATTCCCCTCTTCCTCTTTCTCCCTCTTTTCCCCTAGCCTCTGGGATGGGACCATAAACTCTTTAGTAACTTAGAGTAACACAAGAGCTAAGAACTGTTTAATGTCATGACCAGTTCACTTCCAGTAAAAACAAAGCTAACCCATGCCATGAAGCTGAAAACTGGTGTTGTGTCTGAGATGAATAGGCAAACATTCTGCTTTCTTTTGACAGTATCCTCTCCTTTTCAGGATTAACACCAAAAATATAGACGGAAATCTCTCCTGTTGTCATGGTAATACTTCTTCCTTGTAGGATGTTGGTCATTCCAAGCACTTTGCTCTTGTTTTTCCACCATGAGCCCAGTCTAGGCTTACTCTGGCTGTTCCATGTGGTTTAAGTAGCGACTCACTGAGTGATCCCTTGCCTTCGTACAATTCTGAACTTCAGAGATAAGCTCCTGGCTCTTTCCAAAGTAGCACATCCTACATTCTGTCTATGGCCACTGAATTCTGGCTCATATTTTCTGATTCATTTGTTCATTCAACTAATAGTTATTGAACTAAGATTTATTGAGTATTTTATATTGAAGGGAAATAACTAGCACATGTTGTGTGTTTGCTCTGTGCTGGGATGATGGTCTGCTTTCTTTCACATTGTTGCCGCCACTGATCACGAGGACCATAGGGGGTGGGTATTGGCTCCATCCTGCAGAGGAAGAAAATGTTGCTCGCAAAGGTGAAATACCTTGTCCCAAGTCACCTATTTCCTAAGTAATGGACAGAATTTGAATCAGAAACCTAACTCTATAGCTTATGCTTTAACTATACATTTTTTTAGCCATATGATTCAATTTCTGTAAAACTTGTTTTAAGTAAGAACCTGATCAAGGATCTGAATGTCAAAAGCCAAACCAGATTTGTGTAATTGTAGGTACCATCCAACTGATGGCTATTTTAGTTAAAAGTGAACTTGTATTTTTTTTTTTATTTTTTGATGGCTTTTATACATTCAAGCCTAAAAGGTAGAGCTCAGAGACTAGCAGGTTTTTTTCTCACCTGGGCCAGTCAAAACTGTGGACTACATTCATCAATTACTTTAGAGTTGCATACAAGCAGGTCTACGTACAGATTTTGTGATCTAATGTCTGTTTTGCCAATAATAAAACCAAAAGCAATTTCAGTAGTGAATCCAGCAGCATGCAACCTCTGTTTTCTCCTACTCTGATTCTGTTAATACTCCCAGTATTTAGGGAAAATCCACTTGAAATTGCATCATGGTCATAATTAAGGAGGTTATTTTCCTAATCTATGGCCTGCCTACACTTGTTAAAATACTTTTGAAATCAATTTTAGGCCTCATTTTAATGAGACATAGTGGAAGATTTCAATAACAGGTGGTTATTCTATTAAAATGTAAACTGGGGTAATTTGTGGTAATTATTCAATAATCGGTAGAGTAACTTTCTGCTTTGTGTGAAAAGATAACATTTTTAATAAAATATAGCCAAGGTGACTGGTTATCAGAGACATATTTAACTTTCTCAGATACCTACCTGGATCATCTAATAAGCTAAGGCAGAGATACTAAAAATATCTGGTCAGATTGCATAGGGGCATAGAGTGGACACACAGTAAATACTTGTAACACAAGTATTGAAATGGTCCTAGGTAACCTGAAGGAACTAGTGAACTTTCTCAAATATCTACATTGCAACCATTTATCCCCCACTACACAATTATTTCTGAAGAAAGGAAGAGAGGCTCTCACAAAGTAATACAGGACAAATTCCTATTACCTCCAGAACAAATTTAACTGAACATGAAGGATCTGAGAGTGGTCGTTTTATCAAGAACATCAGGGAAAATGGTTCTGATGTTATAGGCAAAGTAAATTTTTGCCATTTTTACCTGACTCCAGCTATCTACCAGGCTCATTGCTAACTTCAGGTTTTTGACCAAGTTATTTATATGGAATATCTCAGTGTAATACAGGGAATTGCAGGTTGTTTGAAAATGATGACAAAGAAGACCCAAATGAGAAACTCCATTTCTATAATTAGTTTTCCTGAAAGTCAGGCATGTCTTTGAGGACAAGCTTTTGGCTGTATTATTTTTGTGCACAGGAGGAAAATTGTTAGTAGGTTTATAGATATTATTTTTATAATAGAATGTTAAATTCCCCCCAAACATCAAAAATCATCTCCCAGAACTACTCTATGTTTTTAAAACTTGTTTTAAAAAAGGATTCTAAATAGCAATAGAATCTTTTCTTTTTTCTCCATTCCAATGATTTAATGGGATAAATGAACCAATGTTTATATTTTTAAACCTGTAAATATTTTATTTTGGGTATTTTGTATATTTGTTGATATAATTCCATTTTGTGCATCTGTATCATTGTGCATGTTGCTGTTTTTGATAGTCACTCTTTTAATGAATGTAAGAAGCTTGGACTAATAGCACTTTTCTTGTTTCATTCAAACATCTTAAAATGAAAATACAACACTGCCATTTTAACTGTTGTGTTTAATTCAGTCAATAAATTTTGTTGCTCCTTTACATTTAAAGTGAAATCTGTTGGTTGTTATTTTTCCAGGAGGAATTTTATTTCCAGCCTTTTCAATTTTTAGAATTGATACTAATAATGGTGATAATGGCGAGGTGATGTGTGTGTATGAGATTGGTGGAAAACCCATGGTGGACCTGTATTTCTTTCCACATTTGGTAAACAAGTGAAAAATTATTGTTTGGTTTAGGCAGTTGATTTTCAAAAGCCTTGTTATTCTGACGTGGATCTGATTTCTGAGCCTTTTAATCAGAAAATCTCCATTCCTCATAAGCACATGCACATGAGGCCGGCTAATCCGCTCTGATTGTTAGGAGCAGCCAACTGGAGTCTTTCTTTCTTTATTTTTTCTTATCATTTTTCAAGATTTTATTTATTTATTTGACAGAGAGAGAGAGTGTGTGTGTGTACAAGCAGGGGGAGCGGCAGGCAGAGGGAGAAGCAGGCTCCCATTGAGCGACACAGGTCTTAATCACAGGAACCCGGGATCATGACCTGAGCCAAAGGCAGGCCCTTGACTGACTGAGCCACACAGGTGCCCCTGGAGTCCTTTTTAAAAATTGTTTTCTGGCTTTTATTGTTTTGTTTGGGGATGAGTGGAGTTGTTAAAAAGCAAAATTCAACTGAGTAAATTTGAAAATCCCATAGGCTTCATTAAACAATTCACGAATTGGGCAGCATCACTTCTGGCAAGTAGAGAGATGTTCTGCAGAGTTGTACAAAATAGAAGGGTTTTTATAGGAAGGAGGGTGGGGCAAAGAGCTATTAGTAAAAGAAATGAAAAGGATTATTTCAGGCAAGGTCACCTTCCCTTAGGAGGAAGAGCAGTGGGTTTTATTAGCACTGACCTCATCTTCCTTTGGGGGATGGAGAGAGCCCATGTGGCAGATTACCCCTGATATTGATCAGAAAATTCCTGACTGACCAGTTAAGACTTACAGTTTCTGGGGGAGGCACAGCTTAGGCACAAAGTCCTGGTTTGGTGACTTGGCCTGAGTGCTGCCATTTTGGACTGTGGTTTTCTTTTGAACAGAAGTATGTTTTCACTTTGTATGTCTAATGGTTTAAATCCGTAGTAGTTTGAAACTCAATGTAAAGACTAACGAGGTTGTGCCTTTTTATATTCCAAAGGGAGATCTGATTAGTTCCAGTAAGCAGAGTAAATATACATCACTAGAACCGCAAATAGGGAGATAAGAAACTCACAAAGACTCTACTCCCTTTGTGCCTCACCTCCCCCTTTCTCCCAGCCCCTTTGACTTCCCCCTCTTCTTCTGTTGCCCTGGAAGTAACATGGAGCACCTCAAATGAACTGAATACAATTTCCCTTTAATGAGGCGATGAGGAGGCTAAAGCTCATAGATGCTGGGAGATTCACCTGAAGTCTTTGAAGCAGGAAGTTGTGGTATAAAGAGACCAAGTTTGGAAAACAAACAGAATTTGGGTTTGAATTCTGGTTTGGGCACTTATCTACTCTCCGGGCAATTTCTTTAACTTCTGTAAGCCACACTTTCCTACTTTATAAAATGAGGATAACAAGATTTAATTTAGAGGTAATAGTACTTGAGGTATTAGAGATAATGGTACTTGTACCATTGTTAACTCAGAAAAGAAAGGTGTCTGAAACATAGTATGTTTTTTGCGTACGTTCATATAGTTCCTCTTGTTTAAAAACACAAGCATTTATAAAAATTAAAACCTCAAGGGCTGGAGTTGAAATATTCTTGAACAGAGAACTTGCTTTTTTTTTTTTTTAAGATTTTATTTATTTGACAGAGGGAGAGAGATCACAGGAGGCAGAGAGGCAGGCGGGGGGGGGGGAAGCAGGCTCCCCGCTGAGCAGGGAGCCTGATGCGGCCTCGATCCCAGGACCCTGAGATCATGACCTGAGCCGAAAGCAGAGGCTTTAACCCACTGAGCCACCCAGGCGCCCAGAGAACTTGCTTTGATATATATAGAGATAAATATAAACCCCTTGGATTGGGGTGGAGGTGTAGAATGGTGAAGTATGCTTATTTACAAACAAGGAAACCAATGGGCGTCAAGGTGGTCTTAAGTGTCTTATTCGGAGACACATTATTCTGAAATGAAAAACCTACACGTGATTAGGAGAGACTGGGGGAACAGCTTAGTGTTTGTGGAAGAAGTCAAGAACAGCTAGTTGAGCTGGTTGGAGAGTTGACAGCTAAAACGGCAATGACCAGATACAATGGCACTAAAATCAGAATGGAGCTTACTCCCCAGACACCAAACAAAAGGCTGTAAGAGACAGCACCACCATAATTGAGGTACTGAGTACCTAGGGTAGCTCAGTGGTTTAGTATACCCACTTAATGTAGAGAGATCATTGATGTGTTTAACCTGGAGGGAAAAAAAATTAGCTATATGGGTTTGAGAGATAGAAAATAATTTAAGCAAGAGGGCAATTGCCTCTACCATTTCAAGCCATGGATGAGCAAAGTCTATGTTCTGAATCAGTCTCAGTTCCTGAACACTTTTCACAGAGCAAGCATCGCTCTGCCCTGAGTGAGATGTGGGATTCTGGGATTTAATGATAACACCATTTTCATATGACACAGCAGCCAAACTCAGTCAGAGAAACCCATCTATTCTGACACAGAGGGAGTAGTTGGCCACACTGAACATACTGAACTACATCAGTTTCCATTGAGAGCCTGCACAGGAGAGTTTTAAGGGCATACACAATTTGTTCCGTTTATGTTGTTTTCACTGTGTGGAGAATGTTAAGCTGAAGGTTTAGAATCCCGAGGAAGCAACTGTGAACCAAAGGGGAGTGAAAACATGTGCCTCAGAAGGAAGAGGTTAATGTCATAAATCTAAACCAAGAGAACAAAGCAAGGGAAAACTGCCCTTGAATTTTCCTATCCACCTATGCTTTGTACTCACAGACTCCTGCATGCTCCAGGATATGTCAGATGTTCACAAACCAGCAGTGAGATGAAGAAGAACATATTCCCAAGAAAAAGTAGAAATCTGGGCAAAGACCAAGACCCGAGGGTACAGACACATCCCTTTATCTTTGTTATTCCCCCAGTGGAAGCAGCAATGTATGTACTTGTGTTCCATCAAGGAGGGGGTTCCCATTTAAGGTCATTTAAGATTTTATGCTCTTATGGGTTCTAGATCTATGATTTGAGAGCTTAATTTCCTTCTCAGCTCCTGAGATTTCTAGATTCCCCATGTCCTGCATAAAAGTGGCCTTGTAGAAGAGATTGAGAGTCCTTGATGGTTGTTCTCAGTACCAGAGGCTGCCTCCATGTTGGCTTTGTTGCCCAGGGGATGCAGGAACTTTCTGGAGGACTCTGGTTCTCTTGGGCAGGTCAGGGACAACTCTTGCCAGGTACTCCAGTGGTCCCATGTCTTATGTCATAGTCTAGCTGCAGCTTTCCATCTTATGAAAAAGCTATATCCATTGTGTGTGACAGAAAGTAGATTCATGCCATTTGGTTTAGGTCAACAACCATGGACTATTTAATGTGTTTGGTTCCTGCTCAGCTTGGTGAGTATGAGTGAGTAAGACATAACACTCTCTGCTAAGGCCACTTAAACTTCCCAAAAAATTCCCAGAATACAGATCACTGTCCTGGTGTCATTTCCTGGAGACCCTCAACCTCAGATTATTTTATTTCCATTTTCCAATGAAAAAGTGAGGTTTAGAGATCTTACATGTTCCTGACAATGCAGAAGTTTAGATAGAGTTTTAAAAAATCCTTGTACAGAACACTTATAAATGCCAGACAAAGTTCATTTTCATTTCTCTATATGCATTGTTAAGCTATCACAGGAGGGGCCGGAAATCCCCGGATGTTACTACTGATTCCCGGAGGCCTAGAACTTTCAGTTCCATGGTTCAAGAATGGGCTAGGGACAAAACAGGATACAGTTAAATACACAATCAGAGCAGAAGATCTGTTTTGTAGACCTTTTTGGTGTTGAAAGATCAAGCAGGCACAAAATCAGTAAGGATAAAGATTTGAGAAACACAGATATTCGGATACATATACCATCCTGGATCAAGCAATTAGAAAATCCACATTCTTTTCAAGTACAAATAAAATGTTTATGAAACTTGGCTACATCCTAAGCCATGAAATAAGTCTTCCACTTTTCAAAAAAAAAAAAATCAGTTACATGCAGAACATGTTCTTTACTACAAGTATGCTAGAAATTAGTAGAAACAACCAAAACCACTCCATACAGTTGGAAAAGTTTTAAATGCACCTTTCAATGACTTATGGATCAAAGAATGAATGAGAATGGATACTAGAAAACAATTGGAAGTGAGTAATTATGAAAACACATATTAAAAAACATATTAAAACATGGAATATAGCTAGAGGTTACTTAGAAGGCATTTTACAGACTAAAATGCTTAAAATAGAAAAGGTAAGAGGCTATGAATTAATGAGTGAAGAATCCATTTTAATCAGATGTAAGAAGTTAGAAAAAGAATAACAAAATAAGCCCGTAGAAAGTATAAGTAAGAAGTAATATAAATTAGCAGAAACTAATGAGACTGGAAACAAAGGTACTCTAAAGTAGATCAACAAAGACAAAAATTGATTCTTTTGAAAAACATCTAATAATATTTATTAAGAAAAAGAAAAGCTAATAGTAGATTCGGAATGGAAAGATGGGCACAACTTCTGTGTACCAAAGATAAAAAGATAAAGAATGCTATAAAGCTATGCCAATAACTTTAAAATTTAGACAAAATATGCCAATTCCAAAATATATGTGAATTGCCAAAAGTGACTTGAGAAGAAATAGATGACGTAGAAAGTCCTAAAACTATTATAAAGGCATGAAATTGGTAGTGAAAACTCTCTCTCCCCCTCCAAACAAGAGGGTAAAACCAAATGACAGAACCAATGTTCTACCAAACAACTAATGATCAGGTAATTCTAATCTAACACAATCTCTTTAAAAGAAAGAGGAACCATTCCTTGTTACATATATCTGAGGGAAATTAAAGCCATATTTCTATCGTGAAATTCAACATTCCATATAAGCTATTTGAAAATTGAATCTAGTGGTCTGTAAAACCAACATTCCTCATATCGAGTTGGGTTTATTCCAGGAATGCAAATATGATTCAACATAAAAAGGTCTATTACTATAACTTATCACATGAAGAGATTAAAGGAGAAACATGTGATATCTTAAAGCTGTAGATTCCCATGCATGAAGACAATTTTTATAGTTCTTCAACAATTCTAGAATTTGGACACCTAATTCCTGTCATGTTCTTAAAGCGTTCAAGCTATTTAAGACAAGGAGGTTCTTTAAACTTTAGATGTTTTGTCTAGTAACATTATTTTAAGCAATTGCTCATATTTCATCCAACCTAAGATTTTATAGATGGACATTGTCTTATGTGTCATAAAGAAAAAAACAATTCTAGTAATTTTAATTGTGAGACACCACTGATTCAAATATGTACCCAGTTTTAGAGATGTAAAATTGTGAAAATATGCACCTTAGAATGGATGTAATGTGGTGTATTCGTTAAAAGTTTTAATAATAATATTCTTCACTTACCAGGGAAGTGAAGGTTTACGTGAAAAAAGACCGTTACCTAAATGTTGGTTCTACAGATACCAAATGTCCATATGTTAGGAAGTAACTAAATATTTAGTGAAAAACATATCAAACAGATACAATCAAGGTCTCAATATTTAGGAAAATTGCATGTTCCTTTTTGTACAGAATTATATGCTTTTCATGAAATGAACATGAACAGACTTCAGATTTATACAGGGTTAGTTTTCAAGCTTCCCACTTTGAAGAAAATGAAGACCTGTCCATCTGACATCTTTGCTTACCAGGCCCTCCAAGTTGGCAGGCAAGAATACAGTGATAATCTAAAAAGATCTTTCTCCGCTAGCTCCTCAGTGTTTCCCAGAAGACACCAATTTCTCATAGCTCTATGTCTTGCACTTGCTTCCAGATGGTAATGTGTTTTTTAACAAGCTTCTAAATCTTTCTTTTGCCCGTGGGACTACATTTCAGAAGATTTTTGTCACATCTTATTTTCTCAATCTGGCAGATATGCAACCAGGCCTGATGCATGACCATATCCATCAATTTGTGCCTGCCTGGTGGGTGTTGGGTAGATTTCTTCTGAGGGGAGAGCCCCATCAACTGGCAAGTCCACGTCCTACATTTTGTTTAAGAGAATACTGGTTTTCCTATGATGGTATCTCTCAAATAGTCATGAAAGGTGAAACTTACTTGGCTCCATTCTTTCTGATGGTCTATAGTTTCCCCACCCCAGGGATTTACATCTTTTAATCTTTCTTTTATGACTGCGTATTTTGGTTTTAAGCTTTCCTTCTTCCTGCCATCTTTGTTTTTATTCTCCTAATAACCTGCTTTCATACTGACATTTAGCCCAGAATTATCTTCCCAACAGTTCATTTGTTCTCTTACAGTGGAAAATCCACATAATACCTGCTTTTTCTGAGAGGATTATCCTAAGAGTCTTGCATCAATAAACTAGTGTTGTTAGGGATTATAATAGAGTTTGTCTGGTCTTGCTTCCTGAAAGATAACCTGGAAATCTTTGGAATTTCCTGACTGACTAAAGTGTCTTTGTTATTCATGGAGGACCCCTCATCCACACCTGAGCTTATGCTAATGATGTGACTCAGGATGGGACTGGTCATGCCAGAGAGATCGACCATGTGATCAGAAGCCTGGGGCTCAAAGCCTTGTGACAGCAGCCTGACCTCCCCACTTCCAGGGAAGAGAAGGGAGCTGGAGATTGATTGAGTTCAACTTTGAAGCTAATGATTTAATCAATCATGCCTAAGTAATGAAACCCCAGTAAAATTTCTAGACACTGAGGCTTCTGAGAGTAGCTTCCTGGTGGTGAATACATTTTTGTTCTGGGAGGGGAGACAACCCCAATTCCATGAGACGGGACACAGAAGCTCTGTGTCTAGGACCCGCCAGACCTTCCCCTGCGTGACTCTTCACTTGGCTGGTCCTGATCTGTATCCTTTTTCATAACTATAATTGTAAGTACAGCACCTTCCTGGGTCCTCTGAGTCATTCTAATGAGTTATCAAACCTGAGGGGGTCTTGGGAACGCCCCAAACTGGTAGCCAGTTAGTCGGAAGTGCAGATCACCAAACCTGTGGCAGGCATCTGAAATGAGGACAGTTGGAGACCATGCCCTTAACCTGGGGAATCTATGCTGGCTGGGAGTGGCTGGGGGTGGCTTGCATCAGAATTGGATTGCAGTATTGCAGGGATGAGGGGGGTGAGGCTTAATCTTCTCAGGCCAGTGTAACACTTTTAAAAAGTTATTTTTGTTATAGTGTCTATAAATAAATAAAAATTGATACCATAGTCTCATAACTTACATACCCCATTGATCTACCGGCTACACTTGTTTCTTAGTTATTTTATGAGGCTGTTTCTCTGAACCTTTTATGAGTTACTTTCCCACTCCCTGCTTGTGGCTTTAACTGGTCATTCCTCAAAGGTATGCTTGGAGGGGCTGATCTGCTGCAGGGCACAGAGTGGCTGGTCAGACCCTGGGGTCTGGATCCTTGGGGATCCAGAGTGTGGCTTGGGCAGAGGGGAGAGGGCCTAACATCACCCCATGGTATTCACAGGCCTGAGAACAGATGAAAAAGCCTGGGACTCCCTGCCAAGCTAGAAAATGCAAGCAAGGTGATCCAACATCTGGAAATCCAGCTCCCCCACTGCTGCCCACTTGATGGGCAAAGGGTGGAGTCTATGTTGGAAAGGGGCAAAGGGCAGGGTTCCACAGCCCCAGGTGTTGCCCAGCATGGGGGAGGGGAGGGCGTGACTGAGCCCCCATCTCTGTCCTCCCAGTTAGCATGCTTCTGGCCAAGGGTAGGTTTAGCAGACTCGCTGTCCTCTGAGGAACTGCTCTGGTATATGTGAGATACACAAGGAAGACTTTCCAATTGCAGAGTCATCAGGGTCAAAAATCCAACTGAGGGACGTCTGGGTGGCTCAGTTGGTTAAGCAATTGCCTTCGGCTCAGGTCGTGATCCCAGAATCCAAGGATCAAGTCCCACATCAGACACCCAGCTCTGTGGGGAGTCTGCTTCTTCCTCTGAACTTCTCCCCTCTCATGCTCTCTCTCTTCCTCTCAAATAAATATATAAAATATTAAAAAAAAAAAGTCTAATTGGGTTCGAGGTCCAGTTGCCCTGATCAGAAGAACTTCCACCATGAAAGAAAAGAAGGAGCCGTAAGATTCTTTAAACCTAATTTCAACTGTTATAAATGTTTGAAAGGTTTGCAAAATGGTTTTCAATTTTTTATCACCCATTTGGGTGAACATGGTTTCTCCTCCATGGTGACCATCGGGGTAGAAAAGAAGATGGGACCGTTAAGGCTTAGACCTTGAGAGGCATGCCATGTAAAAGGGGAGCCCACTCCAATTTCTCAGTAAAGTTCTTGGAAAGGTTTTATTGAAGAGTTTTCTGGAAAGTCAGTATTAAATATTTTGTCTGTTACTTCCTATCTTATTTTTCTTGACATAACTGTATGATGTAATATGAAGAAAATGTCATGTTTTTACCAAGCCCCATAGAGTTGTCCCTGGCTCCCCTCTGCTTAGCTTCACACGCAGCATGAATATCTCATTTTCCATGGGACCATGAGAGGAAGAGCCTGGGGGCCCAAGCTCTTCACACGGTCATGAGGCCCCATGAATCTCACATGAGATTCACTGGTATTTTAGGGAAACTCAAGACTGTAACCAGTAATTTTAGCTGTCCTCCCTAGTTTACGTTGGGAAATTCAGTGTGCATGTTTCCACCCCCAGGAGCTGCTAGGTAATCAGAGTAATAGCACCAACACAATAAATCTCAGTGGATCCTAGTGTGATATGTAGCAGTGAACACAGGTCAATATACAGGCAGAATACATTTTTAATTTTAAAAAGTCAGATAGCAACACAGTTGTGTAATATTACTAACATACAGTAAATGACAAGTGGGGTCACCTGGTCCTCTGAGTTTAAATGCCATCCTTCCAATGGTAGGAGATCCAGTTAAGCAAGGAAATAGTTTTGAGAAAGTTCCCTCAGCCTGATCTCACAGGGAACTCGGGAGAATATATTTCACTGCAAAGTCCATTGCTCCTTGAGGCCAGCAGGGTTTCTGTACTCCTCACCAATCAGCCATTAGCTGGAGACCAAGCAGCTTTTCTATATTCATTGGCCTTTGGGTTTCTTTTTCTATACGTTACCTGCTCCCATTTTCCCCTTGGTTTCCCCACCTCCTAGATGAACACTCTCTCCCACCATCCCCAGAGAGGCCGATTCAGGGGTTTTCCTAAACAGGTGTCTCCCTGTTAGAAATCTGGTGAGAGCTATAAAACAATTTCCCCACCCCTGCTACCTAAGTAATTAAAGAAGAGAAAACAATAAAGGAGCGAAGAGAGGGAGGCTGTGGCAGGTGCTAGCAGAGCCCTGCCCAGGTCCCCCAGGAGTCTGTGGCTCTGGTGTTGAGGCTAATAATGACTCAGACCCACAACCTTCTCTGAAGTTCTGCCTGCCGGATTGGAGCTAGCTCTCCAGGCCTGCCTGGAAGCTGTTGACTAGAGAGGGTTCCAACAGCCTTGGTCCCTGGGCTGAATATATGTGACTGTGCTTGAAACCTCTGACTTAGAAGGTTTTAAATCTCTAGGCATGGGATTCATTACTATGAATTCATCAGTGTCACTGCCAACTGGCACTGAAAGTACAATCATTTTAATGTTCACACTAACCCTGTGAGTGAAATGGGGTGGGGACAGTTGTTGGAACTAGAATTCCAGGAACTTTTGAGCTGGAAGGGCCTTGGAGATGATCTAGTCTAACTCCTTCATTTTACAAATGAAGAAACTGAGGCCCAAAGAGGGAAAAATGATCTCCTAGTGGTGAGTGAAGTTCTGTGGTGAGGGAGGGGACAAGTTTAAAGTCAGAGCTGAAGTCAGGTGTTTGTCTGGTTCTCCTTTCCAGGGAAGGATGGAATAGAGAAGAGCATTTCAGGCTTTTGTTATGAGTGCAAGTAAGTTGTCCACAATTCCTGGAAAGGGCCTTTTTCATTCAGGAGGTACAGGGGAGGATGGAAAGGTACAGATTCGAGAGAGATTCAGGAAATAGTAGCAATACTTGATGACCAATTGGATATAAAAAGAGAGAGAGATGACAAACAACTCAGAAATTTCTGATTTGTTAAGTTTCAGTAATTCATTTTAATAGGCAATATTGAACAAAAAGCAAATATTAAAGATGAGTTCATTTGAGATATGTTCAGTTGCGATGTTTTTGAGATCTTGAGATGAAAATGCCATTAAAGATATGAAACTCAGTCTGGGTGGGGTTAGTGCTTGAGAACATTTTTGGATACCAGCAGATAACACTAGATCATAATTCATTTGTTCCTCTATCCCTGGAACACGTCTTAAGAAACTGGTTTTAAGGTAGTCACCTACTTAAATCTGTGTGCCTCTTTCCCAGAAGATAAACCACACTAAAGGGAAGAGAAAATACAGCCCTACAGAATTGCTCAAAATCATGCTTGCTGGGAATTAAGACAATTGAGGCTAGATAAGAACACTGAATCTTCCTTAGATGAGATCAATGGACTATTGAAGATCTCAGTTGACGATCCCAAGGATCAAGAGTTCTGTTCCTAAAGAAGAATAATAAATATATATTTTTAAAATATTTCCTTTGTGGGCAAACATACCCATGTCCACCATTTTGACAAAATGAGCTGGATTATCTGACAGTGAAAAATTCCATTTTTTAAAAGATTTTTTTAAAAAAGATTTTATTTATTTATTTGACAGAGAGAGACACAGTGAGAGAGGGAACACAAACAGAGGGAATGGGGAAGGGAGAAGCAGGCTTCCCACTGAGCAGGGAGCCCAATGCAGGGCTCGATCCCAGGACACTGTGATCATGACCTGAGCCAAAGGCAGACACTTAACAACTGAGCTACCCAGGTGCCCCAACAATTCCATTTTTAGTAGGAGACCAGAAGCAATGCAAGTCACTTCAGAATGTAGTTTTAAAATATTTTTAGACATGAAAGGAAAAGACAGTGTCTTTCCTCCTTCTAAAAAAAATCCCTTTAAAAAATTTCCTTTCAAATGGACTATATTTTTTGTCGACTTGAGCTTTCTATTCCATTGGATGAAAATAATCAAAGTAAGGTTTATTCCAGACCCAAGAGTCCTAAGCCAAGGCCATAGTTGAAGCCACACAAGTAGGTGAGATTATCCAAGGTGAGATTATCCAAGCTCCTAAATTTGCCTTTCCAGCATCCATTCTCATCCATTCTCTCCTTTGGCTAACAACATACTATTTCTTCTGGGGAGCACCTCCATTCCAATATCCCTCAGTTCAGCTTGTTCATGTAGAGATGGCCCCACATTCTGGACCCAGGATTGGGCACACCACTCAAACAGGGTCTGCCAGAGTCCTGTACCCCCAATCACAATGATGAATTCAAGGAAGAGCACCTGACTCACTGGTCCAAGGAGACATCATTCTAGATCTTCTGCTAAAACTATTTGGGAGAAGGGGCTCTCTGTTTGCCGGGGTTGCTGTCCTGGTGGGAATATGAACAGGGATTTGCTCTTGGCCAACTAGTCACTGCAGGGAGACCTTGTCTGAGAGACAAGCAGTGGGAACAGAGCTATGCGAATGAGAGAGCTCCTGAGTGACCAAAGCTTGGCACCCAAGATCATGGACACATTGTGACAAAGCTAGTTCTGTATTTGAACTTTTTGTCTGAGCCAATAAATTCCTTCTCCTATTAAAGGTGGTTTCAACTGTGACCACAAAATTTTGCTTGTGACCAAAAAAAAAAAAAATCATGACAAAAGCACTTTACATTAGCATTGAGAATATGTTTCTTAAACTTCAGTCTCTGAATTTTGCATTTACACACACATGGCGATACAGTAGATTGATCAGCCTGATACTATCCTGCTTACCCCCCTTTTCACAGTGCCGAGCTGGAAAGGTAGAAGTGACAGTCCCACTCCCTTTGAAGTCAGGATTCTACAGGAAGACTGAGGCTCTGCCAGGAAGATGAGCTTGGGAGAGACCTTGATTGGAAACTGGGTCACCTGAAGTTGGCGGACCTCATGAGAGACTTGACCCAGAGGGAGTAACATTGGGAGAGAAGTGTGGGGCGCAGGGCACCACTTTGCTGTCACAGGTCCCTGCTGTTCTGGTGCCAGCAACTCAGTGGTGGCTTTTATTTGGGAGTTCTCTCACTGGGGAAGGGCAGAGCAGTTTTATTGTGCATTTAGGGTTCCTGGAAGTTTCGCGTTCCCGACCTTCGTGTGAACTGTCTGTGCTCTTAGGAAAAGCCCCTTTTTGATTCTCCTGGCTGGAGTGTGCTCTCCAGTTTGTTACGAACAACATTGATCGATACCATGCCAAGTACATTTTTCTAGGGTAATAAACCATAGGCTTTGTCCATTTTTCAACAGGTTTTGTCATCCAGAAAAGGCAACACATTTGTTGGCTTGGGGAGGGGGGGATGGAGGAGGAAGCCCTGAAAGGGAGCAGTAAGATCTATGAGGGAAGTGCTCAACAGGCCATTTAGAAGAGGATAAATCAGTAGGATCAACTGTTGCAGAGGAGTGAAATGTTGAAATCAGGCCACGGCGCTTGGCAGTTTCAGGAGAGCAGAGGGGCAGAATTCTAATTGCCGTAGTGAATTGAGAAGTGAATGAATGATAAGAAAGTACAGGGAGTATAGAATATTTTTGCAGGCAAACACATCGTGAAGTAAAGAACGGGGATGACAGATTGATTTTCAGGAAGAAGGAAAGTTGTTTTTCTTTCCTTCTTTTCTTTCTTTCTTTTTTCACACACTCAAGATGAAGAGCCACTGGAGCAGAGAGACTGGAGATTAACAGAAGAGGGAGTCATTGAGAAAGCTGCGTCCCAGAGGAGGGCAGGGGGTAGGCATCCAGAGCAGAGGCGGCCCAGCTCACCGCGGACAGGAGGACGTATTCCTCTGAGGGTATTCCAGCAGCGATGGAGGTGAAGGTACCTGAGACATCAGAGAGAAGCGGTGCACTTTGAGTGGGCTGGCTTCTCTTTCTCGAAGGAGGAGGAGGTAGGCCACCTGCTGAAGGGAGCAGGGTCCTGACAGGGTCTGTGTGATGAACTGCAGAGGCTGCTTTGGGGCGTGGGAAAGATACTGGATGTGTCAGGCTTGGCCAAAAGCAGGTGACAGAAAACCTTGCGCAAACTGACTGGAACAAAAAAGAAACGTCCGATTCATGTAGTGAAAAGTCCAAGGACAGGGCTGTATCTAGTTCACACAGTGCCATCAGAACTTGGTTTCTTTCCCTCTCTCTGTGACTGTTGGCTCCAATTCTCAGATGCCACTGCCCAGTCGCTGACAATGGACTCCCCTTGGGATCAAGGACAGCAAACAAGCAGAGTTTTCCTCCCGGAGGGGAATGTCTGAATCCTGGCATCGGCCTGGACTAGACCAATCCGGGTCTTAGGTGCTGGGTCTTGACCCAATCACGCGGGCCCGGTAATTGAATTACTCTGATTGGCTAGCCCCAGGACACTGACCTCCTCTGGTCCAATCATTGCAGCAAGGGAATTTCGGCGGGGCTGAAGAGCCAGCCCTACAGACTGTGCAGAACCACATTCAAACCAAATTTCCCCGAGGGGCGAGGGGCGAAGAGGAAGGTGGGAAGATCTCTGTAGGGGAGTCAAGAACCTTTAGTGCAAACTACAGGCCTTGGTTCAGGACAAGGAGGGCGCATATTCCAGGGAAGAATTTGGGATGACTGACAGTCTGAAACAGCCCCGTGGAGACCCAGATGAGGAGACAGCGAAATATGAATAAAAGGATTGTGAGGAGGGTCCTGAGGTTAACACTAATACCTGGCTGTGTCAGCACACTTATGAGACTCTTTTTTTTCTTTTTCTTTTTCTTTTTTTTTTTTTTTAAGATTTTATTTATTTATTTCACAGAGGGAGAGAGATCACAAGGAGGCAGAGAAACAGGCAGAGAGAGAGGGGGAAGCAGGCTCCCCGCCAAGCAGGGAGCCCGATGCGGGCCTCGATCCCAGGACGCTGAGATCATGACCTGAGCCGAAAGCAGAGGCTTTAACCCACTGAGCCACCCAGGCGCCCATTCTTTTTCTTTTCTTTCCTTCTTTTCTTTTCCTTTCTTCCTCCCTCCCTCCCTCTCTCCCTTTCTCCCTCCTTTTATCCCTCCCTCTCTCCTTTCCTTTCTTTCCTTCCTTCCCTCCTTCCTTCCTTTTCCTTTCTTCCTTTCTTCTTTACTTCCTTCCTTCCTTTTTCTTTCTTTCTTTCTTTCTTTCTTTCTTTCTTTCTTTCTTTCTTTCTTTCTTTCTTTCTTTCTTTCTTTCTTTCTTTCTTTCTTTCTTTCTTTCTTTCCTTTTTTAGCAGCACTCGGTAGCCAGCACCTCAGTATAAGGGAAGGAAGCAGAAATGTTAAGAGAAATACACCCACTGCAGACAGAATTATAACCAGGTTGCAGAGCGCTCTACATCAGCGACAGTGCGTGATTCATGGGAAATTCCTGGCTTAGCCTTGAAGGCACTCGTTTAGGACACACACAGACGGGAGAAGAGGAGCAGACGACGTGCACAGCTTCCTGTGCAGGCAAATTTACTCCCGGGAAAAATGTAATGACATATTTTGGAATGATTCCCCAAACAGCGAGGAACAAGTGAGGGATTGTGACACGTGTGCGCTTTTGGATTTGATGTCTTCCTCTTAATCACATGTAGCTAAGCTAGTACTTAAAATAGCTGGGCCACCAGGGAACTGGCGTGCCATTCGCATAAACTCGGCTTTGAGTGTTAATTTTAAGTTGCTCCCTTTAGGGTATTCTTTTTTTTCCCTTTAGTGTATTCTTAATAGCAGCGATGTTTCTTGATTCCTGACCTTATTTCCACCCACAGTCTCTATTTTTCTCATTTTTTCCTTACAATAACCAAAATCTTCTCTAGCACAGATCTATAGTTGAGTCAAGAAACATTGAGCCTGGTGGTGAAATGGGACAGTAAGTGTTCGCAATAATCCCTGTGGGACGACTTTGAGAATAGACAGGGAATACATTAGAGTTTACGGATGGAGTTAAGTATGTATCATAGAAAGAGCAAGAGAGTCAAGTTTTATGTGGTTGGTAGTGTAATCTTTCTAGAGCGCAGCTCTGACGAGAGTCTGTCTTCTGCTCACTCTTTTTTCTTTTTTCAAATTAGTTTTGTGCAAACACTCTTAATACCTACAGAATAAAGTTCAGAATCCTAGGCATGGTACTGTAGATACTTCAACCTCTGTCCTCAAATTTTCCTTTTGTTATTTTAATTTTTATGTTTAAATATTGAAGATTTCAATGCACGAAAAGTTCAGAGACGAAGATAATAGACACCCAATGCCCGTAACAAAAATTAGACTCTTCATTGGTTTGCCATATTTGTTTCACATCTTTGAGTAAAGAAAGTCTTAAACAGACAAGAAGGTGGTGGTGGCTGCGGCACATGGGGTCTTGGGGATCTTGCAGGTGGGTCACACTTGCTGGCTCAGTGGCTGCCTGCTGTGCATGCCTTGGTCCTGGGGTGGAGGCTGCCCTGTGATCTGGGCCCCTGGGCTGGGCACCAGCAGCCAGAGGGTTGCCCAGATGAGGGGCTACAGCTCTGAGATGAGGACGGGCAGCAGGTGCGGTACTGGAAGGGGAGAACCAAGGAATTGTAGTGCTTGGAATAAATAGAGCTTATGCCAAGAATTCATTCATAAAAATCTGATAAAAATGCTCTCAAAAGCTATAGATACTTTAAAATCTGATAAGAAAGTGAGGACAATGGGGCACCTGGGTGGCTCAGTTGGTTAAGCATTCGACTCTTGATTTCTGCTCAGGTCATGATCTCAGGATTATGAGATCCACCCCCGCTCAGGGAGCTGAATGTGGATCCTGTTTAAGATAATTTCTTTCCCTCTGCCCCCTCCCCCACCTCTCTCCCTCTCAGAGAAAGAAAGAAAGGAAAAGAGAAAAGAAAAGGAGGGGGGAAAGAAAGGAAGGAAGAAAGGGAGGGAGGGAGGGAGGGAGGAAGGAAGGAAGGAAGGAGGAAGGAAGGAAGGAAGGAAGGAAGGAAGGAAGGAAGGAAGGGAAGAAAGAAAAAAAGAAAGAAAGAAAGAAAGAAAGAAAGAAAGAAAGAAAGAAAGAAAGAAAGAAAGAAAAAGAAAGAAAGAAAGAAAGAAAGTCTTGCAGTGGACAACGTCCCCCTCCTTGTTCTGTTCTAGAACATGGCTGATCAAGCCCACTGCTTGACCTGGGACCTGCAAGAGAGTGGCAAAATTAGCAATTAATCAAAGGATGGGGGTTGATAACAGGATTAGCGATAGAAGAAGCTTGTTATGCTCAGACTATTCTAACAAATAATAGGCTTGAAGGTCCTCTTGCTTTTAGGGAGAAAAGGTCCCTAACTATAAAGGAGAATAGAAGAAAGAGAAATCTTTAAAATGCCAGGGTAACAAATAAATGTACTTCTGAAAGTATCTCTCAGATCCACATATGCTTTGGCACCTGGAATTCCAATGACCAAAAGTGAAGAGCCAATTATCCATGCAGTGAATTAAGCATCTGGAGTGGACCCATATGTGTACTTTGTTCAAATGTGTATCATGTCATATTCATTCAGTTTTACAAAGCTAGTCGTGTGTACTGTCAAAAACAGACTCAAAATTCAATACAAATTTTTAAATATCTCCTGTGTACAAGGCTTCCTGTTCTTAATTTTTTAATGTGAATAATTTATACAGTACACACTCTAGGAAATAATACTGATTATATGCCTACTGTGTCACAGTATGAAATAAAATTATTTCTATATACCAAAAAAAAGCAAGCAAGAAAGAATCAAAGCAAGCAAGCAAGTCTTAGAGATACCCTGAAAACTCCTGCTGCCATGCATCACCATGTGAAGTTCAATGTCATGACCACCATATTCCTCTCTGCTGTCCCAGAGGGAATCACTATCCTGAAGTTGTTCTGCGCACTTGCCATCCATGTTTATATGTTTTTGTTAATTATATGTTTCTATAGACACTGTATAGTATTATTCAAGGAGATTTAAACTTTTATATCAAGAAAAACACCCTGTACGTATCATATTCTAACTTGCTTTTTAATTTAACGGTTTTGAGATTTATCCATGTTCATAAAGTAGATCTAACTCACCCATTTATTTCAACTGCTGTACTGTATGCCTATGTATGGATATATCAAAATATATCCATTTTCTTAATGATGAACACTTATTTTGTTTCTGTACAACAGTGCTGTGACAAGTACCCTTAAGCGTGCTTCCTTGTACACATGTGTGAGTTCTTCTAGGGCAGAGAGTTTTCAAAATTGTGTTCTGTTATATATTTTGAAAACAATACAGGAGCGCATGGGTGGCTCAGTCAGTTAAGTGTTTGCTTTCGGCTCCGGTCATGATTCCAGGGTCCTAGGATCGAGTCCCACATCAGGTTCCCTGCTCTGCCGAGAGTCTGCTTTGCCTTCTGCCCATCCCCCACCCCCATTGTACACTCTCTCTCTTTCTCTCACAAAAATAAATAAACTCTTAAAAAAAAAAGAAAACAGGTAAGTGCAGAAAGTAGTGAAACAGAAAACACAAGTGTTACGATTATTTAGCAAATTCCTCAAGAAATAGCCATCACAAGGCACAAGAGAGAATTTTCTCTCAGGTTTCTCAGTTAAGAAACACTAAACTATTGAATCACCCTTTTCTTTCTTTCAACCTTGGAATAATTGGGGTGTGCTTTTTGCTTGGGCTGTTAGAAGCCTGTTGTAGGCCACCCTGGGAATTCATAGCACCGATGGTGTATATTCTCTGTTCTAATCTCTCCTTGGCCTCATTCTTTTTCCTCAGATTTATCACCTCAAGTATTCTGTGTGTGTGGGGGGGTGGTATTTGTATGTGTGTACTTCCTGGAAACATTTGTGGAGTGTAGCATAAATGAATTGATAAATAAATAAACAGATTATTACAACAAGACAGCAAGACTAGACAGGACAGAATGGGCATATCAAATAATCTGTACCCATTACAGAAGTCTGCCTTAAAGCTAATTTTTATCAAGACACATTCCTCTTTCATAAATAATGCAGCTTATAATTTCATGACTTCGGCATTTCCTAGTTGGGAACTAAGCTCATTCTAACTCAACCATCTCAAAGATTGAAGGTTAGATTTTCACGTTTCCTTGAATTGATGAGAGTGTTAATATATAAATAAAAAGGACAATTTGTGAGCTTGCAAACATCCAGTGGTTAGGGGCAGAAACAACGAAGGCTGGTATAAATAACATATCTGAAAGAAGTCCACACGGTTAGTCAATGGATCCTTCTCTTTGAAAAAATAAAAAGTTCAGACCTGTGAATGCCATAATCGGCCTGCGAAAAGATTGTATGTAAATCACATGCAAATCATCCCCACTGTGCTGACAGTAACAGAGAGCAGTTATTGTGTTTCACACACCCGGCTAATAAGAAATGTGGGGTGAGGGGCGCCTGGGTGGCTCAGTGGGTTAAGCCTCTGCCTTTGGCTCAGGTCATGATCTCAGGGTCCTGGGATCGAGCCCCACATCAGGCTCCCTGCTCACTGGGGAACCTGCTTTCCCCCCTCTCTCTGCCTGCCTGACTGCCTACTTGTGATCTTTCTCTCTCTGTCAGAATAAATAGATAAAAATCTTAAGAAAGAAGAAAGAAAGAAAGAAAGAAAGAAAGAAAGAAAGAAAGAAAGAAAGAAAGAAAGAAAGAAAGAAAGAACTGTGGGGTGTAAGTAGTTCTTTAATAGTATTTTGGGAGCTGAACCATTCTTTGGCCTTTACTGAATAGGACTTTCAAATGTTTTGCCCTGATTAGCCTTTTGTGTTATGTGTTCGAGTCTTTTCCCACCTCAGTTTCAGGATGTCTTCTGATGTTCAGCCACTTCATTTTGTTATAAATGTCTTATATTTTTTTCCTATTATCATTATGGAAGCTGTCCTATAATGTAGACGATATTTTAAGTGCTTGCTTTTCCCTCTGACCTGCTGTTCTGCCTCAGTTCTGTTTTACACATAGATTGCTTTGACAGTTTTTAATGACTTAGCAGGTCAAAACAGTTTCTGGGGGAAAAAAAAACTTAAAAAAAGAAAAGCCAGTCAAACCAGAATATTTTTTTTGTCCCAAGTGACCTAACCAGTCATGGCGATTGCTGTCATTTTCTGGTTTAGTGAACAATGAAGTAAAAATTAAATGAATATTAAAAACCCTACTTAAATTATTTTCACATGATGGATTTTCTTGCCTCTCTAAATGTTGATTTCTCTTCCTGTGATTCTATCTCATGCATTTTCAAAGTATGTTGGGTGTGGACAAATTGGCCCACTGGGTGAGTGGAGAGAGTCTGAAGGTCAGTGAGTTTCCAAGTGCTGGTTATCCTATTTAAATTACTAGGTGAGGGGCGCCTGGGTGGCTCAGTGGGTTAAAGCCTCTGCCTTCAGCTCAGGTCATGATCTCAGGGTCCTCGGATCGAGCCTCTCATCGGGCTCCCTGCTCAGTGGGGAGCCTGCTTCCTCCCCTCTCTCTGCCTGCCTCTCTGCCTACTTGTGATCTTTCTCTCTGTCAAATAAATAAATAAAATCGTTTAAATAAATAAATAAATTACTAGCTGGATCTTGTGCCACACTCTGGGACAACTCATTTCTTTCCTTTACTTGGCCCAAACCACATTATAGGAAGATTTAAAATGTAAGAGAATCAATGAGATCATACTCTCCCAGTAGCAATTCTTGTTTTTCTTTTCTGAGAATTTGTCCACAAGCATAATTTTTACATAGTTGCCTCCCACAACTTTTTTTCCTCACTTAATAAGAAATATCACTTTATCTGTGGGCATATTCATTCTGGAGTGTGGGTCTGTTTAGGAGTTTTCTACCTCAGCGCTATCAACATTTTGGGTAGGATAATTTTTTTGTTGTGGGGCTGTCCTGTTGTCCATTGTGTGATGTTCAGCAACATCCCTGGTGTCACTCACCAGATGCAGGTGGCACCCTGCCCCCAAGTTGTGACAGACAAAGATGTCTCCAGACATTCCCAGATGTTCCTGATGGGGTGGGGGTGGGGGGTGAACTTCATAAAATTGCCCCAGCTGAGAACCACTGGTGTGTTTTTCTTATCTGAGGAAAGCAAAGGATGTTGAGAATGAGGTCCCATGTCCAGGCTCATGGGAAGGAATGTGGCTCCAGTGTGATGGGGTCAGCCTCTGAGGAAGGCATGCGGGCCTTTCCAACTGACCCTCATCATGAAGCCAATCAGATAGGTACAAAAGCCCCCAGTCCAGCTCTGCCCAGACCAGGACCAAATAGTCATTCTATTGGGAATGTGTGTTGTTTCAGGCACTGGATCTTACCCATAATCCTCTGAGGCAGGTAATACTACCCCAGTTTTACAGGTGGGGAGACAGACTCAGAGAAGTTAAGTACACTTGCCCACTGGCAAGTTGGGGAATTCAGGATTCAAACACCAAGCAATAGGATGGTAAAGCTTATAGTCTACCTCCTACCACAACACAGAAAGGTAGTAGGTGGGATCGCCTGCAGGGGATGGCTAGGGAGGTAAGCTAGGGAGGAGGTTGAAAGAAGGCAGGATCTGGTCTGACTAGAAACCATCCGTTTTGTTCACTTACTCCTAGGAAGTCAAGGGCCTCGTTCTCTGGTTCCCTTTGTATCATGACTGATGGGGGGAGTTGATTTGGACGTCTCCAATGTCCCCCTCAAAACGCACGCCTCAAAATGCACCCTCAAAACACAGGATGAGTCAGAAAAACTAATTGTCTGTGGAGAACTGAAGGGGGAAGGCCTTGGAATCCTAGGCCCATGTGGGCAGCCCTGAACCCCTCAGCGATGCAAACTTGAGCGGCCCAGAAAAAGTATGAATAAAACTTGTCATGTCTCACATTGGGGTTGCCTTGTATTTCTTCCTTCCGTGAGGACCGGAGAGAGAAGAACCCTAGAGAAAGCTGATCAGGCCCCAGTTGGGGGGCTTCAGGAGCACCCCAGCTGCTGGGTCAGGCAGGGATTTGTTGGCCAGAGCCCTGTGTTTGGCAGTGGGAGGCATGAAGCTGAAGGTGGGGCTGGATGGCTCAGGGGGTCAAGCCAGGTCTTTAGAATCTGTGTTTCAAGAGGAAGAGAAGACATGAAGTTGATTACAATCAAGGGAAACTTTTGAAGAAAGAACTGAGTTGTTTAATGGGGGAATTTATTGTTTCTGCTGTATGTTGGATGCTAAGACCTGTCTACCAAATCCTCATAAAATCTCCACTGAAATACGCGTGTCACATTATTGCATCATGGAATTGGGTCAGCCCCTGGAGATGGGTCAAGGGGATAAGGTCTGTCAGGGCAGGGGTGGGAGGAGTGAATGGAGGCAGCCCACTTGGCGCTGGTCCATCCAGCTGTTAGGATGACCACAACATTTTATAGGAGAACCTGTTATACCACATCACAGAAGAGTTATGATGGAATCGTCAGGGGCTTCCTGTAGACTCCACACTCTTGACTCACTGGCAGCCAATCTTCGTCACAAGCTTATGAGCTTTTGCTGTTCGACAGTCACAGAAACTCAAACTCAGAGAGGTTAAGGTGATGCAGGTAGTAAGTAGCAGAGCAGAGACGTTAATCCATCCGTGACCGGCTGCAAGCCTGTGCTCTTGCCTACTCCATCAAGCTATCTACTGAGGAAAAGAGTAGGACTGGGAATTTTCTTTGTTCTCAGATTTCTTCATGTGGCAGAGGTGTCCTGGATACTCTCCTGAGGCAGAGACATGAGGGTCCCTCCCTACAGGGGCTCCATACAAGCCAAACCCTAGCCTCACTTTGTGGGAGAACCAGCAGACCCTGTCAGCCTGTATCTATCTGTAAAGCTTCTTGTTGTAATTCTTATACCTGTCCTTAACCTCTCTGCTCCAGAGTCTAGGCAAATATATGACTGGAGTCTGGCCCTGTTTAGCTCAGGAACATATGTAATTCTTTAAAAGAGATAAAAAATCAGGGTGTAATGACGGCTGTATCAATCCCTTCAGCTGAAATCTACTTGGCGAGCTACCATGTTGGAAAACTCATCGATATCGCCAGTCTCCAGCCTTTTGGCTTGTCTTACTTCTGCTGACTGTTCCTTGGTATGTAAAGGATATTACCTACCAGTGCACTTTGTTCCCTATGAGCTGTTAGTTGTATATAATTGAATATCAGCCACTGGCACCGTGGAAAAGCTAGTTATTCAGTTACTCTTTGGAAGTTACAAGAAGTACACCAACATGAAGCAAAGAAGCAAGGGTCCTTTCCAACTGGGTTTGGAGACACAAGATCTGGAGTGAAGCAGAAAGAGCCCACAGGGCCAGACCAGGACCCAGTGCACCAGAATCAAGTTGGAGAAGCCGAGAGCAAGGACTTGATGAGACTAAGGAATACACAGAACTAGGAAACACTGTTCCAACCTTCAAGAAGCTTCATGGAGTTCATCCACTCAGAAAAAGAAAAATCACAAAGATCTATCAACAACTCTTTGAATTCAAAAAAAGAGAGAGCCTTCATATTCATTCATACATGCACGCAGGTCTGTGTGTGTGTGTGTGTTTGTGTGTGTGTGTGTGTATTTGAAGACAACATCGGTATTAGAAGACTTTATACAGATAGAGTCTTCTTTGTGTTAGCTTTTTTTCAGGTAGGATAAAACAATGGACAATATAACCCCCCCCCAAAACTCCTTGCTTTTGTGGAGATCACATTATATGTCTATCTATATTTCTGTGTATGTATGTATAGAATGTATATATGTATGTATTTAGCAAATCTCATCTACTTGAGATCATACTAGTGGCTAATAAAGTATGGATAAATCGCTGTTCTTTCTTTAAAGAATAGATAATAAAAAAACATTTTAACTGACTTTGCAAATTACGTTGAAAAATGCAAAAGTGCTTGCTTCTTACAGGTTATTTTCTTGTTTATACTACCAATTGATTTAGCAACTTTTTTAGGAAAAAATTATGCTGCAGAAGGTACATTTCAGTTCGTTATGTATTCAAATATCATGATGGAAATCAGACTTTTGAATGATTGAGTTTTTACTGCAGCCATTTTGAGCAGAGCAGGATGGGGCTTTAGGATTTGCTGAGTTTGGACTAGGGTTTATGAATACATGGATAGCCTCAAGGTGTTGATATTCTTTAAATAGAATAAAATATGTATGGGAATGACTCATCCACTCAGTCAAAACTTTTTTATGGAAGTCAATCTAGTTTTCTATTTCAAGACATGGGAAATAATCCACTGCAGTTGGAAGGGAAACTGTCATCAGTTGGCAACGAGACTTCCTTTCCCTGAACTTCTTTATTCCTTTCTTGTTACTAAGAAGCAACAGCACCCAACTGTACTATTACAGCATTAGAAAACACTACATTTTCCAAGACACTGCAAAAACTGACCGTGAGGAGCCTCTCATTCATTGCTGGTGGGAATGCAAGATGGTGCAGCCATTTTGGCAGACAGTTGGGCATTTTCTTACAAAATGGACATACTCTTACCATATGATCCATCCAGCAGTTGCACTCCTTGGTTTTCACCTCAAGGAGTCAAAAACTTCTGTCCGCAGAAAAACCTGTACTCGGATATTTATCGCAGCTTTCTGCATATTTGCCAGACCCTGCAAGCAATCAAGCTGTCCTTCAGTAGGCAAACAGACAAATAAGATGGTATGTCTAGACATTGGAATATTATTTAGCACTAAACAGAAATGAGTTATCAGGCCATGAAAAGACATGAGGACACTTAGATGCATATTACTAAGTGAAAGAAGCCAATCTGAAAAGGCTACATACTGTACAATTCCAACTACATGACATTCTGGAAGAGGCAAACCTGCATAGACAGGGAAGGGATCAATGGTTGCCAGGGTTTGGGGGAGTGGGATTAGAGACGAAAGAGTAGGCAGAGGGGAGACGATTTTAGAGCTGAGAAAATGCTCTGTATGGTACTATTCGGTACATAACATGTGTGTCATTATACATTTGCCCAACACCATGGCATGTGCAACACTAGAGTGGATGCTAATGGGAACTACGGACTTCGGGTGATAATGTGTCAGTGTAAGTCCATCAATTTGTTTTCTTTTTTTTCTTTTAAAGATATTATTTATTTATTTGAGAGAGAGCATGAGCGGGATGGGCAGAGGGAGAGGGAGAAGCAGACTCCCTGCTGAGCAGGGGGCCCAACCCAGGACTTGATCCCAGGATCCCAGGGTTAGGACCTGAGCCGAAGGCAGCTGCTTTACCAACTGAGCCACCCAGGTGCCCCTATCAATTTTTTTTCATAAGCGCATCAATTATAACAAACGTAGCACTCTGGCAGGGGGGATGTCAATAGCAAGGGTCTTTGTACAAATGTAGGATGAGGGGGTATATTAGAAATCCATGTGCTTTCTGCTCAGTTTGGTTGTGAACTTCCAACTGGTGTAAAAATAAGGTTTATTAATTTAAAAAAAGCTTTAAAAAGCTGACTGTGGGCTTAACGAAGCAGAACTTGATCATGCAGATATTACCAACTAGATATGTCTTTCTCAAACGTTGTCCAGGTGACTGATAACAAATTTGTTCAGAAACGTTTGTTGGTGGGGCCTCCAGCTCACTCCCTGAACATGAGTGGTTTTTTTTTTCTGCCTTCAGCAAGAAGTGCTGGTGCAGCAATGGTGCACTCCTCTGTTTTTCTGCCCTGAAAGCAGCATTGTGTGAGTTCAGCCTCCGTGCCCGTTGGCAATTTTCACTAATTGTTTACAGTGCTCTAATTTTTACACTCTCTTTAAAGGATCTTTGTGTGTGCTGATTGCAGAAGGTAATATTTCGGGCATCAGTAACCATGGTAATGAATCATTCTACTCTCAGAATTGGTGCCAGCTGCACTCTTGTCTAGATAGTAGCGCCCCGGTGTTTTGCTAATGAGCGACTTTTCATTTGCTTGTAGGAGGACGTTTCCCCTTCTTCACATGTTTGCTTGTGTTTTGTTAAAGGCGCTTCCTTGAGAACAACATGAGAAAAAATAAATCCCATTTGGTAAAACCTTGATCTCAAAAGGAAAACCTTCCTAGTTCCAGAAAGCAGAGCATGCAGAATGAAAGCCTTTGAAGGTTCTATGGGGAGGCCATTCCCGCCTGCTCTGGGCTCCAGTCCTACTACCCCCCCCCCCACCAGCATCCATCGATCTGTCTCTTTAGGGCATGCACAGAGAGCTTTGCATCAGCATTCTCCTTTGACTACTGGCGAAAGGAGTTTAAATATTTCAAAGATTTATGTTGTGAATAATTTAAAAGAAATAAAGAAACCTCCTAAACTCTCTTTGAATTATGTAATGGAAGCTTTGAAATATGTTAGCATTTCCCTTTATCAGGTTCAACTTTTTTTTTTTTAATGGGAAGATTGAAGTGGAACTGTAAGCTATTGTCACCCTTTATTTCACTGACTAATGATGATTCTAGGAGAGACAGAGAGCTTCTTAACCTTGCAAGAGATAAGAGCCCTGCGGTAATGGACCCTCCTTCCATCTACTGTACATGCTATTTCCACGAACAATTGACAGGATACTCTCACCAGCTTTTAAAACATTTGAATCCCACACCCCTGCTACTTCTAGCCTGGGTGGCATTTTGACGAGAGCTAAGGAAAATTGATATCCAGAATACCTGCTGGGGTTTCTTCCTTCCTAGTCACTTAAATATGGGCACCTGATCCTATGATCCTGGTGTGGATAATGACTCTTACGCTGAACCTTCACTCACAGTGATAGCTTCACGAGAGGCAAACGCGTGGTGCTTTCCATGCGGTCCTACGTGCTTTACACGTGTTAACTTATTTTATCCTTATAATGACTCTACAATGTACACATTGTTTTTTTTAAAAGATTTTATTTATTTATTTGACAGAAAGAGACACAGTGAAAGAGGGAACACGAGCAGGGGGAGTGGGAGAGGGAGAAGCAGGCTTCCCGCTGAGCAGGGAGACCGATGCTGGGATTTCATCCCAGGACTCTGGGATCACGCCCTGAGCCTAAGGCAGATGCTTAACGACTGAGCCACCCAGGCACCCCTATTTTTTTTTAAATTGTATTTATTTATTTGAGAGAGAGAGAGAGCACAGGGGGCCTAGGGGAGCCTGAAGAGAAGCTTGATGTCACAACCCTGAGATCATGGGAAGAGTTGAAATCAGGAGTTGGACCATCAACTGTGTCATCCAGGCGCCCCCAATGTACGCATCATTATTTCCATTTTACAGATGAGGTGGGAGGCACAAGGAGGTTGGGTAGCTGGTCCAAGGCTACCTGGGTGGTAAATTGCAGGAGCAGGAGTCCACATACATATATATCCATAGACCCATCTCAACACTCTAGCACGCAAGGAAGCACCCAGGAGGGCTTACTTTGAAATCTCAGCCCTGGGGCGCCTGGGTGGCTCAGTTGGACAAGCATCTGCCTTCGGCTCAGGTCATGATCCCAGGGTCGTGGGATTAAAGTCCCACATTGGGCCTGCTCCCTCTCCCTGCTCAGCGGAGAGCCTGCTTTCCCCTCTCCCTCTGGCCCTCTCCCAGTTCATGCTCACTCTCTCTCTCTCTCTCAAATATATATATATATATATATATATATATATATATATATATATATTTTTTTTTTTTAATGGGATGGTCCACTCTCATTTTTAGTTTTGGAAAATTTCCATCCTTTTGAGAAAAAAAAACAGCAAATCCCTTGAAACGATTCAGAGTATGGACAGAAACAAGTGACCCACAAGTGACCCAGGACAGTGAGATGGGGCCATTCACATCGAGGGTGACACAGGAAGGCATAAGAGCACAGCTGCAGCAAGAGGAAGCTGAAGAAGGATGAAACTAAGTGGCATAAATTTTACCAAATACACAGTTTAATGCTTAGTTAAGCAAGATATACTTGTGAGAGAGCAAGAGGAGAAAGCAAAAGGGAGAGAAGGAAGGAGAATCAGAGACCGAGAGAAATGATGAATTTCATGTTTAAGTCTTGATTGAAATCTAAGTGTCCAACTACAGGTTCAGTTTTCTTCCTTCTGGAAATGATAATCTGACTCTTGATTTTTCCCTTTGGACATTTTCCTGCTAGAAAACACAAGCTGCAAGAATATTTAATATACTTACAGAATTCTCTAAGTAGACTAAAATAATCACTTGCATTAAAGGAGATTTGTTTTTTGAACTTAGCTGTGCATCACCAATCACGTTAAATCTCTTATTATTGTAACTATATTCCAGAATCCAAGTGACAAGTGGGAAAGACGGAGGCTTTGGTCTTTCCGACAGTAAACCACAGTGGAATCAGGTTTTCTGGTATTTTCTTTATTTTCTTTAAAGAGAGCATGACCAAATTCCTTAGAAAGTCCTTTGAGGTGTTGCATCCATGAGTCAGGAAAACGGCTTCTGAGAAGCAGAGGTCAGGTAAGAACACGTTAGCTGGCCCTGGGGAGGATGAGGAACAGGAGAGCCCTCCTGGTAGTGAAGCATTTTTTCGCGCATTTATCCCACTTCAAAACCTGTGAACGTCTTGGAAGGGATCCGTGAACGCACACTCAAAGGGACAGATGGTGAATGAAGGCGAGAATGTTATAGTAGAAATGAATTCGCTTATTAAGAAGTCAGCTATTTGATATAACATGGCGAGTTTCCATGGAGTACTGCATGGGCTTTGACTCAAAGATGAGAGGGCTTTCCCAACAGCTCACTCCAAAGATTTGTGTTTAGATCACCATGATTTACAGTCATTTCACAAAAACCTCCCTCACAGAGTCTAGGATTCCTGTGGTGAGTCCTCTGCTCTCCCCGCCCTGGCCATTCCTCCAGACCCCTGCTTCCCTCTCCTCTCCATTTTGCTCCCGCACGAGAGTGCCTGGGCTGAGAAGCATCGATAACACCTCCTGCACCCCAGGAGTGGCGCTGGGCTCAGAAAGTACACAGATGCCTCAAAGACACACACATTCTCCTGGAGCTCACAGCTTGGAGGAGGGGGCAAAACAGGAAAGATGCCATTTCAGGCAGGCAGAGTAGGTGCCAACAAATCAGCCAGGTATGAGGCCTCAGGGAATGGTGAGTACTACGGCCATCTGGAGAGAGCAATGTGAATATGCAGATTTTTGTGTGAAAATGTCTGGTTTTAAAACACTTAGGGTGAAGCAAAATGCACTGAATTCAGCCCACAGTCTACCAATTTGTGACAGGTGGGAAGGCAAGAAGCCGGAGTATGAATGGCCCAGAACACACCAGTACCTTCCTTTCTTTCTCCTTGGAACAGTACAGTTAGGACGGTTATTTTAAACAAAACAAAACAAAACACTCCAAGGAAAACAAGAAGAACAAAAAGCAAGTACAAACAGTGTAAGAGCCTAGGAGGCATAAGAGCATGGCTGTAAAAAACTAGAGTCAGGGATGGCAATCCCTTGGCTTAATGCCTGGTTCTGGGGCTTGCGAGTCGTGTGGGCTTGGTGTGGTGACTTCACCCCAACACCTCAGTTTTCTCATCTGTGCAATGGGGAGAATATTATTCACCACCTTATGGGTTGTGAGGATAGAATTAGTTGATACAGACAAAGTGCTTGGAAGAGTGTCTGGCACCATATAAATGTTAGCTATTATAGATATTTAGACAGATGACTTCAGACTGTCAGGAACTCAGAAAATGGAGTGAAGAGCTTTACATGACAAAAGATGGCTTCATCTTCCAGACAGTCCTTTATAGCAACATCTTCCCATGTTCCCTCCCCTCCAACCCTTGTCTCTACCCTCTATCTTCTTTTTGCTGTGTCTTGGATCATACCTTCTTTCCAGATCTAGACTTTCCCAATCTGTCTTAGGCTCTATCTGCTCTTCAGACCCAGGCCATCACTGCAGAAGCCATTACATGCATGTGACTCACCTGAAGATCTTGCTAAATATGCGTGTTCTAATTCTGTGCCTCTAGAATGGGACCTGAGATCCTGCACTTCTAACAAGCTGGAGGGTTTTGTCAACTTTGAGATGCTGCCTCAGCATCCTCTTCCAAAACAAGTCTTATATCAAAGCTTGCTTTATATTTATTTGTTTATTTTTAAAGGTTATTTATTTTTAGAGAAAGAGAGAGCATGGGGAGGGGCAGAAGGAGAGGGAGAGAGAATCTCAAGCAGACTCCCCACTGAATGTGAAGCCTGATGCAGGGCTGATGCTGGGCTTGATTTCACGACTCTGAGATCATGACCTGAGTTGGACGCTTGACCAACTGAGCCTCCCTTCCCTCTTCACAGGTATCTTGCATGGCAGCCATGGAAAATGGACCCTGCACCCACAGAATGTTCCAGCTCTCATTATCAGCTCCATCTGCCTCTTCATGTTTTCTGTGACTCAGGCATGAACCTCCTCCCATGGTAGTGTTCTAGTAGGTGTCTAATATGAATCGAGTTCTCAAAATCATTCTCCAATCTCATGATGCTGTGAGGAAAATCATTTTTTCCCAGAATAAACATAACAAAACAGAACCTTATGTTATAGAGTATTGTATTTGCCTGTGGATTCATCTTCTTTTGAGACAGTAATTTTATAAAGTTGAGGAAGTCTTGTTCACTTTTATTCCTTCCACCCTCCAAAATAAAAAAAAATAAATCTTAAGAAAAATAAAATGACAATAACTTAAAGCATGGGAATATTATACAGTCTTCCCACAGCTCAAATGTTAGTAGCCCCTAGTGCCATTTATTCTTGGCACTAGAATCCAGGGCCCTCTTGGGGGTGGTTTATGGTGGTCTCTATCCCCATCCTGACCCCACACAGCTCTAGGCTTAAATATCACATCAGTGACTCTCCCTTATCAGTTTCATTCACTCATTCATTGACTTGTCCATACTGCAAATGTTTATTTCAGCCTGTTCACTGGCTGACATGTGAGAGCGGGCAATACAGTGGGTTTGTGTTAGAACAAGAGGAAAAGGTGAGAATTCTATTAAACAAAGACGATGTGTGTACCGTGTGTTGGGGAGTTTGAGAAGGACAGAACTGAAGTCTGGTCTAAGTCTTGTTCCCTGGGCAGCTCCTTTGGGGATGTCACAAAGACCAGCCTGAAGGTGTGGCCCCATGTCCCATGTTGAGAGGCTGGCGATGGGTGATATCAAGTCAACCCAGGGTCAGAGACAGTTCAAGAGCAGCGAGTGCAGGAGCAGGGGGTGGGGGAGAGAGGGCAAGAGTAAAAACACCCATGACCCAAGCTAGGACAAGTCCTCAGACCCAGGTGAAGTCCCACTGGGGACTCTGTATGGCTGGGGTGTCCCACATCTCTTCCAAACCTCTCTATGGACAGTTCTGTCTCTGGGGGTGATGGGTTTCTGGAGGAGATTGACAGAGAGCAGGAGCTCAAAAAGAATCTGTTGAAGAGAAGTGCAACTGAATTGAGATGTGGCTGACAAATACCACCTAGAACCCAAAATGCAAAGGAAGCATTTGACTTTGGGAAAATACAGAAAAAACACGTACAGAAGATAATGGACATTAGAATACAGAGAGTAACAGAGATATGACCAAAGACAGTGCCCACAATCTCTGAACACGTAGTGAAGAATCTGGACCATTTTAGTGGAGGACACGAAAGGTTTCGTGGGGCGTAATAGATGCTCTTCTCACAGAAAGAGGCTGCAGTCCAATAGCACTTTCAGTTCTCTCCAAGGTTTGATGTCAAGGGTCTCTTCTCCCCACTGACGCCCTGGAAGGGACCCAGGGAAGGTGTTATTCTGAGCTAACCCATGAGAAACCAAATGCAGCTTCCCAAATGCTGGCCCACACATCACCCACCTCAGACTCCCATGAGTAGTACTCAGTGAAAAATCAGGTTCCTGATCTTTGTCAGAATCTCTCAGGAATTCACATATTTAGCAACCTCGCCAGATGATTTCTAAGTGCACTCAAGGTTGAGAAGCTGTGGATCCAGAGGTTCAGGAACCACACACACACACACACACACACACACACACACACACAGCCAAGACCGGAACCCAGCTCCTCTAGTCCTGCGGCTGTCCCTCTCAGCCCTTGGTCTCTCAAGTCCTGGTTCCTGTTGCCAGCCATTCCACCCTGGAGTTTCTGAGATGCTGATCACCACTCAAATCCTGTCTTTTTTCTTTAGGGAGCAGGATTCAGATGATTTTTTTGAAGGGCACATGAGTAGAAGATGAGTGTCTCTCTTTTTTTTTAAATTTATTTATTTTTATTTGAGACAGAGAGAGCGTGAGGCGGGGAGGGGCAGAGGGAAAAGGAGAGAGAGAATCCTCAAGCAGATTCCCTGTTGAGCATGAAGCCCCACACAGGGGGCTCGATCTCACAAGCTTGAGATCATGACCTGAGCCAAAATCAAGAGTTGGACATTTAACTGACTGAGCCACCCAGGTGGCCCAAGATGAGTGTCTCTCAAAAGCAACTCATTATTCATTCAGATAAGCCCTGTGGTCTTTATCATTTTGTGTCTTAGAGCCTGATCCTCCATCCATCTTTTACCCCAAAGTGAAAGGGGCTGGTTGAACAGAAAAGTTAAGCTATACATTTGTAGTGAAACTCTTGTTTTACTTATGAAACTTGCACATTCTACATTGGGATGAGGGTACAGGCACAGACACACACACACACAGACCTACACAGACAGACACAGAGATATACACACACAGACAAAGACAGACATACCCACGGAGCTTCCCTCAGAGTATCCAGGGAGGCCTTACAGTGTGTGTATGGCTGTGTGTGTCTCCATGTGTTTCTGTGTATTTGTGTGTGTCTATCTGTATCTATGTGTCCATTTGTGTATCTGTGTGATTCTGTGTGTACCTGTGTGTCTCTGTGCCTGTGCCTATGTGTGTGTGTGCTTCTGTTTGTGTGTGTGTCTCTGTGTGTCTGTGTTTTTGTATGTGTATGTTTCTGTGTATGCTTTTATGTGTGTGTCTCTCTGTGTGTCTGTGTATGTGTCTGTGTGTCTGTCTATATGTGTCTCTGTGTGTGAGTGTGTGTGTCTAGGTGTAGGTCTGTATGCATATGCCTCTGTCCACATGTCTCTGTGTGTGTTTCTGTCTATGTATATCTGTGTGTTTGCCTGTTGTGTCTCTGTGTGTGTCTGTGTTGTCTCTGTGTGTGTCTGTGTGTGTGTCTGTATATGTCTCTGTGTGTATGTCTATGTGTGTTTCTGTGTGTGTATATGTCTATACATGTGTCTGTGTGAGTCTGTGTCTTTGTGTCTCTGTGTGTTTGCATGTGTCTCTGTGTCTGTGTTTGTGTGTGTGTCTCTCTCTCTGTGTGAGGGTGTGTCTCTGTGTCTGTGTGTGTTTGTGTTTGTGTGTCTCTGTGTGTGTATGTGTATACATGTGTCTGTGTGTATCTGTATCTTTGTGTCTGTGTGTGTCTCTGTGTGTATGTCTGTGTGTTTGCATGTGTCTCTATGTTTGTGTCTGTGTATGTCTCTCTGTGTGTGAGTGTGTCTCTGTCTGTGTGTTTGTGTCTGTGCCTGTGTGTGCATGTGCATGCATGGGTCTGCATGCTGGCAGCCAGTCCCCCCCATGCTTTAAGGAGCTTGCCTTTGAACCCATCCATCCCTGACGAGGACTGCACGGTTCTCTCTTGCTGTGTTATTATCTGTTGGTTTGGAAGAGTTCCATGGCCTCTTTTTCCTTAATTCTCCTCCTCAACTTGAGGACTGTCATCTCTTTACTGACTCCTCTCCTTCTCATTTATAACCTGGGAAAGTGTCCTTTTCTCTTCTTATTTTATAAGTTCCTTCTGAGTGGTCTGACCCACATCAAACAGTTACGACTATCACCATATATACCGACAACTCCAAAATCAATACCTCAAGCTTTATTTTTATTTCTAAATTGAGCTACAGTCACATTCCTGCATTTCTTCTTCCTGAGGGACATCATTAGGTATTTCAAATGGAAGATGTTAAAAATGGAACTCACTTTATTCTTCCTAAAAATGTCCCTAATCTTTCATCTTTCACCTTCCTTACCTTCCTTATTCAACTCACTCCAAATTGTGTCAACTGTATCTTGGATTTGTTCCCCAAACTGACCCGACCTCCTATCCTGGGTCATTACCAGACCACCTCTCAGGAGGACGGAAGCCCTTAACTCAACCCACTGCCACCAGAATCTCTCCTCTTGGGTTCATCTTTTACATTGCTACCAGAGCAGTTTTCCTAAAAATAAATACTTTCTTTAAAAGACTTGAGTTGGCTTCTAGCTTTTATAGAACAAAGTTCAAAACTCTCACTGAAAACTTAGCTTCTTCAATATCACCTTCCTCCTGTCCCCATCCCATATCGTAACCCCTCATGATACCTAACTTCTCCCCAGTCTATAAACTATAAACCAGTTCCTGTCTCCGTACATGCTGTTCCTGTACCTGGAATGCCTTTCCTGTCACTCTCCATCTGGTGAACTCCTATTCATCCTTCAATACCCATGTTTTGGTTAGAGTCCCTTCCATGAAGATGAAACAGGCATTGCTCCAACTCCACACACACAGAGTACCCCACAGTCACTGTCATGGGGTATAACCAACTATCTGGCCCTGCAGTTCTCGCTTCCCCTTCATTTTCTTGCCAACTCTCTCCCAACCATTACCCCCATGTCTTTAGCTCATGGAATGGCCAAGAGGAGACCTGGGACCCAGGGAGCCCACATTCTGTTCCCTCTCCTGCTCGTCTTCTTGATATTCTCTGAGATAGTATCTCCCAGGTGATATTCTTGGTTTGCATCAGGCAGGGTGATGACCACGTGTTCGGATGGCCTCCCTCTAGCCAGCCCCCATCCAAACACATCCTCCCCTTGCCACCTTAGAATGGTGGGAACAATGCTGAGTTCAAGGGACCTGTTTCCTTCCTCTGCCAGGAATGCTGGGCCCTGCTTGGAGAGATAAGGGGTAGAGTGCGTTGTTGTGCCTTGCTGATCCCAGGCAGGTGTCTAGAGGGAGAGCTCTGGGTTCAGTGAGTGGAGCAGGCTCTTGCCTCCAGGTGCAAACATAGAGTGTGGACTGGCTAAGTTGTGTCAACATCCTCACTGCATAGGGCAGGAGATCTGCCTTGTCTTGCAGCTGATGGCGCCCAAGTTTAACCATCCCTCCATTCCCAAAGCCTGCATTCAATCAATGAGTGTTCATGGAATGAGGGAATGGGTCAATTTATTACAAGCACTTCAGGGGTTTCCTTTGTTTTTACTTTCTTGAATAGTGCTAAGAATGGGGTAGATTTTCTGAGAAACACACTGCCCAAGGGGTGTTGCCCGTGCTTGGTGCAGGAGCTACGGGACCCTGAGTTCCAGCCCCCACACACTGGCTTCTGCTGCCTTCTCTGACCCATGGACCAGTGAAAGGGATTCTGCAAGCGTGAGGGATTTAGCAGTGTTGAGTAACAAAAATCCACCGAGGAAATTTTAAAGATCTAATTGGCTTTATTAAACAAGTCACGGATTGGGCAGCATCCCAGCTAGCAAGCACAGGGGAGCCTATACAAAATGGAAGGTTTTTAGAAGGAGGGTGTGGCAAGAAAGTTATTAGCAAAAGAAAAGGATTGTTCCAGTCAAAGCCCCCTTCCCTTCAGGGCAAAGGCAAGGGGGTTTTACCAAGCAGATCCCTTGTCTTCCTTTTGGGGGATGGAGAGGGCCCCAAGGGCATGATCATACAATTCTTGACTGACTGGTTTCACCTGCATCTCTGGCGGAGCTTGAAACCATGAGTCCATGAGCAGATGAAGAGATGAGGCATTAAGCCCTAGTTTGGGGTCTGGATCTCAGTGGCACCCATTTGGGGCCTGTGATTTTGTTTTTCACAGCAGCGTGCCCTGACTAGGGCCAATTTCTCTACCTCAGAGTGGAGGAGTCCATGTTAGACTCGGCCAAAGAACAAAGCTAAGGTAACCACTTCCTACCCGGAAGGCCTGAATTGAGTGAACAAACCCCTTTGAGCCTCAGTGTTCTCCTCTGTAAAATGGGACAATAATTCCTTTAGAATTGCAGGCTGTGGGAGCCAAGGAGGCCCTGAAGCCAGTCGCTTGGGACCATTACACTAGCTTCTGCCCAGCGGCACCAAGGGATACCGCTAACATTTTGTGGTGTACTCTGTATGTCTGTCTCCCCCACATAACCAGCTCTTCTCTGGCTTTGAAACCTCAATGTCCAACACCTATGAAGGGCTCACATAAATAAACCAATATGAGAGAAAGAAAGGAGTAAGTGAAATATGATACAACCTTCACCAGGACCTATGATGTACTTTGTTGTGTTTTGTTGATGTGTTTCTCAAATCCTAGTTTTGCTGAATTGCTGGTGCCCAAATCCCCAGTATTTAGAAATTACTTTTAAGGGGTAGAAATCCGACCTGTGGATTTTATTTCTTGGCCTAGAGAAGGAGGTGCCTTTGGAGGGCCTTACGGACATAGGCCTTAGTTAGAGGGTGGATGAGTGTCTCCAGGGCACAGGGAGTAGGGGGTGGTTCTTAAAGGAGAGGTGCCCCAAACTGGGGGGGATGGGTGGGGAATAGAGGAAGAGGGCGAATGAGGCCTGAGCCCATCCCGAGCAAGCTCCTGGGTGTCCACATTGGGCCCAGGGGATAGCTCTGCCTGGGAACCAGGACTGCTGTGGGGAAGCCATGGCCGAGCTCTTGGCAATACCTGGACTAGAAGTCTCTGCTCATCCTAGCACAGGCTCACCCTCAGGCCCTCACAGAGGTGCTGGGGACCCTGAATTGTATGAGTCAGGGCAGACACCCCTTCCCTGGGTCTGAGATTCACTTGGACGACTGTCTTTTATTCCTCTTAATAGGGCCTTTTCACACTCTGCATAAAAAGTTTGCTAGGGAAACAGGAAGCATGGATGGAAAAAAATGCTAATTCAGAAATGAGGCTAAGCCACTGTAGAATTTACCACATTATCTTTGACTAATAAATAAAAATAAAATTCTTCAGGCGCCTGGGCGGCTCACTGGTTAAGCATCTGCCTTTGGCTCAGGTCAGGATCCCAAGGTCCTTGGATTGAGCCCCACATCCGGCTCCTGGGCTCAGGGGGAAGACTGCTTCTTCCTCTCCCACTCCCCCTGCTTGTGTTTCCTCTTGCTGTGTCTCTCTCTGTCAAATAAATAAAATCTTTAAAAAAAAATTCTTCCTGAGTGAAATAAGAGGCCACGGAAGCACCTAGAACATCACGACCTTGAAAAAAGAGATGACACCATAACTGCAGGTGTCCCAGCAACCCACTTTGTGCTTCGACATCTCCACAAACCACAAGATTACCTGCAAAGCTTATCAGAGGGGAATCGGGGTTCCCATTATTAACACCTCAAACAACAATGTCGAATAGGGGCTTGGGAGTTCGTAATTGCTAAACCATATCCCCTAAGAAGGTAGCGATTAAAAAAAATATCTCAGCATGGTAAAACATAAAGGAACCTTAGGGAAAAATCTTGTCCAACCCCCCGACTTGCAGACAGAGGAGAGGTGTGGAAAGTCCCCCTGCTCTCAACTGGCAGAATGGGGATTAGCCTCCCTAACTTGGGCCTCTTTCTGCTATACTAAGGCTTCCCCGAATAAGTTAGATAGCAAAATATCTATTTTGTGACTTCTATCTATATATCTAGGCATTCCCAGAAACCTATGGCTTTCTAAGTTTTGCTTACAAGTGGCACCTAATTAATTTTGCTGAAATGAAATCATCAGCATTTATAGGAACAGAGTCTTTCTTGAAAGGGATTAACCCCGACAAAACTGTGTTTAGGGGGAGTTGATCTGGAGCATTTAATCAAGGATGGAAAATGAGGCGCCTGAGTGGCTTAGGTGGTTAAACATCCAACTCCAGATTGCAGAGCAGGTCTTGACCTTAGGGTCATGAGAACAAACCCCACACTGGGCTCCATGCTGGGCACAGAGCCTACTTAAAAAAAAAAAAAATTCTTGAGAAGTAATTGAGCCCAAGGAGCATTATCAGGTGGTTTAAAGACCAATACCCACTGGGGACTGTGTGTGCACGGCGTCACTTTGAAGGTGACAGAAAGTCAGCTGAGCGGTCTGCAGCTATACTGAGCAAGGGGATTGAGTAGCTCCAGCAAATTGGCTCCCAAGTGTGTGGGCAGTGGAGGCCAAGCTGGGCTGCAGGGTGGCAACTCATCTGTGACAGAGGACGCAGGTGATGTCTGCGGAGGCCTGGTGTCCTGCCCCTCCCCCCACCCATGCTGAGATTGCTTAGGCATTCAGCTAGCACTGATTGCATTGCATGGCAAGACAGACGCCAGGAAGCCCGACCCAGTCGCGGAGGCAGGAGGGGCAGCCTGGGGCCATAGGGAAGAGCCGAGCTGCAGACTCTGAAGGAAAATGAGAGAAAATGAGAGTCCTGTGTGCCTGGCCATGCCGGGTTTTCAGGAAGCCAGATGGGCTCTCAGTTGGGGCATTGGCAGGATGAAGGGCATGAGAACGAACCTCATCCACCGAAGTCCTGGTATGGCAATAAAAATACAGAGAGAGGCTATTTTGGTATCAAGAAACGTGCACTTGTGTCCTGTGCATTGAGTTCTTTGTCCACTTAAGCGGTTCTGCAATGTTTTCGGTGCTTTGGGTCTTGAACACCTTGGGGCCTGGGGCTGAAGCTCCATGAGGGCTCCCCAAAGAAGACAAGGCACCCAAATGGCGTTAGGCTTTGGAGGCACTCGGGAGAGAGCACCCCTCCTGAGCTGCGGTCAACTCCGGAGATGTTCAAGTTTATGTCCAAACTCCCCCTCCCACCTTTTCCCTCCGCCTCCCCCTTCTCCAGCATCATTGCTCAGAAGGAAGGATTTGCCCCAGGACGCCCTTCTGTGTGGACCAGGGGTGTTCAAGGAAATGACCTTTCCTACTCAATTAAATCATGGTGCATCTTTTCTTATCTCATGTTCCTCTGATTTAATCCCCCTTCCTACAGATTGTTCCCAAATCCCATCCCTCCTCTGACCATTCACTCTTGACCCAGACCCTCACATCGGAAGCTCTGCCAATCAATTTCACTTCCGTCTCCCTGCCACTTCACATCATTGCATCTCCAAGTGTACACACACGCCACCTTCCCTATCAGACCAGCCCTGCCGACTTCTCTATTTCCATTATCAGCACCCCCAGCTCCTCATCACCTGGGTTTACAAGCATAGGTCATTTGTTATACTATCTTCTCTCAAGTTAGCGTTTGTGCCCTGTAAATCTTTCTTTCCATTGTCCTTTCACATCTGTATTCTGCTTTCTGGAAACAAAATTGCCTGGAGAATCCAGGCCAGTGCATTCGGAATTAGTTCAATTTCAGCAATTAACAATATCGGTCAGTAAATGTTTGCTGGGAGAGAGGATGCAAGAAAGAATCCGAAGTTCCTAAGACTTCATGAGACATGAGTCACTGGAGGGTGGGAGCGACATCTGAATTAGCAACCCCCACCCCCACCCCTGTCGGGTGCTCAGCTAAGTAATGGCACATCTGACTGAATGCTAGTTAGAGGGAAGATACATAGAGGCATTTCCTTGGTCTTCCAATCTCTGCTCTTGCTAATCCAGCCTATTAAATTTTCATAAATAATTTATATTATTAGGTTTCTTCTTTCTTCAAAAATTTTGGTTTCCTATTAAAAACTTCCTTTGTGTGTCTTTCAAGAACATATGCATTTGGCTTCAAGCAGAGGAGAGAGGGGAGTGTATGTGTTTGTCTATCTGTGCGTTTGCGTTGGTGTGTGTTTGTGTATGTTATGTGTAGTGTTTTGGATTTTTTTTTTAAGATTTTATTTATTTATTTGACAGAGAGAAACACAGTGAGAGAGGAAACACAGTCAGGGGGAGTGGGAGAGGGAGAAGCAGGCTTCCCACTGAACAGGGAGCCCAATACTGGGCTCAATCCCAGGACCCTGGGATCTTGACCTGAGCTGAAGGCAGGCACTTAACAACTGAGCCACCCAGGTGCCCCAGTGTGTAGTGTTTGTATGTGTTTATGTGTCTATGTGTGTTGGTACGTATGTCTGTGTGTTTGCATTGTGCATACATGTGTATATTTGCGTGTTGCACTTGTGTGTGTTTGTATGTGTTTGTGTGTGTGTTTCTGTAGCTGGGGGGACAGAAAATGGTAAGACTAGACTGGATGAGGAAGGTAAAGGGAGGAGAGCAAATTATCCACCAATCCCACACATTTCTCTCCCTGGAATGCAGGTCACTGAGGTTCTGAACCTTGGAGGAGGACTTGATTGACCCACAAGCATTTCCTCCGTTTATTTCCAGGGCAAGTCCTCTCTTGAGCAACCTCCGAGGATGGGATTTTTACTCAATATTTACATTTGGTGGGGGCTTTCCAAGGTGAGTGGGTGACTCCAGGCTGGGCTTCTGAGGTCCCCTCCTGCATGGTCACTGGGTTAAGACAGGCCAGACAGGAGGGCACAGTCACAGCCAGCCACTGGAGATGGACACGGGGCGTTCTCCTCGCTGCGCTCTCCTGAAATAATCTGGAACCCTCACAGAGATGAGTGGGAAAGCTCCACCTAGGCTGAGTAGGATGGGGCTAGTCGATGACCTTGACCGGAGAACCCTGCTGAGCAAGCTGACTTCCCTAGAACTGATCTCCACGTCTGCACCTGGCCCCCTCCCTCCTGCCAGGAGCTCAGGCAACATCCGGGAGCAGAGGACTTGGCCAAGGGTGGCTTCCGCGGCTGGACGCAAAGAGAGAGGTGGAGGCAGGCGTGGGGGAGGGGCTGATCCAGAATTTCTGACCTCTGATCCTATTTATAAGTTAAATGGCCAAAGGGAAGGGGAAGACGGGATGGTGCTTTTACATCAGGATGGGTTCTTTTCATTAACTATTGTAGTCATTTGTAAGACAGCAGAAATGATGCCTTCCAGTCCACGATCGATTCTTCATGATTTTCTTTTCATATATCAGAAAGTCGGTGTTTCCCTCTGTAAACACACCTGGAGCCGCAAATGTAGTGACTTTGGTTTTTTCAGTAAGTGAGATTAATTATTTGGAGACCATTTGAGTTTTAAAACCATCTGGCCAGGGCGCCTGGGTGGCTCAGTGGGTTAAAGCCTCTGCTTTCAGCTCAGGTCATGATCTCAGCGTCCTGGGATCGAGGCCAGCATTGGGCTCTCTACTCAGCGGGGAGCCTGCTTCCTCCTCTCCCCGTCTCTCTGCCTGCCTCTCTGCCTAGTAACTTGTAATCTCTCTCTGTGTGTCAAATAAATAAATTTTAAAAATCTAAAAAAAAAAAAAAAAAAAAACCATCTGGCCAACATTGCAGAGACAGAAATCTCCAGCAGATGGCAGCACTAAGACAGTAGCCCCACAAAGTCGCAGGCTCCCAAGCGTTCACCTTGGGAGCAGCCCCGCTATTCTTATTGGAACCTGTGTTATGACTCGCTAAAGAAAATAATCACTATATATACTATAGTCATACCGGGATGAGCCATTCGTTCAATATTATATAGTCATAAAATAAGAGAAATAAGAAAGACCATTTTTCCTGCAAGCTCTAAACCAAGGGCTATGTACTTCTTATCCCAATTTCCAGAAAAGAAACATCACAAATAGGTTGAAATTCACTGCTTCAACAGGAATAATATCTATTGCTTGGAAATTTGCTGTTGCTACAAGATCTGGAAAACTGAAATTTTGGATTTGTCCTACCTAATATAGACTTTGGTGAAAGGAAGTTTCAGTATTTTGGGTGTCTCAGAAAGAATACTGGTCTTTTCCCTAGACAACAGAAGATTGAACTTAGCTGGTTTTTTAAGTGACAGTTTGAGAGTTAACTGTATTCTTAGAAAGACATCATTCATTGGCGTTGCATATGCTCTTTTTGTTGAAATAAGTAGGCTGAAGTATAAACTTAATTATTATTCAAAAAGAAATTCAGAGTTTCTTAAATATGTCTATGAATCCATGTAGTTTGTAAGTATATATATATATATATTTATAGGTTAGCATATTTTTCTTATTTAAGAGATATATATCTTCCAGAATCTCTGATATATAGATATAGATCATAATTCACACCATAGGAAAATGCTTTTAAGTCTAATCTCATTTTATATTAAGACTGTAGATGGCTGCTGCCTTAGAGGTCTGTACTTAAGCCAAGCAGTATTTTTAAAAGCAAGCCAGTCTATATCTAGCTGCTTGTAGCTGGCAAATCCCTAAGCCAACTGTGAAGCACAGAGCACCTTAATTTAGTAGACTGTCCTGAGTGATGGAAATTGCATTTGGAATAAATGCCAGTTCATCTGGATTTACCTGAAATTCCTTAGAGGGCCATGGTGGAGAGAATTAGTTAGTTGTTTGCTGAAAATGGAAGGTGCTGACTCTTGCTGTCCATAATCCTCTGTGTGTCCTGTGCTATTTGGTTATCATACATCTAAGAAAAATCATTTTTACATTTGCTTCGACTCCGTTGCAGAGGACCCAAGTTCCACCAGTGAAACTTCCAGACGTGTTCTGTAAATGGCACCCAGGGCAGGAGGGCTGACAAAGGGTCTAGAAGCTTTAACAAAAGTCACGTTCAACCTTTGCCTCAGTCTCCTTCTTTGTAAAATAAGGGCTGTGGATGGTTTGGCTTCTAAGGGGTCTTTCAACTTTAACATTTCAGTATTTCTTCTGGAGGTACTGTGAGCGAATTAAGGATTTACCTTCTCCCCTTACTTCTGAGCAACTCTGCCAGAAGAGAGAACATTCTCTTTGTTTCAGCACCTTCAGATAAGCTGGCTCAAAGGACAGCATCGAAGAAACATAAGCCTTCCATGATTTCCCAAAATCTCAGTCCTTATTTTTAACATACAGCTTTTAGTACCAGCTCCCTAAGTCTCAGATCCTTACAAAGGTAAATATTGTGCTTTCTAGAACTGCATTCAGAAAAGCAATTCTCTATATCGGTGTGTATTGCCTCCTGGCAGGAAGCAAATGTCAGCTCATTCCTGTGTAATTGATCTGCAGCATCTTAGTTTCAAGGCTTAGTCAAAGTAGTTACTAATAGATTTTAGATGACAGATATGGAATTTTCTTCTCTCTTCGTCCTTCAGTGGGAAAAGCAGGACAGAACTGTGATGGTAGGTTTTGATGCCTTCACGGTGATTTTGGAAAAGCTTAAAACAATGTTAAGAAAAAAATATTGGAATAAGTACGTATCAGTGTTGTTTCAGTTGTCTTTTTAATGAATACAAATTTATTGATCTGGCAGGTGAGCTCAATTTACCTGCATTATTGTCAGATCTCATTAAACTGGGGACCATGTATAAAAGCACTAGAACAATGCATGGAACAGTCACTCAACAAATGTTAATACCATTTGGTACAGAGTGTACTTGAAGGGTGATTATTTATAATCTCAGGAATATCTAGACTATTTACAGGACAGCAGTTCATATTAGGAGACTGAAGAGAAACAGATTATCTTAAATAAATGTTGGCTATAATCTCAGGAAACAAGCTGAGGGTTGCTGGGAGTTGGGGAGGGATAGGGTAGCTAGGTGATGGACATTGGGGAGGGTATATGCTATGGTGAGTGCTGTGAATTGTGTAAGACTGATCATTCACAGGCCTGTACCTCTGGGGCAAATAATACATTATATGTTAATAAAAAATAAAGTAAAATAAATGTTGGCTATTTTCATGCAGTATTTTCTAAGAGCTTAGTCTAAGACCTAAATCTGATAAGGCCTGAGAACCTTTTTTTTTTTTAAAGATTTTATTTATTTGAGAGAAACAGAGATAGTGACAGAGACAGTGAGAGAGACCACAAGAGGGAGAAGATGAAGCAGGCTTCCCACTGAGCAGGGACCCAACTTGGGGCTCCGTCCCAGGACCCTGGGTCATGACCTAAGCCAAAGGCAGATGCTTAACTGACTCAGGCCAAGAACCCAAAAGATGAGTTATCCTGAAATATCCAAGATATATGTGGCCCATGCAGTCCATTTTATCCCCTCTGATCTGCATTCCTTTCATCTCAGTTACAAACGCTCAAAGATCAGTGTCTCCAGGAGATCTGGGTCTTGAAGCTTTCCTTGTAAACTCTAGAAGTCAAGGGAAACATTGCATAGGTACCAAATGTTCACTAGATTTTCTAACGTCGAGAAACCTTGAGGAGAAATCAAATGGACTACTGCAAAAGATGGCCCTGACTATCCCAGTAATTAAGTACACTTGCTCAGAGTTGTTATATTTCCACGGGATCTGCACCATAAGAGCTTATCTCTCGACTGATAGCTGACACTCTTCTTGGCGATTATTAAACAGCAGGGTCTCAGCTTTTATGCGGTGGTTGAAGAGAGAGAAGAGGTGTTCTATTCATTCTCAAGGGGCTTCAAAATGCAAATGATAGGAGTGAGTACTGGGCACAAAGATTCTAAGGACTTAGGCGCTCGTCAATTACGATCAAAGAAAACACATGACTTCTTATTTGCAAGATTGTCTGACAAAGAACATGTCAGGGTAACGCAAGTCACAGCCCACACTATCTTCTATCGCCATAGTTACTGATTGACGGAGTCATCTTCACTCTCTGGAGTCAATATGGAATGACTTTATTTTTCCATGAAGAGCCATTAATTGAGCTCTGTTGAACACCCCCCACCCCTTGCTCTCTGGACAAGCCTTGCTTAATCAGTCCAATTACATAAGCCTTTAGTATATCCAGTTATTAGAACAGTCTCATTCTAAACGTAACCAGTCTTGTTAATTTTCTTCAAAATCACATTTTTTTAATTGAGGTAAACTTCATGCAATAAAATGCATTGTATCTTACATGCAAGATTTAATGGCTTTCTTCATTTGACACAGAGAGAGAGATTACAAGTAGGCAGAGGCAGGCAGAGAGAGAGGAGAGAGGAGGAAGCAGGCTCCCTGCTGAGCAGAGAGCCCGATGTGGGCCTCGATCCCACGACCCCGGGATCATGACCTGAGCCGAAGGCAGCGGCTTTAACCCACTGAGCCACCCAGGCGCCCAAGATTTAATGGCTTTCAACAAATGTATATACAAATGTAGGAGGCAAAATGAATATACACCGATCAATTGCATAATTTCTGTACAATCAAAATCAATTTCTGTACACTAACAGTTAAAAATCCAGAAATAAAATTAAGAAGATGATTCCAGGGACACCTGGGTGGTTCAGTCGGTTAAGTGTTTGCCTTTAGCTTGGGTCATGATCCCAGGGCTCTGGGATTGAGCCCCTCACTGGGTTCCTTGCTCAGCTCCCTCTCCCTCTGCCTACCACTCCCTGTCTTGTGCTCGCTTTCTCTCTGTCAAATATATAAATAAATAAAATATAAAAAAAGAGAAAATTATTCCATTACAGTTGCATAAAAGGATAAAATATTTAAGAATCAATTTACAAAATAGTGTAAGACAGTTACCCTAAAAATGATACATTGTTGAAAAAATTTAAAAGAAGACCAAGTAAAAGAGAATACATCCCATGTTAATAGAGTGAATGGCTTGTCAAAATGGCAATATAATACAAACGAATCCACAGACTTAGCATGATTCCTATCAAAGTCCCAGTTACCTTTTTTTTTCTTTTCCTTTTTCTTTTTTTGCAGGAATTGCCAAGCTGGCCCTAAAATTCGAATGGAAATGCAAGGAACTCAGCATAGCCCAAACAATCTTGAAAAACAATAAAACTAGAGAACCCACACTTGCCAATTTCAAAACTTACTTTAAAGTTCCAGTAACCAAGACAGTATGAGACTGTCATAAGATAGCCAGAAAGTCAACAGAATTAAATTCAGTCCAGAGATAAACATTCACACTTGTGGTCAATTAATTTTTGATAATGGGAAAAGAACAGTCTTTTCAAAGAATTGTGTTAGGACAACACAATATCTGCATTAAAATAAAATAAAGTTTGACTTCTACTCATACTACATACAAACTTAACCCAAAATACATCATAGACCTCACTGTAAGAAAGAAAACTCAGGACTAATCTTCATTAACTTGAGTTAGGTAACTCTTCTTAGATGTGACACCAGAAGCATAAGCAACAACAACAACAAAAGAAAACTTGAACTTCGTCAAAATCAAAAACTTCTGTATGTCGAAGAACACCACCAAAAAAGAAGGAAAAAAAAAAGACAACCTAGAGAATGGGAGAAAAAACACACAAATCATATCTTAAAAGGGACTTGTTATATAAAGAACACAAGTCAAATTGAAGATTCAAATAGACATTTCTCCAAAGAAGATATGCAAATGACCAATAATGAAAAGATGCTCAACGTCATCAGTTATTAAGGAAATGCAAATCAAAATCATAATGATGTGTGCAGCAAAGTAATCCATCAACAAAATGAAAAGGCAACCTATGGAATGGGAGAAAATACTTGCCAATTATATATCTGACAAATGGTTAATATTTAAAATATATCAAGAGCATATATAACTCAAGAGTAAACAGACACATTAAAAATGGGCAGAAAATCCGAAGAGACATTTTTCCAAAGAAGACATATGTGTGACCAACAGGCATGTAGAAAGATGCTCAACATCATTCGTCATCAGGGAAATGCAAATCAAAACCACAAGGAGATATCAACTCATACCTGTTAGAATGCCTAGTATCAAAAAGACAAGGAATAACAAGTGTTGGTGAGGATTTGGAGAAAAGGCAACTCTCATTGTGCACCGTTGGTAGGAATGTAGGTTGGTGCAGCCACTGTGGAAAGCAGTATAGAGGTTCCTCAACAAATCAAAACTAGAACTACCCTATGATCCAGCAATTCCACTACTGGAATTTATCCAAAGAAAACAAAAACCCTGACTCGAAAAGATATCTGAACCCTCAGGGGGCACTGCAACATTATTTGCAATAGCTAAGACCTGACAACAACATAAGTATCCATCAGGAGGTGAATGGATAGAGAAAACGTGGAATATATATACAGTGGAAAATTATTCAGCCAAAAAGAAGAAAAAATACTGCATTTGTGACAACATGCCTAGTAGACCTGAGGACTTTATGTTCAGTGAAATAAGTAGAGAGAGAAAGACAAATACTGTATGATCTCTCTTATATGTAGAATAATCAATCAGCCAATCAATCAATCAAACCAAGCTCATAGATTCAGATAATTGATTGGTGGTTACCAGAGGCAAGGGATTGGGGGTGAGAGAAATGGGTGAGATGTTTTGGAGTTTGTTTTAGTTTAAATAAATTGAATTTTAGAATAATTTCTCCCCAAATATTATAGTCATTACTTCCTCCTCTACCTCCATTGTGTCTGCTGCATTTGATCAATTCCCTTGTTATCATCCTACCTCAAAAACATATGCTGTATGATTGCAATAATCTAACTCAGTGATTTGCAAGTCTAGTTCCCCATTAGAATCACCTGGGAGAGCTTTAAAAACATTCTTATGGGGCACCTGGGTGGCTCAGTGGGTTAAAGCCTCTGCCTTCAGCTCAGGTCATGATCTCAGGGTCCTGGGACTGAGGCCCGCGTCGGGCTCCCTGCTCAGCGGGGAGCCTGCTTCCTCCTCCCTCTCTGCCTGCCTCTCTGCCTACTTGTGATCTCTCTCTCTCTGTCAAATAAATAAATAAATAAATAAATAAATAAATAAATAAATAAATAAATAAATAACATTCTTATGTCTGGTCCCAACCTCAGAGATTCTCGGCCAGGAAGGGGTCCCAATATTGTCATTAAAAAAAAAAAAACTGCTGGGGTGCCTGGGTGGCTCAGTGGGTTAAACGTCTGCTTTCAGTTTGGGTCATGATCTCAGGATCCTATACTAAATAATTGACATCACTAAATAAGTGACCATTATGATATTTGAATATATTACAGACTAAGCAGCATGGACTCAATTCCGGTTTGAATAATTGAAAGTAATAATATTCAAGTCAAATACCAGTAATATACACATTTTAGAGAAATTATAAAAATTTTGTATAAGATATAAAATCAACATTTTGTATATAACATAATTTTTATTTATTTTTAAGTTACTTTATTTATTTTTAAAGATTTATTTATTTATTTGACAGAGAGAGACAGTGAGAAAGAGGGAACACAAGCAGGGATATTGGGAGAGGGAGAAGCAGGCTTCCTGTTAAGCAGAGAGCCCAATGTGGGGCTCGATCCCAGGACACTTGAGTCGAAGGCAGACACTTAATGACTGAGCAGCCCAGGCACCCCAATATATAGCATAATTTTTAAATTAGAGTTTATAAATTCAGTTAATAAGTTCTACATACTTACAACAACAAACCACATCAGTTAGAAGGATATTTTTTAAAAAATACAATTCCCTAAGAACAATTTATATGCCCTTGTCACCAAACTTAACCATCACCGAGTGCTGCTTTCTTTATAAGTTTGTTTTCCTTTATAATTTGCTTTACCTGCAGCTCTTGGTAGGGTCTCCAGCCTAATCGTTCAAGCGTTTGTTAGACACTATGCCTAGTTTTTGTTTTAGTCACCAGGAACAGCAGGTTGAAAACAGTCCTCCAATTGTCCACAGTCTAACGTGACGGTGCACATCTTGGCGGGGGGTGGGGGGGGGTTCTATGTACTCGAGCCTGTCCTCGGGACATTTGGCAATGTCTGGAGATGTGTTTGACTTTGGTTGTCACAAGTTAGGGAGGCGTGGGCAATGCTCGCTCGTGAGCTATCGGCATCTAGTGGATAGAGGTTGGGGTTGATACTAGCCTCCTGTCGTGTACAGGACAGGCTCCCATGATGATTATCCAGGCCCAAATGTCAGTAGGGCTGATCCTGCAAAATCCTGCCCTAAACACAAACAAACAGGTATAAAACAAAAGGATGTAAGTGGTAAACCAGTGAAGGGCTGCTTTTGAAGATATCTTTTTTCTTTTATGGGTACATTAAAACTTTGTTTATCATGAAAAATTTTAAACATACACAAAGCAGAGAGAAGAGAATAATATACCCCACACATCAGCTCCAACTGTTGTCAATGCTTTGTCAATCTCGTCTTAGATATACCTGGCCCCTCTCACTCTGACAGATTATTCTAAAGCAAACCCATATATTTGCATTTGCGTCTACTTCAGTATGTACTTCTAAAAGATAAGGGGTTCTTTTTAAAAACATAACTCTGGGGACACCAGTGTGGCTCAGTCGTTAAGTGTCTACATTTGGCTCAGGTCATGATCCCAAAGTCCTGGGATGGAGTCTCAAATGGGCTCTCTGCTTAGCAGGAAGCCCGCTTCTCCCTCTCCCACTCCCCCTGCTTGTGTTCCCTCTCTCGCTGTGTCTCTCTGTCAAATAAATAAATAAGATCTTTAAAAAATAAAAAACAAAAATAAAAAATAAAAACATAACTCTGTATTTTTAATCACACCAAAAAAAAAAAAAAGGTCCTTAATACATAGATGCATTCTTCACACAAAAGAGACCCAACTCTACAGATTTGTTTTGTCCAATGTTATTAATAGATATCTGCACTCCCTGTATCTTCCAGTCTTGAGGTGAACAGGAGGAGAGTTGAAATCTTTCTTTTTGGTGTACCTTATTGATTTGCACAATCCATCATTCCATGTTGGTGAATACTATTAGAGCATTGATCTAACCTGCAGAGTTTGCCCATTCTTTCTTACATTGGCATGATCCATAGATCTGATGAAAGTTCTGCTGCATATCCAAATTGTCTGGTTAAGACCAGATTAACAACTAACTGTGTCCCTATTCCAAGTTCATTATTCATGCATCGGAACAGGATGTAATTTCTCAATGTGCTTGGCTGTCTTCACTAGGAATAAATTAGTCCTCACATAGAATTTCACTTGGCTCTTCCATTGGGGGTGAGAGGGGTAGGGTGACATTTGTATTTGGTGAGAGAAGTCAACACGGGAAAATCCACAATGGAGCCTATAAAAATGAGTCAGTAGAGGGCAAAGACATTAAAATGTCTCCCGATTCCCTTTTTGTGGGGTGAGTCTGGGGAATCTGAGTGTAGCAGAGAGCTCTGAGGGTGTCCTAAAGGTATGGCATCCCTGGCTCGGGAGTGAGGGGTCTTGGATTTGAGATCTCTTTTTTCCTTGCTCAAGTAACTACGGCTCTATTTCCTTACCTCCAAAATATGCAAACAAGTATTACCAGGGGGGTGAAACAAAATGAGAGAATTAACACGCTCATTATTGTCTCTGGTAAAGTAAATGCTTAATAAAGTAGTCATTATTATCTGCTAGAAGAAGGTGTTCGTGTTCACTCCAGAAGGTGGATGCGGGAAGTGGATGTCTGGGCTCGTGCTGTCCAACAGGCACACTAGCCACGTGCAACAATGGATCCCTTGAAACGTGGCCAGTATGAATGGAGATGTGCTGTTAAGTGTCAAATTACCACCAGATTTCGAAGTCTTAGTTTGACTTTTTTTTTTTTAAGGTGCTATTTTCTTATTTGAAAGAGAGTGAGCGAGAGAACAGAGCAGGGGTAGAGGGGTAGGGGCAGGGGCTGAGGGAGAGGGAGAAGCAGACTGCCCCATGAGCTGGGAGCCCAATGCGGGGCTCAATCCCAGGGCTCTGAGATCGTGACTGAGCCCAAGGCAGACGCTTAACCCACCGAACCACCCTTAGTTTGATTTTTTAAAAAATAATGTAAAATACCTCATTAATAGTCTTTATATTGATCACATGTTCAAATAATGATATTTGGAGTTTTGGGCTTAAAGAAAACCAACTGTTAAAATTAATTTTACCTCTTGTTAGTTTTTGATGTGGCTACTAGAAAATTTAAAAATTTAAAATGAAACACGGGGCTTGCGTTGTAGTTCTTGGCCCCAGCGCTGGTGTGGGGCACTTCTGAGTCGGGGAGGTCACTCTGGCACCGCAGGACCCTAAGCCTGAATATGAGCTCTGGCGATGGGCAGTGCTCAGGCCCCAGAGAATCCACTTTTTACATCTTCCTGCCATGAAGGTTTGGAGGGTGCCACAGCTGACTTGGGAGATTCACATTGCTCCAAAGGACCAGGAGGAATCGAGGGCAGAGGGGCAGGGAGAATAGGTACCGGATAAAAGACAAATTCACTAACTCATCAGACGTTTGCTCTCAGCATACCTGCGATCAGTTTTGGGTCGCATAGCCTCATTTTCCAGTCACACGGCTTATCCAGGGTCTTCCTTATTTCTGCAACTGTTCTGAGTGTGCTCATGAAGTGCATAGATGTACCCTGGAGAGAAAGAACCGCACATTTACCTCCCCAGCCAGCACAGCGCCCCCCACTGGCCCCGCCCCGGGGGGTGCCGCTGCTCAGCGCCTGTGCCCATCCCCAGACACCTGTCCTCAGTAATCCGTAGAGTTCCATGAATGTGGCCAAGGCTAGCCCTCGGGCAACGTTTTGCAATATTAAAATGTGTGTGTGTGTGTGTGTGTGTGTGTGTGTGTGTGTGTGTGTGTGTGTAGCATTTATCAACTTTTTCCACAAACACCTACATGGGAATCGAACACTAGACTGAGATGTGTTTATTTTGATAACTATATTACATACGTATAAGTATATATATCCTTTTTTTTAAAGATTTTATTTATTTATTTGACAGAGAGAGAGAGATTACAAGTAGGCAGAGAGGCAGGCAGAGAGAGAGGAGAGAGGAGGAAGCCGGCTCCCTGCTGAGCAGAGAGCCCGATGCGGGCCTCGATCCCAGGACCTTGGGATCATGACCTGAGCCAAAGGCAGAGGCTTTAACCCACTGAGCCACCCAGGCGCCCTATATATATCCTTGATAATATTTAATATTTAATGAAATTTTGCAAAGAATATGATCTTCAACTTTACTTAATTTTTATTTTATTTTACTTTATTTTAAGATTTTATTTATTTATTTGACAGAGAGAGAGAGCACAAGTAGGCAGAGAGGCAGGTAGAGGGAGAGGGAGAAGCAGGCTCCCTGCTGAGCAGAGACCCACCCCCACCCCCACCCCGATACGGGACTTGATCCCAGGACACTAAGATCATGACCCGAGCCAAAGGCAGCCACTTAACCGACTGAGCCACTCAGGCACCCGTGATTTTGATTTTAAAATTTGGATATTAATTAACTATAAGCTGTACTTTGCCTTTACATTGGAGTAGGGAATAGGTAATTTTAATATACTTTAGTAAAACTAACTTTTTGGAACATGTATATGAAAAACAATTTAATTTTTTCATTTACTCTACATTTTAATAATATATTGAATGTTCTCACACTTTTAATACAATTAAATTTTATTTTTCATCCCTTAGATTATTATGGCCAAACAACAGAATTTTACGTTAATTTTTTTTTTTTTAAGTACTCTCTATACCCAAAGGAGGGCTTGAACTCATGACTTGAGATTGAGTCCCATGCTCTTCCATCTGAGCAAGACAGGCCCCTCTATGTTAATTTTTCTTAATAATACTTTTTTTTTGAAGTCTTTATTTATCTATTTGACAGAGGGAGAGGGAGATGCAGACCTCCCCACTGAGCAAGGAGCCTGATGCGGGACTCGATTCCAGGACCCTGGGATAACGATCTGAGTGGAAGGCAGACGCTTAACCAACTGAGCCACCCAAGCACTACCATCACATTAATGTCTTAATGATAAAAACCTAAACAGTGATTTATAGACTAGAGTCATATAAAAACCATAGCTCTACACATATTTTCCTATTTTGATGTTATGAAGCTATATCTTAAGGTAACAGATATATTTTATTTGACTGTTATGTTGATTTATCATTTTTAATGCTTAAACATATGTAGGCCTCTGTTCTCTTGACTATGGATCCATAAATATCATCCAGGCTTATGCCAGTGTAGTGGGTTAGGTAGACTTCTGGCGGCCTACCGAGTCTTGAAGTCTGTAACATAAACTGTTTTATAAAGTGCATCAGAAGGAAACAGCTCCTTTGAAAATGCTGCGATATATCCTTAAGTGATCAGCCGTTTTCTCCCCAGCTTCCTGCTTAGATGCCTCTGCCTGACGATTGCCGTCAGACTCCTGGTCCTTGCTCACATGTGGGTCCTGGTGTTATGTTAGAAATACCCAAGTCTATTTCAAAGTGTACACAGCGCCAGTCTTAGTGCTTATGTTATCTTTCTAGTAAATTCCTCCGGAAGCTGCTTTGTGGTTTCCCTGCCTCCTGACTTCTTTCTCCTTAAAAGCACAGTCGTACCCCTTCCTCGAATACTTTGGAAAGCAGCATGAGGTAGAAAGCCCACGAAACCTGTACTGATGCTGTTAGAGGACCTCAGTTCACTTTGGTCCAAATGTATTCATGGAGGCGTGGTCTGCCTCTTTGGACGTCAGGAGTCACAACTGTCCTTGATCAAGACCCCAGATGTCTAGCTACTTGGTCCATAAAAGTTCATCCCCAACAGATACACAGATTTTGTTCTGATACACACAGTTCCTTGCCTTTTATAAGAGAATACTAGTCTCAAAATCTGTGCAGCTTCCTCCTTAAAATGATACCCATGATAAGTATTTTTCAAAAGGCAAAGCCTTTGATATTCATGAAAATACCCCCATCTCATGGCAAATCATGGTTTAGGCAGAAACACTGACAAGCCCTTAGAAAAGCATCCTGGGGGGCACCTGGGTGGCTCAGTGGGTTAAAGCCTCTGCCTTCGGCTCAGGTCATGATCTCAGGGTCCTGAGATCAAGCCCCGAATCAAACCCACATAGGGCTCCCTGCTCAGTGGGGAGCCTGCTTCCTCCTTTCTGTCTGCCTCTCTGCCTACTTGTGATCTCTCTCTATGTCAAATAAATAAATAAAATCTTAAAAAAAAAAAAAGAAGAAGAAAAGAAAAGCGTCCTGGGTCTTCTTCTCAGGGCTCACCTCCATTAAGCTGATTATTGGGTGGCCTAGCTCATCATCTTCCTCAGATTGGGAGTAAAAGCCAAGGGCTGGGACAGATAACTCATCGCTTTTTTATCCAAATCCAAAGTGCTTACCAATGTGGCTCCTCACAAATCATTACCATAAACATTATTTATTTGTTATAATGGCTGTCAACCCAGGTGATAGATCCCAACAGTGTCTGGATTCTCATAGACCCCTGACTGTTTTGTGTCAACACGCACACCTGCGCAGGCCTCAGGATACTGGGTAATTATACAGATTTGTATGCACTTTTATGTGTAAGTCTTAATGGACATTTGATTTGGGAGTGGAATAGTCACTTTTTAATTAAAAGCTTCTTCTAAAGGCCAATGGTTAACTGTTAACTGGTTAGTGTCAATTTAGGTCCAGTGATAGGATCCGATTTGACATTTATTTTCTGATCGACTTTCAGGCCAGTGTTTCTCAGAAGGCAGGCCTGTCACCTACATGGATTTTGGTCTCCTTCGGGGAGTCTAATTACTTCCCACCCCCCATCAATTGCATTGCAATGCGCAGGAAGCCCCAGGGGCTGCTGCCTTGCACGGTCACTACTGTCCAGTCAGAGTGATGCTCTGGGCAGGGGTTAACCAGTGAGCTCCGGGAAATGGATTGAGTTTTACGTAGCATTGAAATAGCCAGTATTTCTCAGTGGTAGGGGCAGCCACTGATCGCCCAGGGGAAATTGAGAACTGAGATTTCTCAGCTACAGCCCTGGGCCTTTAGGTGGAGGGAATGAAGTTTTCCTTTTCGGGGCACAGTTTCTCCTCTCGTTCTCAGCTTTTAGGCTGTGGCCGTTTTGTTTCCCCTTCCCCAGTGGACATACTTTATTATTATTATTATTATTATTATTGAAAGATTTTATTTATTTATTTTACAGAGGGAGAGAGATTACAAGTAGGCAGAGAGGCAGACAGAGGAGGAAGCAGGCTCCCCGCTGAGCAGAGAGCCCGATGCAGGCCTCGATCCCAGGACCCTGGGATCATGACCTGAGCCGAAGGCAGAAGCTTTAACCCACTGAGCCACCCAGGCGCCCCAGTGGACATACTTTAAGAGAAAGTACAGTGAAGAAGGTCAGTATTTTTTTTTCTGTCAACATTTTAATTTATTGGAAACTTACTGTTTGAAGGGTCTCTTGTAGCTTCCTTTTTGTGGGACGAACGTCGTGACCACGTGACCGCAGCCCGTACATCACTTCTTGTTCCGGGTCCCACGGAAAAGATTCAGCTGCAGCTTCATTCTGGGCAATAGGACTCCAGTCCTCCTTCAGACTGACCTACTATGTGGAAATGTCCAAATGTAGGGGTCCAGGTTATGTTTTGTTCACATGACGGTTCAGTGCAAGTGTCCCTAGCTGGCTAGCTGCTTTGTTCCTGGGTGGTTTGGTGACCAGGATTCTTCTGTCTCTGGTTCCTCTTTCTCTTGGAAAAAGAGGGATTGGAATCCTCAGAGGGCTTGGAATCTTCTGCTTCCAGGAGATGAAGAAAGAGAGGATGGAAAATACACTTGTTTCTTTCTTTCTTTCTCTTTTATTAAAGACTTTTGTGTTTTTTTTTTTAAGATTTTGCTTATTTATTTGACAGAGAGAGCGCACAAGCAGGAGGAAGGAGCAGAGGGTGAGGAAGACACCCCACTGGGCAGGGAGCCCAATGAGGGGCTCGATCCCGGGACCCTGGGATCATGACCTGAGCTGAAGGCAGACGCCTAACCAGCTGAGGCACCCAGGTGCCTTGAAAATACACTGTTCCTTAACTGCCTTGCTTCCAACAACACATATCACTTCCACAGCCATTCCCTGGGTGAGAACCAAGGAGATGCCACATCTAGATGCAACAGGGAGCTGGGAAATACAGACTTTGGGAAGGGAGCTACTTTCCAGAGACAACTGTATTCCATGGAAGGAAAGGATTGTGAAATCTGCTGAGTAAAGCTGGTCAGATTTCCTTGACCTGTTTTATCTATTTGCCTCTTTACTGTCTATCAAATTCCTACTCATCTTTAAAGTCTCAGCTTAAATGCCATCTATTCACAAAGTCTTCCAAGATCTCACTGTTGGAAATTAATTGTCCTTCTCCTGTGTATTTGGCCCATGCCTCTACTATTAAATAAGAAGCTACCTGTTTCCCTGTGTGCCTCCCCAACTATGGACAGTGCTCCTTGAGATCATAGATTGGAAGTTATTTCTTTCTATACCTCTCCCATCACCTAGACTATCTTTGCACACTCAAATCAGTGTTCCCTCAGCTATGCTGAGAAAGGTTATTAGAATTTAAGCACTCGAACAGTAAGTGTATAAAATTCCTCAGGAAGTATATTGGCCAACCGATGAGCATTTCTTAATCACCTGTTATGCAAAAGCCAGTTCCTGTATTTAAGATGGTTATAATCTAATAGAGATGTAAGATATAAACCCTTTTAAAAAAGAAGAAGAAAATATTTAAACTCTTGAGGTACTGCTGACAAGACCACCAGCAGACTGGTTGGTATTTAGCAACCTGGAAGCTAGTCACATCTGAGCATTGGAAATGCTGTTATATACACGATATACACGTCGAACATTACATGTCGGGGAATAAATAATAAAACTCAAATCCTTTTTTAGATTTTTTTCAAATATAAACATTCTGATTTTTATGAATTTTAAAAGTCACTTAAGTATAATTATTCTGGATATACAGAATATGCACAATCATACTGAAGTTCTCTGTGATTTACCTATAGATTGAATCCAAAGTTAAAATCAATAAACTGCATTTATATTATGTCTACACATGTATACACTTCGTGCAAATGTTTGTATCTATATTCATACACAGTGTATATACAGTGACTGTCTTTATACATATATGCATATATTATATATATTACATAAATATAATATATACTATGTATATTATATAGATATTTAATATATTACATATGTATTTATAAATATGTAAATATATCATAAAATATAAATGGATCTAATATAAATATATAAATACTTATAAATATATGATCTAGGGCGCCTGGATGGCTCAGTGGGTAAAAGCCTCTGCCTTCGGCTCAGGTCATGATCTCAGGGTCCTGGGATCGAGGCCTGCATCAGGCTCCCTGCTCGGCAGGGAGCCTGCTTCCTCCTCTCTCTCTTCCTGCCTCTCTGCCTACTTGTGATCTCTCTCTCTGTCAAATAAATAAAAACAATCTTTAAAATAAATAAATAAATAAATAAATAATCTATATTAATACATGACTATATAATATATTGATATAATATGTATAAATATATTAAATATACAAATATATTTTAATTTATTATATTTTTATATAACATAAATATAATTTATTATTTGTGTATTATATATACATTATATGTATATAGCATATTACTAAGTAATATGATTACAATTCTCTCTATGATACAATGTCATAGCCTCTGCTCTTCTCAAAGGAAAATGCTTAAGTGGGCTATCCTTTTACACATTTCACCAGATGTAACATTAATTAATATAATTATAATATGAATGTTTATAATAACTTATAATACCATCTAAAGAATGAAAAATAGTAAATGCTAAGGGAAAAGAAAAATGGAACATATTCTCATCTATCATAGCAAAAAAGTTAATAGTTATATTGCAAGGTTGATAAACCAAGAAATAACTGTGCACAATTATTATTAATGAAACCAACTACTAGAAACACTAAAAACAAACGACTCAATTTCTGCTAAGAAGTTAATATCCAACATATATGAGGAGCTTCTACTAATCAATGCAGAAAACCAAAATAACCCTCTGAAAAGATGCTTAACATCACTAATTTATCAGGGAATCGCAAATCAAAATCACAACAGGATATCACCTGACAGTTGTTAGAGTGGCTATTATCAAACAAAAAAAAAACAAGTGTTGGTGACAGTGAGGAGAAAAGGGAACCACGTGCAAGTTGGTGGGAATGCAAATTGGTGCAGCCCCTATGGAAAACAGTATGGAGGTTCCTTAAAAAATTACAAATAAAGTTACTGTGTGAGCCATCAATCCCACTTAGGAGTATACATCCGAAGGAATGGAACTCAGGATCTCGGGGACATATCTATACTCCTGTATTTGCTGCAAAATTATTTACAGTAGTATCCAAGAGATGGAGGCAAGCTCATGGACCACTGATGGATGAAAGGATAAAGAAAATGTGGTATATACATAGAATTGGATACTATTCAACCTTAAAAAATAAGGAAATCCTACTATTTGAGACAGTGTGGATGGATCTGGAGGACGCTATGCTAAGTGAAATAAAGAAGACAGAGAAGAACCAGTACTGCATGATCCCACTTTTATGGGATGTCTAAAGTACTCAAACTCACGAAACCAGAAAGTGGAGCGGTGGTTTCCAGGGGCTGGGGGTTGGGAGAAATGAGGAGGTAACAGTCAAAGGTACAAAATTTCAGTTAGGCAACATGAATAAATTGGAGATCTCCTGTACAACATGGACCCTATAGTTAAAAATACTGTGTTAGATACTTAAAAATTTGATAAGGGGGTAGACTGTATGTTAAGTGCTCTTACCACAAAAGGAAAAAAAAAAACCTAACTAAAATAAATAAAAGAAGCAGAAGGAAACTTTTGGAGGTGCTGAATAAATTAGGGTCTCATCTGTGGTGATAGTTTTAGGAGTATATTTTTACCCCCAAACTCATCACGTTGTATACATTAAATATTATACATTGTGTACATTAAATATTAAATATATATAGCTTCTTGTATGTCCATCATACCGCAATTAAGTGGTTTTTAAAAAGCAAATGTTTGAAAGCAAGTATCTTTGTGATGAGGAGCAGACATAGCCACCTATTCAATTAGACTTTTGAAATTATGTGTGTTTGTATCTTTGATTAGTCATCTTAAAAAAAAGAAATTAAAATTACATTATAATTTTTCAAAAGTGGCTGAATTTATAACTATTTTATTATTATATAATTTACATAACGATATCCATTTTACATATTATATAAATACATAAGTATCTAATAGCATAACTATAGAAAATATATAACAAATATATAATTAATAATATGATATATTTATAGTTTCCTGAGGTCAGGCTGGAAAATCACATGTTAAGTATGAGGTTTATACCCAAAGGTACACAATCCAAATCTAGGGACCTAATGTCACTACATATCTAAGTAACTGACAATCTGAAGTGCTTCTGTTTAAGAAAACCCTTCTGAAAAGGTCCAGCCCTACAAAGAAGATCAATTTGGAAGCTCTGTTCATATTACAAAGAATTCAGACAGGGCTTCTTTTTTTTTTTTAACATCTTAATTTTATTTTATTTTTTTCAGTGTTCCAAGATTCATTGTTTATGCACCACACCCAGTGCTCCATGCAATACATGCCCTCCTTAATACCCACCACCAGGATCACCCATCCCCCCAGGAACAGGGCTGCTTTAAATCATGGTCTTCACTAATACAAGATTCTTTAGAGGTTTAAAAATTAAATCAATACACAACTTTTTAGGAACATAGCATCATTTCAAGAATGCTGTCTTATAAAAAGCAAGTGCTAGGAAGGGTGTGATTGCTTACAAATGTGTGGTGAATTTTCTGCCTCATTAACAAATGCAAAGTGCTCTTTTCTTTCAAAGAAAGGCAGCATAGTAAAACCATTTCAATGTGTAAATGGATAGGAAATCAGATTCACAAGGATGTGAATATAAACTACCTTTTATTTCCTAAAGATGCTGCTCATGGACTATCCATGTGGGTGAAGTAGAACTGGGATGGAATCAGCAAAATTCTGACTTGGAGCTCCATAGTTTAATCTACAACTTCACTTTCAAATTTCCTCAGAAATTTTGAGGATTGTAATCCCCAAGCCCAGTGACATTAGGACATTTGATGCAAGGCTAGGCCATGCATTAAAAGGAAATTTCTACTGGACAACCAATCTGTCCATTGTGTTATGGTTTATAGAAAATCTTGATTGTGGCTGGCAAACAAATTGATTTCTGTGGGAAAATTTTTGCCTGGTAGGAAAACCAGATAGATCAAAAGGATATATTCCTTCCAAAATGCTTCGGAGTCTATATTGGCATATTATGTGGTTTAATCAAATCTCTCGGTCACCATGGTTTCCAAAATAAGAGGGAAAATAAATTCACTTGTCTAAATCCTACTCTTTTCTCTCTTCCCTATTGTGAAGCTCTTTTTTTTTTTTTTTCACTTCGTGATTTCCACCAATTATAGGTTTGGAAGCGCATCTGCTAAAGAGCCAATGATCTGTAGAGAACATCTAGTCTTTGATGTTTTTGTAGATAAAATTTAAGGTTGTCTTATGCACAAATAAGGCAGAAGTAGGTTCTTATGTAAAAAAAAATGAAAAATGAAAAGCGTCAAGCATGGGCCGTCAGGCTAAACTGATGGCATATTATTATTGTCAAGGGTGTTGAATTGTACGGTGGGGTTGCAAATGTTCCAGCTGCATATATTAACTTGTCCAAATACAGAAGTACAAAATTATGCTTTTGTGCTTGTCCAAATAAGGAAGTACAGAAATTAAAACTTTCAAGGCTATGAAAATCAGTGTATGTGAGGACTCAAAGCCAAAGAACAGAGAGAGGATCATACTTAGGGCAATTCCCATGGGTCAGAGTCCTGTGGGGGGTTAGGAGCAGAAGAATAAACATATGTAATCACATCTCATTAACGAGGCTGGGATGCAAAGGTTTCAAAACCTGCTCTTGTCTGTTTTCTCAGAATGAGGACAGAAAATGCTTGTTGTAAATCTTGGGGGATGGTGGGTGTGATGAACCCCCTGTAAGGTAGGGAGTATTTCTTTTTTTTTTTTTTTAAAGACTTTATTTATTTATTTGACAGAAAGAGATCACAAGTAGGCAGAGAGGCAGGCAGAGGGCGGGGAGGGGGTGGGGAGCAGGCTCCCCACCAAGCAGGGAGCCCAACACAGGACTCAATCCCAGGACCCTGGGACCATGACCTGAGCTGAAGGCAGACGCTCAACCATCTGAGCCACCCAGGCGCCCCAGTTAGGGAGTATTTCTGAAGTAACGTACTAATATCCATCATTCTGAGGTTTTGCTTTTAAGCATAACATGTCTTTATATTTTGAAAAATGTGGATAGGGTATATAGTTACAGGGTTCGACACCTTTCCAAATAGAAGGTAAATGATGACAAGCCTCCTTCCCCCTTCTGTCCCTTATCCAGCCAGCTGCCACCAACGCTCACCTTTGTCCCTCAGGTAACCACTGGGATTAGCTTCTTGCCTCCTCTTCCAGTGTTCTTGTTTACAAACAAGCAACTGTAAATATGTATGTTCTTTCTTTCCTTTCTTGTTTACCCATTCTACTCCCTCGGCAGAACCTTACTTTTTTTCAATTAGCATTTCCAATTCACTTCATGCCAATGAGTACACAGAGCACCTTTTCAGTGTTTGTTTAGGCAGCAAAGTATTACACTGTACAGATACATCATAATTTATTCAATGGTTCTCCATTGTTAGATATTTAGATTGGTCTTGGGTTTTGCTATTAAACACAACAGTGAGGTGGAAAGCTGGTACAGACATAATTTCTTACTTGTGCAAATATATCTGCAGAGTAAATATACAGGAATAAGATAGCCAGATCAAAGAGAAAATGTATTTGGAATTCTAGTAGATACTGTCAACAGCCCTCCGTAGAGCTGATAATGATTTATACTCCTAAGAGCAGTACATGGTAGAGCCTGTTTGCCCACAGCCTCGCTGGAATACTTTATCGTATTTTTCAGTTTTCTTACCTGATAAGTGGACAGCAATTTCTCAGTGTTGTTGTAATTTGCATCTCTTTTATTCTAAGAAAAGTTGAGTGTATTTTCTCCATTTAAAACTCTTCTGCATTTCTTTTTCTGTTAACACTTCCAGTCATATTTCTATTGGGCTGTTGGTCTTTTTTTTCTTATAGATTTCTAGAAGCCTGTTGTTTGTAACCAACTTCACATTTTAGCATTACTTCCAGTGTTTTGTTTTTTTCGTTTTCTTTTTTTGGTAATAAAACACTTTTAAAAAGCGTTTATGACTTCTGGATTTTAAGTTATGATTAGAAAGGCTTCCCCACTCCACAATTATAACACGAGTTCATATTTCTTCTAATACTTTCTGACCGCTTTCACACTTAAATCTTTGATTCAGTTGGAATTTATTCGTATGTATGTTAAACTGCATGTATTCAAATATATTTTTTTCCCAGAATTGCTACCTGTTGTCCCCAAAACATCTATTAAATAGTGCTTTTCCCCACTGACTTGAGATGCAATTTTCTTTTTTTTTCTTTTTTTTTTTAAGATTTTTATTTATTTATTTGACACAGAGAGAGAGATTACAAGTAGGCAGAGAGGCAGGCAGAGAGACAAGGAGAGGAGGAAGCAGGCTCCCTGCTGAGCAGAGAGCCCGATGCGGGCCTCGATCCCAGGACGCTGAGATCATGACCTGAGCCAAAGGCAGAGGCTTTAACCCACTGAGCCACCCAGGCGCCCGAGATGCAATTTTCTTTTTTAAGTAGGCTCTACTCCCAGAGTGGGGCTTGAATTCACCACCCCAAGATTAGGAGTTGCATGCTCCACCAACTGATCCAGCCAGGTGCCCCTTGAGATGCAATTTTTATTGTAATGTCTTATAAGTATTTGTGTATATTTCTGGGCTTTTCTTTTTCAGAGTTTTCTTAGCTATTCTTTTTTGCTTGTTTTCAACATAAAATTAAAACTCATTTGTTTAATTAAAAATGAAACAATAACAGTAATAGCAACAAAACAGTAGAAATACCTGTTGGCATTTGATTTATAAATTAACTACAGAAGAATTGACATCTATACAATGTTGAGTCTTTCTGTTCACATACATGGACGTGGTTCCATTGGTTTAAGTCTTTTTTGTTGTTGTTAACTTTAAAGTGTTTTTACATAGCTCCTGCAATTTCTGGTTTGCTAACTCGAATGGCATTTTTATTTTTTGTTGCTGTTGTAAGTGAGCTCTGTATCAGTAAGGGTTCTAATAAAGAAACAAATGGTATCATTTAAGTTGGTTACTTGAGGAGATAAATAAGAGAAAAGTGTTATTTACAAATGTCTGAACAGGTATAGAAGAAACAAGAGGACTGTTGGGACAGTAACAGCAGTTCTAGGGTCCTTCATTTTCATACCTAGCATTGAATTAGTAAGAGCAAAGAGTTGCTGTAACCCATATACACAGCTCCTATTGGATGTAGAAATTACAACCTCTGTCCAAGGATATCACTAGCCTGCTGTGGTCCCAGCAGAGAGAACAGAGGTAGAGGAGGAAATAAATACGCTACCTCACTCTAAATCCCTCCCTTCAGATCTCCTGTTGGAGTTTTCCATTGGTCGAACCCAACCAGAGGCAAGAGGATAAGAGAGCTTATTGATAGAGTCAATAGGCAATATAATTAAGCCTATCTGGGTAGAGAACAGGGTGGGGTCATGTGGAGAATGAATCTGGTGGGTAGACAGAGGATATCCAACACACTGTCCTTTTGGGATAAATTTCTATTCAATAAAATTCATAGATTTTGGGAATATAGTTCTATGAGTTTGCGAAATGGATACAATTGTGCAAGCCCAACCAAAATAAAAATTCCTTTGTATTGTCCTACAGTCAATCTCTTCTTCCAGTCCTGGCCCAAGATAACCACTGATCTGCTTTTCATCACTGTGATTTTGCATTTTCTAGAACTTCATATAAACAATGTGTTGTCTTTTGTGTCCGGTTCCCTTCAGTTCGCATATTTTGGAGTTCCACCCATGTGTTTTGCATGTATCAGTGGTTCATCCCATGGTCTTGCCAATCAGTGTTCCATTGTCTGGATATACAATAACTTGTTTACCTATTTACTAGTTTGTGAATATATTAGTTGGTTCCAGTTTGGGCCAATTAAGAATAATGTTGCTGGGGAGCCTGGGTGGCTCAGTTGGTTAAGCATCTACCTTCGGCTCGGGTCATGATATCAGGGTCCTGGGATCATGACCTGAGCCAAAGGCAGACACTCAATGACTGAGCCACCCAGGCATCCCGTAAATGTATTTTTTAATGTCATTTTTAATTGTTTGTTGTTAATATATAGAAATGAAATGATTATTGCATTTTGATCTTCTATCTGGGAGTTTTGCTAAACTCATTTATTAGGTCTAGTAGACTTAGTATATTCCCTCTGCCTTTTTTGTATATGTGGTCATGTTGACTGTAAATTCAGTTTTACTTCTTCCTTTACAAACTCTTTGCTTTGTATTTTATGTTTTCTTGCCTATCCCCCTGTTTAAGACCTCCAGAACAATAATGCTGAATACAAATTGCAAGAGTGTGTACCTTTGTCTTGTTCATGCTCTAGGGCAAAAGCATTTACTTTTTCAACATTTGGTATGATATTCCTGCTAGGTTTTTCACTGATGCTCTTTTTCAAGGTTGAAGATACTTCATTCTATTTTGAGTTTGTTGAAAGTTTTATCAGGAAATACTGTTTAACTTTGTCAAATACTTTCTCTGCATCTGTTGAGATGATCATATGGTTTTTTCCTTTACTCTATTAATATGATGAATTACATTAATTGATTCTCATATATTAAACCAGTACTACATTTCTTGGACAAACCTCATTTGATTATGATTCATGATTCTTTTAATATATCACCAGGCTCGGGCGCCTGGGTGGCTCAGTGGGTTAAAGCCTCTGCCTTCGGCTCAGGTCATGATCTCAGGGTCCTGGGATCGAGGCCCGCATCGGGCTCCCTGCTCAGCGAGGAGCCTGCTTCCGCCTCTCTCTCTCTGCCTGACTCTCTGCCTCCGTGTGATCTCTCTCCCTCTGTGAAATAAATAAATAAAATCTTTAAAAAAAAAATATATATATATATCACCAGGCTCAGTTTCCTAGTATTTTCCTAAGGGGCTTTACCTTAAATATCCATGATGGATATTGGTCTATAGTGTTTTTTTCTTGTTATGTTTTTGCCAGATATTAAATCAGAGTAATGCAGCAAAGTATTTCCTCTTCTTTTTTCTGACGTAATTTATGAGAGATTGGTATCATTTATTCCTTAAATGTTTGATAGATTTACCATGAAAGCAGCTGGAACTGGGGGTTTCTCTGTGAGAGGGCTTTTTTTTTTTTTTTTTTTTTTTTTTTTTTTTTTTTTTTTTTTTTTTTTTTTTTTTTATTTTATTTTTTTTTTTAAAGATTTTATTTATTTATTTGACACAGAGAGAGAGAGATCACAAGTAGGCAGAGAGGCAGGCAGAGAGACAAGGAGAGGAGGAAGCAGGCTCCCTGCTGAGCAGAGAGCCCGATGCGGGCCTCGATCCCAGGACGCTGAGATCATGACCTGAGCCGAAAGCAGAGGCTTTAACCCACTGAGCCACCCAGGCGCCCTGAGAAGGCTTTTTTTAAAAAAGATTTTATTTATTTACTTGAGAGAGAGAGAGAGAGAGAGCATGAGTGGGGGGGACGGGCAGAGGTAGAGGGAGAAGCAGTCTCTGCATTGAGCAGGGAGCTGGATATAGGATTCGATCCCAGGACCCTGAGATCATGAACCAGAGCCCAAAGCAGATGCTCAACTGACTGAGTCACCCAGGCACCACATGAGAAGACTTTTAATTAAAAATTTAGATATTTTATTTGTTATAGGTCTTCTGTTTTCCCTGAGTCTGTTTTTTGTAATTTGTGTCTTTTGAGGAGATTGTATATTTCATGTCATTGAATTTTTTGACATAATGTCATGCACAACATTCTTTTATTGTCCATCCTTTAGTGAGTGTAGAACTGTAGTGAGAATCTTTTCAGTTTTTCATCTCATTTGTAATTTGTGCATTTGTAATTGACCAGTTTACCTAGAAGCTTATGTGTAATTGGTATCTGACAGGAGCCAGCTTCCAATTTCATTGGTTTTCTCTTTAGTGTGTCCATTTGCTGTTTCATTGATTTCCACTGTTTATTATTCCACTTTTATTATTTCTTTCCTTCTACTTGCTTTGGGTTTATTTTGCTCTTTTTCTGCTTCCTTAAGAAAGAAGTTTGTATCATTGCATTTATTCATTTTTTCTTCTTCTCTGATATAAGTAATGCTATAAATTTTCCTCCAAGCATTGTTTTCACTGTATTGCACAAATTTTGATATACTGTATTTACATTTTTGTTCAGTTCAAAATATTTTCTAATTCCTCTTCTGACTTTTTTTTTCTTTGAGGGTTATTTAGAACCCTGCTTAATTTCCGAATATTTGAGGATTTTCCAGGGAACTCTTTGTTGTTGACTTCTAGTTTAATTCTGTTGCAGTCTGAGAATATACTCTATGCAATCCCATTATGTTTATATTTATTGAGACTTTTTTATGGCTCAAGATATTCTATATTGGTGAGTATTCCACGTGTACTTGAAAAGAACGTGTTGCTGTGTGGCATATTCTATGAATGCCAATTAGGTCAAGTTGATTGATGATGTTGTTCAGGCTTTATCTATCATTACTGATTCTCCGCCTACTCTATCAATGTTGGTGGGATTTTCTCTATACTGATTTTCCGTCTACATATTCTGTCATTAACTGAGAAAATATGGTTTCTTGTCTAGCTAAAATTATGGATTTGTCTATTTCTTCTTTCCTTTTTGTCGACGTTTAATGTTTTGGAACTCTGTTATGAGGTTCATACACATTTGCAGATGTTCTACAGTCTTGCTTTTTGATCTTTGTATCGTTGTGAAATTCTTTGTCTCTAGTAAAACTCCTTCCTTAAGATCGATTTTTCTATAACAATATAGTTCCTTGGGTTTTCTCCTGCTGTTTCCATGATATGTCTTTTTCTGTTCTGTTACTTTCAACTCATCTGCATATTTGCATTTAAAGAACATCTTTTGTAGACAGCATATAGGTTGGTTTTGTTTTCATAGTCCATCTGCCAATCTGTTTTATGATTGGAGCATTTAATCCATTTAGATTTAATTCTTGATATGAATTATTTTAGGTCTGCCATTTTTCTATTTGTCATCTCTCTTTCTTTTAAATTACTCTAGTACTGGGTTTTTTTAATCCTGCTTTTTATGTATTAAGCATTTTTTTTTAGTATACTGTGTAATTAATTTCTTGGCTTTTGAGCTAATTTCTCTAGTTTTTAAAAACCACAGTTTTTAGTGGTTGCTCTAGGATGGCAATATTTGCTTCTTAAATGTCATTTTCAGTCATTTGCTGTTAATGTATAGAAATAAAATGACTATTACATATTGATCTTTTATTTCTGATGATATTTTTTTTGCATTCTTTCTCACTGTACAGTCTTCTTAGATCTTATCTTTATTGAGCACATGTGTGGTGGTCAGTGTTTTTGTGGGATGGTATCATTTTCAAGGGTCATATGCCCTTTTAAATAACTATATATATTTATTTCCAAAAAACACATTCTTAATTTTTTTAGGGCAAAATTTTCCAGTTTTCCTTGTTGTGTAGCAGCCTTCATTTGCAATTCATCCACAGAAACACTTCCCACTCTCACAATCTGTCAACATCAGCTGAGCTTATAGAAGATTTACCTTGTAATGGAGATTTAGCCTCCCTATCAGATAACAATTTGAAGCAGATGGCCTTAATTATCAACAATAGGGAGCCGAACCCATCAATTAGTGCCCACAATTCTGGACTAGGATATTGTCAGTATATTGATGAGTGACTAGGAGAAAGAAGACACTTTATATCTTAATTCTACTGTGCATTGTATAAAAGAAACAAAGATCACAGCAAACATTTGAGGAATTTAAAATACGAAGTATGTGTGTGTGTGTGTGCAAGAAGATATTTATTACAATATTATTCACAGTTGTGGAGAAATAGCTTCATGTTAATTAATGTTAATTAATACCATTAATAGCTTAATGTTAAAATAGCTCAAATGTTCACTAAGGATATGGTTAAATATATTATGGTAGAAAATATGAAGTTCTTTTAATTGAGATGATATTAATAGTGATATGCAAAAGCGTGCTAACTCATTTTTTTTAAGTTTAGCCACCCACTAGCCACTCATTTTTTAAAAATTTTTATTTTTTGATTTTTTAAAAGATTTTATTTATAGATTTTTGAGACAGAAAGAGAGAGAGAGCATGAGTGGGAGAGAGGGGCAAAGAGAGAGGGAGAAGCAGACACCCCGCTGAGCAGGGAGACCAATGCGGGGCTCCCACCCAGGACCCTGAGATCATGACCTGAATCGAAGGCAGACACTTAACTGACTAAGCCACCTGGGCACCCCTAGCCATCTATTTAGACGTGATTACTACTCAGCAATAAAATGGAGCAAACTCCTAATATACAACAGAGATGAAACTCAGAAATACTATGCTCAACAAAATAAGCCAAGCACAAGGGAACACATACTGTAGGATTCTATTTTTGTAAAGTTCCGTGACAGTCAACACTAATCTACAGGGACAGAAACCAAAATAGTGGCTGCTTCTGGGTGGGGAGGAGGACAGCCATGAGGGAACTTTCTAAGGTGACAGAAATGCTGTGTTTATTAAAGTGGCAATTACAAAGGTGTATACATTTGTCAAACTTACCAAACTACATTTAAAATTTGTGTGTCTTACTATATCTGATGTACCTTAATTTTTTAAAAAAAATATTACTACATTAACTCAGTTCCCTCAATTTTTTATCAAGGAATTTTACATTCACTAAGGAAATGCTTTCATAAGAGCAAGCTTCTCTTCAGAGAGAAATTTTTGCTTCATGTATCTTACCTCTACTAACACATGGAGAGGTCATGAAAAATGTGCCAGCTTAGAGGTAAACCAGTTTCAACCAGCTATATGAATTTGGCCAACTTAAGTTAAACCCAGACAGTGGTTTTCTTAAATGTCAATTGGAGATAATGAACAAGACCTTGTTGGGTTGCTATGTGGACTTGGAGCTGTTATTGCACATTAAGGGCCTAGCAGCACATGGTTGGCGATCAATAAATGGTAGCCAGTCCCATGTATAGTAACACATACACTACATTGTTCTTAACCTTATGAGGGTAGAGTCTTGGCTCTAAGGAGTTCTGTCTTGCATCTGGAATAATCATACTATTAATATTCCATCCACTCATATGAGTTGTCTTCTTAGAAAGTGATGGTCTCTCTTTTTGTAGGGCTTACAGAATGTGGGAAAGGAAACTCCTCTCTCCTAAACTTTTCAAAAGCCTCAGGGGTCTACTTGCAGCTTCCATGACCCCTCTCCACACTGTGCAGGACTGTTCCTTCAGAATACCTCTGCTTCCTACCCTAGTCCTCTTCAAATAGTTCAAGCTAAGAGGTTAAATCTGTAACGGTGTCTACTCAGTGTTCTCAGCCTGCCTACCTCTCCTGGGCTACTGTCTTCTCAATGTAAAATACCTACAATTTCTATACATCGATGCTGTAACAGCTACAAAAATGGCCACTACCTCGTCCTAGGTGAGCCCTGGCCGTCCGAAACCATCTGGAGACTTTAGAAAGCCCCAAACCATGTGTTCCATCAGTCGCAGTGACTGTGAATTTCATGAGGGCTCCACTTCCAAACATAGCTAGTCAATACTCAGCCCATTGATCCTGCTTTACTTGTTCCTTTCCATGGAAACCACAAGAAAAGTCCCTCCCCACAGCTGGCTCTCTCCCTTGGCCTTGTCTCCAACTCCAGGGCTTCCCCTTAGTTGTCCTGCCTGGTGTGCTAAGAACACAGGGCACCTTGAATCTAGTCACCAGTAAAACTCTTTCTGGTCTCTTCCTTTGCCTTCTGGCCTCATCATACACATCTCCCGAAGGTAATTCAGTTAAAGCACCAACTTCCTTCAAGACTTGGCAGAAGCTGCAGGCATTGTCATGAGCACTCCCTCCTCCCCTCCTCCCCTTTTTAGCAGGGAAAGCCCCAGCTTCCTGTGCTTATTAGCTGGAGCATCACTTACCCAACGAAGACTTTCCCAAGTCCTTGCTCTGCTCAAACCACCCGCCCAGATTCCATAGGCACCATGTCCCCTCCCTCTCGGCACTTTCCACCAGTGTGATTTCCCAGTTGTTTGTGTGACTAATTAAGGAATCTATATTTTCCAACAAATTGTAAGTTCCAAGAAGACAGAAACCACATCTCTTTCTGCTCTGGGTTGTGTGGCCAGCCCCAGGCTGTGCGGACCCTGTGCATGCCACTCATCACCTGCTTATTGAGTGACAGCTCCTGAGCCTTTGAGCCCTAATGTTTGGGGATTGAAAGAGATCAAGGACCTTTGCGTGAAGATGCCGATGCTCATTTATAGAAGAGATCATATGATAACCTGAAGGTAGATAAAAGAATTCTTAAAAGTAAATGAACATTTATCTGTCCAAGAAAGAGTAGAAGATTAATTCAAAGACTAAATGGGTAGAGGAATTAGGTTGAAAGAGATGTAAACATATTTAACGCTTTCCTTCTCAATTCCTCACTTTTTAAATTTCTTTCCCCATTCTACTCCCCCTTTTCCATGTGTGTGCTCATGGGCACACAAACATACTACTTTTTTTTTTTAAAGTAGTCTCTACACCTAACCTGGGGCTCAAACTCACAGCCCTGAGATCAAGAGTTGCATGCTCCACTGACTGAGCCAGCTAGATTAGATGCCCTACAAATATATTACTTCTTTGGCGGGGGGCGGGGGGCGGGGAGACAGAGGGCAAGAAAGAATCTTAAGCAAGCTCCATGCCCAGTGCACCCTGATGTGGGGCTCTGTCTCACAACCTTGAGATCACGACCCTAGCCAAAATCAAGAGTTGGACACTTAACCAACTGAGCCACCCAAGTGCCTCAACATACTATATTTCATCATTTTTTTTCTTTACAGGGAGCCAATGATCCAGTCCTATAGATGACCAACATTCCCCCATTTGTCACTTATGATACTTTCAAGAAAACCTTTCCTTTTTAACTTCTCTTGGTTGGTGTGACCCAAGAAAAACTAAAGTCATGGAATTATACTACATATATTAAGTCTCAAATGGAATTAGTTTTTAGTCTCCCTTGAAAGGAGATCTTACACCGCAAAGTTTGGATTTAAAAAAATTCTGTATTGCAACTCTCAAAACTTGTTAAAAGTCATATCGTATACTTTATTGTCTAGAGACATTTTTTGGGTCCTTTTACATCTTATGCCCTCATTAAAATTTTATGGAAAGTATAGGCTCTCTGGTTAAAATACACTGACACCCATTCTCAAAAATTTTGCTTACAGCTCTAGGAAGGTCACAAAACTGAAGTCCATTCATTAACAACAAAGATCCGATGGTAAAATTCCCTATGCAAGAGTGACCTAAATCCTACCAAGGAATATAATTACAAACTGTCAATTTTGCAAACACTATCTCAATAAAAAACATTAGCATTCAAACATGAACATTTTGTAACAGTGCTAAGAGTACTCTGCAAATGTCTTTCACATACACACACAGAACTCAGAGTAGCGCAGGGCACATGGTAAGTAACCAGCTGCATATTTATTTGGACCACCTCCTGAGCTGATGCCAGCAACAGTAATGACGACCATCCACCATCGTCACCATGACTGCAGGTCCTTCTGCGCCAGTTCCTGTGCTAAGCACTTTATAAATATCGTTAGGAACCCATGTAACAATCTGGTAAAGTGGGGATTTTAAATTAGTTTTTATTTTTATCAAAGAAATGTATGCACATAGCTTAAAAATTCAAATGTGGAAGGCTCAAAACAAAATAAAACCATTTCATGCTTTTGCTTTTCCCCATTGCCATCATCTGCCCTTTTCAGAGGCAAGGAGTTTTAACTCTTTGAGATGTTTGTTCTGACACTTAAACATGCCCAGAGTTCCAAATAATGTATGTATATTGGTTTTTTAATCAATATCAACATGATCCTTTGACTTTCTATACTTCTGATCCACCATCATGCTCTCTGCCTTTTCCTCCCCTTTCATTCAAAATACTTACAATTTTTTAAATTTATTTTTTATTTTGTAAGATTTTATTTTCAAGTAATCTCTACATCCAACATGGGGCTTGAGCTTACAACTCAGAGATCAAGAGTCGCATGCTCTACCGACTGAGCCAGCCCAGTGCCCCTTGCGATAGTTATCATTTTTAATTAAATCTACGTTCACTCTCCACATTTTTTTGCTTATGCAACTATTAATCACAGTTAAATATTTAGTGTACTGTGATGGTTTCCTTCCTTCCTTTTCATTTTTCTAGAAGTCAATAATTCCCTGGCTTATCAATTATTGATTTCCTCATATTCTCCAATAGCATCTCCCAGGGCTAAGGAATTCCAGGGTCCCTGACCGCAACCCTCCTTAGGGTGTCTCCTCCCGTAGGGGTGATGGCTATCCAGTGTGCTGGCACCTAGCTTTTTCTGCCCTTCTCCTCCATGTATTCCCTGCTCCCTGGATCTCCTGTCTCCCTCTGTCTTGCTTCAGTCCTTTGTTTTGTAGGAGCTTATCCTCCAGCAGTTCACTCATTAAAAGTTGGCACAGAGGCAGGCACCATGCCGAGTGCCCTAGGCTCCATCTTTGAGGCTCACTGGTGCTCCAGGCTGGACTGACTGCCCTCTGCAGTCCCAGCGAGCAGTTGTCATCCTACGTCAGCCCTCCCTTTGCTGCTCTTCTCCTGGATCCCCTGTCCTCCATCTCACTTTTATCTCTTTTCCAGTTTATTCCCTCGTTTGAGTAGAAGACACCCTTAAGATATTTACCATAGGTACCTATTTTAGAAAAAGACTCAAAGACCAATGGAATGGCTTCAAGTCTTAAACTGGTAAGTGCTGGCTGGACTTTTGCTGACCTAAGTGCCTGCTCCTTCTGTGGCTTCACAAGAAGTAGGTGGGGGGCAATCTCGGTCTGTGATGAGTAGAGACTAATGGCTCCTGCCCAGGTCCTCTGACAGTGGGAGGGGGACATGGGCTTTTGGGGCAGGTGCCCAGGCTCTGGGAGATCTTCCCTGATTTGGAAACGAGATTACAGTAGAATCCATTTTCAGTGCTCAGACTTAGACTGGTCTGGTCCAAAATAGAGCCTGTCTTAGCTTCCTGCTTTGGATCAGCCCACAGCATTGACTTTCCCTCTCATTTTGCTGGCCTCGGGGTTCATCATTGTTATGGGTCTCTGGAGTGCAACCAACACTACTTCTATGTAACTTTCTTTTATTTTTTAAAGGAAAAGCTGAAGATAGGGGGAAGACATTGATATACAAGTGACTAAAAAAACAAAGGAACTGAGCTAACAAGGGTTTAATTGAAGGTATTAAGGAAAATGTAGGCATTCTATTGTCCACTATATGTCTACTATTATAATCTTGTATATTTTCATGTAGCCACATTAGTATATTTTTCTCTTATAATTTTTATGATCATGCATGCAAGTGGGGCTTACTTCAAACAGGATATTTAAAGAAAAAAATAGTAAATGGGACTTGCAACAATTAAATTTAGCCAGTTAGTGGTACCTGGGTGGCTCAGTTGGTTAAGTTGCCTTTGGCTTGGGTAATGACCCCAGTGTCCTAGAATTGAGCCCCGAGTCCAGCTCTCTCTGCTTAGCCATGAGTCTGCATCTCTCTCTCCCTCTGCCCCTCCCCACACTAATGTTCTCTCTCTCTCAAATAAATAAATAAAATCTTAAAAAAATAATTTAGTCAATGTATTTCATGTAGCCATGTAGCCATGATCTTTAGAGAAATATGATTTGGTTTCCCTTATTACCCTAATGTGTGTGTGCATATATGTGTTTACTGATTATATAATTGATCTGTTCTCTGCCTTTTTTCTTTTTTTTTTTTTTTTTTTTTTTTTTTTTTTAAAATTTTTTTTTTTTTTTTTTATTTTTTTTTTTTTTTCTCTTTTTTTTTTTTTTTTTTTTTTTTTTTTTTTTTTTTTTAAAGATTTTTATTTATTCATTTGACACAGAGAGAGAGATTACAAGTAAGCAGAGAGGCAGGCAGAGAGAGAGGAGAGAGGAGGAAGCAGGCTCCCTGCTGAGCAGAGAGCCCGATGTGGGCCTCGATCCCAGGACCCTGGGATCATGACCTGAGCCGAAGGCAGCGGCTTTAACCCACTGAGCCACCCAGGCGCCCACTCTCTGCCTTTTTTCAATTAAGGATGAACTTGAGAGGAATTTTGCCCAGTGTCAAAATACAGATTATTTTAGAAACTTAAATAAAAAGATCCAGTAACTTTTTTTGAGGGCACAATGACTCTCTTATTCTCAACAAAATCTTAGAATAGATTGGAAACATTGGAATACTCTATTTGAAAGTGGCATGGTCAGAAAAATCTAGAATGTTGAGCTGCAAAACAAACAAACAAACAAACAAACAAAACAGAAAAACCAGCAGCAGTAGCCACGTCTCTTTCAGATCACTTTCCATTCTTCTCTCTCTGAATTCCTGCTACATTTCTTATTTGTACTTATAATAATAATAGTATTAATAATAGCTGATATTTACATAAATCTTACTATATGCCAAGCTTTGTTCTAAGCCTTAACAAATGTTAGCTCATTTGATCCCCAGAACACTATGAAATAGATCCAACATTATTCTCATTTCACAGAAAAGGAAACCAGCACACACAGGGACTAAGTAACTTGCTTAAGGCCACACAGAGCACACAGTTTAGGGTACAAGGCTGTCAGGGACTTCTGGTTGGGGGCAAGGAGGGGTGTGCCCTGTTGCTCACTGGCCACTTCAGTCCATCAGCTAGACTTGTGCCCTTCTTCATCCGAATCCATTTCTTCCCCCTACCTGGGACTCAGGTGTGGCATTGAGGCTGTTTATATCGGGGAATGCTGTTTGCACAAAGTAACAGGTCTGTCCAGCCTCACTTCAGCCTCTGTCCTCCCTCAACCTTTGTTTCCTTGCAGTCTGGGCTGGGGTGGGGAGCTGTGAGAAAGTAACCGGTGTGCTTCTCCCCCCTCAGCTCCTGAAAGTCAGTGGACCTCAGAGCTGCAAGGAGATGAGATCTTGGCAGTAGGTCCACAGCTGTGTGCTTGCTCATTCCAGAACATGTCAAGTTTAAATTTCATCTGTAAATCACGACACTCAAAGCTGTTAAAATTTTCTCCATTTCACATCCTTGTCTTCTCTGTATGACATTTATTGCTCCTGAATTCATTATCAAATGCAACTTCCTTTAACAATGAGTCATCTCAGATGACTTAACATAGGGATCAGGATCTGGCATTGAGCCCCACAGATTTTCTTTTTTTTTTCTTTCTTTTTCTCTTTCTTTCTTTCTTTCTTTCTTTCTTTCTTTCTTTTTCTCTTTCTTTCTTTCTTTCTTTCTTTCTTTCTTTTTCTCTTTCTTTCTTTCTTTCTTTCTTTCTCTTTCTTTCTTTTGTTCTTTCTTTCAATATTTTATTTATTTGACAGAGAGAGAGAGAGAGACAGCGAGAGAGGGAACACAAGGAGGGGGAGTGGGAGAGGGAGTAGCAGGATTCCCACCGAGCAGGGAGCCTGAGGTGGGGCTCGACCCCAGGACCCTGGGATCGTGACCTGAGCTGAAGGCAGACGCTTAACGACTGAGCCACCCAGGTGCCCCAAGCTGCACAGATTTTCAATCCAGTATTAAGACCCAGAGAATCCTCAGTGGGTCCTATGTTCTGAGATCTTCTTTATGTTTACATTGTTGGTATTTTTCTTAACTAGTGACCGTAGCTGGAAAACAAAAGTACATGTCTGCTAGCTGCTCAGTATCTTTCTTTCTGAACATCCTCTACATTCAAGGAGAATGGTCAGAGACATTTAGTATCTTTCTCCTTCTAAGCTCATGAGGATTGAGGCTCAAGTTCCACATTTTTATTTTTTTTAATTTTAAAAAAAGATTTTATTTATTTATTTGACAGAGAGAGCAAGATCACAAGTAGGCAGAGCAGCAGGCAGAGGGAGAGGGGAAAGAAGGCTCGCCACTGAACAGAGAGCCCAATGCAGTGCCCGATCCCAGGACCCTGAGATCTTGACCTGAGCTGAAGGCAGAGGCTTAACCCACTGAGCCACCCAGGCACCCAAGTCCCAAATTTTTAAATTCAGAATTCATTCAATAAATTTTTTCTGAGCAGTTATCAAGTATTCTAGGAGTCAGAGATAGAACAGAATGAAATCAACAAAAAGCTTGTTTTTCTGGGGCTTAATTATAGGTGGAGGGGAAAGGCAATGAGCAAACAGGTGAACATATGTCAGGTGGTCATAAGTGGGTTGGAAATAGAAATATGAACATGTGTGTAGATGAATGGATTAAAAGCATCAAGATTGCTAGTTAAATGGCATAAATCAATGTGTTTTATTTTATATTTTCATTGCCTTGTTTTTATTCAGGCCATAAACACTTTTTAACTGAATATGTACCCTTCTGTCCTCCTGAAAGACAAAGGCAAGAGAGGACTTCTAATGTATGATTTCTCAGTTTCCAGAAGGAGGCCTGTGGTGCCTCCACAGGTGCAGCTAATGGGGTCTGTGGCTCTCATGCCTTCTCAGCAGGGGCCTCAAGGTAATTGTGGTAGCACTCCATCCGATGCTTCCGGGAGCTTTCTCTTATTGGGGCAGCCAGAGAACTTTCCACATCATGAACTGAAATCACAAACTTCGGAGCAGATTCCATTTTTCAAAAGTATAGGTCAGTTGCCAACAATATCCTGCTTGGCTGTGGGTGATCCGGAGATTTTTCTCACCGGCCTAGCCCTAATATTTTTTAGATAGACTCAAATCTCTTACAAGAAAACACATATCCTTTTAAAAAGAGTTAGCTGTAACGGACTACATTCTTAAGTTATACATTCTGGTCAGGAGGTTTAGCATTTATGAAAGAATCTAGCTGACTTTAGCTTCAGCCCACCAAGAAGACAGACAGGCAGACAGACAGACAGACAGACGGATGGACGCAAACGTGCGCATGCGCACATACGCGATCGGTTCGTGGAATGTTTTCTAGAGCGCCAGGTTCCCAACATGTACAATTCGAGAGGATTTCAAAGGAAACTAACATCAGTTCTACAGTGCATAGTGCAAAATTACATGTGAGATTGATATCTAAGAGCAAAAAAGCCTAAGGGCACAATCTTAACTTTTCATAATGTTGTGTCCACGGTTGAAAGATTCTTCAATTTCAGGTCAAATGCCAAAAAACAAAACAAAAAAAGAACAAATTGTACATTTATTTTTTTTTAAAGATTTAGGGACGCCTGGGTGGCTCAGTCGGTGAAGCGTCTGCCTTCAGCTCAGGTCATGATCCCAGGGTCTTGGAATCCAGTCCCACATTGGGCTCCTTGCTCAGCGGGAGCCCGCTTCTCCCTCTCTCTCGGTGGCTCTCTCTCTCTCTCTTTCTGTCAAATAAGTAAATAAAATCTTCAAAAAAAATAAAGATTTTCTTTATTTATTAGAGAGAGAGAGAGACCCCTGACCAGGGGGGGAGGGGTAGAGGGAGAGGGAGAAGCAGACTCCCTGCTGAGTGGGGAGCACAACAGGGGGCACAAATTGTACATTTAAAAGGCATTACATATTATTTTAGGAAGGCACTTTTCTTCATCGCTTCTACAACACCTTGCTCAGACACTCCTACTTGTGTTCCAGCTATAGTGTCAGTTTTCCCAGTCTGTCTCCACCATTAGTCTATGAATTCCTTGAGAGCTGGAAGTGCTTGCTTTGTTTCTCCACGCATGCACAGAATCTAGCCCACGGTTTGTGCTGAATCATTGCCTATTGAGCAAATGCATGAATGAAGGGCAGTAAGCAGAGTGCTACATGAGCGTGCACTCCATGACATGTTAATATCCTACAGATGCAAGCAAAAAAACAAAAACAAAAAACAAACAAAAAAAAAACCTTGATCTACTGGAATCTAGATGGATCCAAGTGTGGCTTGGAGCAGCTGGCAAGGAGCTGGGGTGTGCTTAACTGCCTCTCCATTTCCTCCACATCAGTCTCCCTGAGCATGACTCCTTTCTCCCCAGATCCCTTGAATCTGTCTGAATCTCCTGCCCTGAGTCCCAACCCCATGGTGTCCATTCCTGGATGACCAACAGCTGTGCTAGCTTTTCTGCTTTCAGCCACGTGACTGTTAAGATGAGAGCCCTTACTAAAGACCTTTTTCTTTTTTCTTTTCTTTTCTTTCTTCTTCTTCTTTTTTTAAATCAAACTCCCAGGTCTTGGAGGGGGACAGTGGTCATTTCATCTCTCTGCCTTATATCAGAAACCCTTCCTAACTGGTGCCATGGCGTCTCCTGCTCTTTGGTGTCCCATTTCCCATGCTGTGGCCTTCTCCCCATTCTCCCATCCAGTGTCCTTAGCCAGGTCCCGCATTGTCTCTGATGCCCTCCTCGCTACTTGTAGCTAGGGGAACTTTCACAAAGAAATCTGCCATTCCTCAGTAACCTCTCAAACTCAAATGTGTGTCTTTATACTGAAATTTCAATTTACAAATTAAGACTGTTATTTGTATTATAATTGGATTCCTTGGTTTATAAAAGAATTTTTCACAGAGTTCTTCAAGTTGTTCTTTTATTTTTTTTTTAAAGATTTATTTATTTTAGACAGAGAGAGAGAGCGAGCATGTGTGCAAGAGCAGGGAGGAGGAAAGAGGCAGAGGGAGAAGAAGAGAAGCAGATACCTTGCTGAGCGAGGAGCCCAAAGGGGGGATTCCAGTCTCACAACCCAGACATCACAACCTGAGCTGAAATCTAGAGTCTGACGCTTAACCAACTGAGCCACCCAAGTGCCCCACAAATTGTTCTTTTAAAGTCGCATTTATTTATTTATTTATTTATTTAAAAGATTTTATTTATTTATTTGACACAGAGAGAGAGATCACAAGTAGGCAGAGAGGCAGGCAGAGAGAAAGGAGGAAGCAGGCTCCCCACTGAGCAGGAAGCCCGATGCGGGCCTCGATCCCATGACCCTGAGATCATGACCTGAGCTGAAGGCAGAGGCTTTAACCCACTGAGCCACCCAGGCGCCCTTAAAGTCGCATTTAAACAACAACTTAATTTACGGGAAGTAGATTTATATATACATATATATATATTCTCATTATATTTTCATGTCCTTATGGACAATGGTTTTAAAAAATGGTTTTAAAAAAATTCCTGTGTGCCTGCTTCATTCCTGGCGTCTTGCTTCATACAGAGTTACACAATAAACAGTTGCCAAGTGAACGAATGAACAAAAGTCAAAGCGAGGCGGAACAATTTGTTATAATTTCTTCAATAGCCAAGAGAGCCACGTGCAGAGCTGGTCACAATTAATGCTTTGGGGGGAAATCTGACTAACAATTGATAAGGGTTTCCTAAGGGGTGAATTTACAAAGGAACTTTTCTTTTTTTTTTTTTTTTAAGGTTTTATTTATTTATTTGACATAGCAAGAGAGGGAACACAAGCAGGGGGAGTGGGAGAGGGAGAAAGCAGGCTTCCTGCCAAGCAGGGAGCCTGATGCAGGGCTGGGTCCCAGGACTCTGGGATCATGACCTGAGCAGAAGGCAGATGCTTAACAACAGAGCCACCCAGGTGCCCCATAAAGGAACCTCCTTAATTCATCTCATTTCTCCTCCTTCCGTATCTACCTGGTAGACTGAGGGCCAGGAGGTATTTGTAAGTAGCAGCATATCATAGGGGATTCTGTGTCACGATGATCAAGTTTGACGTCGGTGCTTAATAACACTGTCAGATCTTGTCAGTTTTGTTTATGAGCCTATTTCTCAACGGTACACGATGAAAATGATGAAAAGTGACTTTAATTAGGATCCCAAGGCAAAATGCTTGTTTGATGCCTGGCAGAATTGAGAACAGTAGACATGCCTGAGTCTTTATTACCCTTGATTTATTACCCTACCTCCCCTTGATTTTCTTTCATTTAATTCAAGTCCCAATAACGCACTAGAGGAATTCGTGGGAATAACATTACATTTGGAAATTGGAGAGATTCTAACTATGTATTTGGGTTGGTATGTGGCTTAGAATACAAAACTATCCTCATAATTAGCCTAATAGTATTTGTGTATGAACTGGGGAATCCAGGAAGGGGACACAATGGATTTCTGTGTATTTCAAATGCAGAAGAAATTCTCATCCAAATTAATTAACCATCCATGATCCCAGAAGCTGAGAAAAGAATTAACAAGAGTGGTAACTGAGCTAAATCTTACAGATGACAATATCTAACAAAGTAGTGTGTCTGTAACAAGATTCAAGGTCTCCAGACAAGTGAACAAATATTTTACTGTATTTAGTGCATGCTGGTAGAAAGTATCATTAGGGTTGGTCCATCATTTGTGAGCTACTTACTTGAGAGCTAGTTGGCATCTCGTGGTGTGGCTGAATTACCCCTTATCTTCCCTGGAGTCCCAGGCATTGCTGATTCATGCCGCTAGGCCATAAGGCTGTCATTGATCGTGCCCAGCCTCCCGCACTCCCGGGTCCTTTTCCTCCACTTCAGGATCTTCCTAATCCTTGGTGTGAAGGTCGGTCTCCAATCCAGAAGCACTATCTAAATGCTTTCACAAATTTATGGCCAACATCAGATATCTTTCTCAGTGAGCTCTCAAAGTAGACCTATAATGGAGATGGGGGAAATACCGCTTAGAAAACACTAGTCAAAGTCATTCACAGGAATAAACAAGAAAGGATAATCAGCAAATTAGTTAACAAGTGCTTACTGCTCATAGGATGTGGGGTATCGTATTAGACTAGAACCAGGGGGAATGGACATACTTGTCTATCCCCGCGTCTCTAAAGTGATTTTATTTACTCTCAGAAGTGACTATAGTGCTAATGAAAAGCAGTGACATACTCACACACACTCACACAGGTATATTACATTTTTCTCCTATTGTCAGGAAACAAAACAGTCAATGTTCTAAAAGTGTACAAAACAAATACGTACAATGTAAAAAAAGAATTATAATTATATAAACATAATTATAATTGTTTGTGTCCTGGAAACTTCTAGATCTCGCACCTGTGTGGTTCAGTCGGTTAAGCATCTGCCTTGTGCTCAGGTTATGACCCCAGGGTCCTGGGAGCAGCCCCAAGTTGAGCTCCCTGCTCAGTGGGGAATCTGCTTCTCCCTCTCCCTTTGGCCCGGTGCTCTCTCTGTGTCTCTCAAATAAATAAATAAAATAAAATAAAAATAATACAGCTTTCATGAAATACATCATGTCTTTTCACTTATTTTAAATGGGCTAAAGATTCATTTTTGCATGGTTTGCTTACATTGCTTTCAGAGTTAGTTCTAAAAGCATCTTGATGAAAACAGATATAAATGTATGAATTTACATAGATTTAAACATATGAATGCCTGTTCATCTTTTCTGTTCTCATTTCCCCTCTGTTATATTTTCCTCATCTGCCTGTTTTTAATTCTCTTTCTTATTCTATTGGATTGGATGTATTTATATGTGCCACCTAAATTTCTTTCCGGACCAAAGCATGATTTTCATAAAACAATAAACAGACTTATTCAGAACATGGTGACAACTAACATTAGTGTTTCCAAGAGTTTAAAGTAAAAAGGGATTCCAACATATATACCAAAAAATAATACTTTAAATAACATCTCCCCCATAAAACTAAGTATGCATGCTTAGAGAAGTGAACCACAGATGCAGCATTGAATCTAGAAAAGAAGGGAGCAAATTAAATTCTTTCTCAGTCTGAGTGGAACAATCAAGAGGTTTATTCTTAGATCTGCGCACATTAATTTAAATAGAACCATAACTCTGGGCAACTTTATCCTCCAAACTCTTCTTTTCATTGACTTCTAATGTCAGGTTTCCTATTTCCCTGATGTGTCTGATGCCCACCTATTTTTATACATTTTAAACCACTATTCCATGTGGAGGAATTGCTCTAAAAACTGTATTTGGAACCTCAGAATATTTCCATGGTTTCTTCTTCTGGGTCCTTATCAGAAGACCTATTTCTAGTCATTGGGTGGTGATAGTGTCTGGTGTAAAGACATCTGGGTGTCTTCCTTTCATGTCTTACGTTTGGGAAGTAGGTGATGAGTGGAGTTGTTTTGTGGGAAAGCAGACTTCAATCGACACCCCACAGAAGGACTGAGCAGGGCCCTCTGGGAAGCAGTTTGCCAGGGGGGACCAAAAGTAGGGTCTTCTCTGGTCTACCTTTTGCTGCCCAAAGGGTGGCCCAGGCACATCTCTGGTGGTGTTTCTCCTCGGCACCTTTGGGGGTGGGGTGGAAGGCAGCTTGGGAGCAGCTCTTCTCGCTAACTCACTATGCTATGCCCCTGGAGATACATCCAGCTGGTTCCCAGGAGCTAGAAGATGTACCTCCCTCTCATTTTTGTATAAGAAAATAATCACGTATTATTGTTATTCTATTATTGTTTTTAGGTTTTTATTTGAATTCCAGTTAGTTAACATACACTGTAGTATTAGTTTCAGGTGTACATTATAGTGATTCAACACTTCTGTATGACACCTGGCGCTCATCACAAGTGTGTTCCTTACCCCCGTCACCTATTTCTCACATCCCCCCACCATCTCCCCTCTGGTAACCATCAGTTCTGTATAGTTAAGAGTCTGTTTTTTGGTTTGCAACTGTTTTTTTTTTTCCCTTTCTCTCATTTGTTTCTTAAATTCCACACATGAGTGAAATCATCTGGTATTTGTCTTTCTCTGACTGACTTATTTTGCTTAGAATAATACGCTCCAGCTCTATCCATGTCTTTACAAGTGGCAAGATTTTTCCTTTATGGCCAAATAATATTCCCTTATACATATGTAAATCGCATTTTCTTTATCCATACCTCAGTCAATAGACACTGGGTTGTTTTCATAATTCGGCTATTGCAATTAATGCTGCTATAAAACATCAGGATGCATGTATCCCTTTGAATTAGTGTTTTTGAACCCTTTGGGAAAACACCTAGTAGTGCAATTGCTGGGTCGTAGGGTAGTTCAGTATTTAACTTTTTGAGGAACCTCCCTACTGTTCTCCAGAGGGGCTGCACCAGTTTGCCTTCCCACCAACAGTACTGCTATTCTATTATTAAAGAAATGGCAAATGAGGAGAATCTTTTCCTTTTGCTTCACAGTGGTTTGTTGCTGCCCAGAGTAGCACATGCCGTGAAGGAGACCTGGGCTGTAGGCTATAGCAGGGCTTTAGGAGAGAGGGATTAGAATCCTAGCTCCACCGTGTACTGTGTTGTGAGCTGTTGGCAAGGAAAGTGATTTTTGGATCTTCTTTTGAATCTGTACAATGGTTGGGGTAGCCATGATCAAGAGATAATGTGGGTAGAGGGCTAGCAGAGTGCCTTGGTTACCATTGGCCTTCCCCCACTCACATCCTACTTCCCTTTGTAGGGAAAGAATTAATTACAAATGAGTGGCAAGAATTAGAAAGTGACATTAGTCCTATAATCAGGCAACCACAGCTTTCAAAGCATATGCCACAGGGCTATCCTCCTGCGGGCTAGTGGCTTCAGCAAGGAATTATTATTATAGCTAGCACTGTGCTTTTTGTATATTATCTCATTTAATATTCTCAGCAACTCCAGAGATGGGTATTAGTACCCATGTTTACAACTGGGGAGATCAGAGTCAAAGATGAAGTGTCTTGCCAGGCTGATGCATTTAGAGCTCAGGATGACATCAGCACGTGCTTGCTGACCATCCAGCAATACGGTCAGGCCCTCTGAACCTCTATGTTCACTAACTCAGTACAACAACTTCCTTTGCCTACTCTAAAAACTGCCGAAAACAGAGACTACTCTTTGTTTGATGAGGAAACAAACTCAGAAAGACCCCCATATGCCCACATACCTAATAGGACCTAAAACCCTATCAGAAAACCTGGACTTAGTCTTAGTTGGTTCCATCAGGGAATTCATGGCATTTCCATACTCTGTGGGTTTCCAACACTACCTTTCTAAATAACTTTATTTTTTTTTATAGCAATAACTGCCTGACTTTTATTTGTTTGTAGTCTGTTCTGCACTTGAAACTTGGCTCCCGGGGCAGGGACCAGGGCTGTTCCCTCAGCAGTAGTCTCCCCAGTACCAACCATCCCCCCAGTAGATAGATACCTTTGAGAATTTGTGGAATGAGTGGATTTCTGAAGTCTCATAAGTCTAAACACCTGCAGTTGCTGAGGGGTAGTGAGTACAGGTCGCCTCTTTGAGCTAACAAGGGATTTGTCTGTAGCACTTTTTAACACAGAGGGGTAAATCTTGTGAGAGCACCATGGCAGGGGGTTTGAGGGTAGAGATTTAGGCAGAAGAATCTTTGCATCCATTCAGATCACCTTACTCAGGTAACCACTTGTACCTTAAAGTGGTAGACTGGATCTGAATTCCAGGATGTGCTTTACTGATGATTCTTGTGGTGGAAATTTTGGGGAGGAAAGGGAAATCGTTCTGGAGGGCTGCTTTTTCTATCTGGGGTAAGAGCTCAGTGCCAGGCTTTTACTGCTTCTCAGACTGTCCCTGCCGCCTAAGTGAACTTCCTTAGGCCTGTCATTTTTCTTATCCTATTTTTGTTTTCTGAAAATGGGGTCCCATTGGCAACTTGACGGTTTATAAATCAGAAAATCTGGGTTTTGGGGAATGGTGGAGGGCTGTGGCAATCAATTATGATGCAGTTCAATAGAATTGATGCAGCTAGCAAGGTCTGTATACATAAATTTTCAACCGCTCTCTTCGGTATGAAGAACACAGTTCAAAACATCGATAAAAAAATCCTTGGCATGGGCGCCTGGGTGGCTCAGTGGGTTGAAGCCTCTGCCTTCGGCTCAGGTCATGATCCCAGGGTCCTGGGATCGAGGCCCACATCCGGCTCTCTGCTCGGCAGGGAGCCTGCTTCCTCCTCTCCTCTCTCTGCCTGCCTCTCTGCCTACTTGTAGTCCCTCTCTCTGTGTCAAATAAATAAATAAAATCTTTAAAAAAAAAAATCCTTGGCAAAAAAAAGAAAAATTCCTCAATTAGTCTAATACTATAATTAGGACCAAGAAATTTAGTCAGGACCTTCTGGAAATTTCCTTTGCTCAGTTCAGGTTTTGAGAAATGGTGCGTGTGTGTATGTGTGTGTACACGCGCGTGCGACTGGTGAAATAGGAATCCTATGTTTGCTTGTTTATTTATGCTTTTTTATTTCTCCACCCTCTTCTCCTCCTTGCAGCCTTTCCTTCCAAATCAAAACTTCCCACTTCCTTCCCTCAGCTTCCTCAACCCTGAGGATTCAAAAGAGATGGAGCGCGACTCCGCCCTCTTATGAATATGCAACCGCGAGGGGCGGGGAAGAAGCGCGGGAGAGAAGCCCTGCGAGGAAATTCCACCTGGGCCGCCCGAAACGGGCTCCCTCCGGCCGCGCCCACCCTCCGCCGGGTCTTCGGGGACCAGCACACAATAGCGCAGCCGGGGGCCTGGGATGCCCAGCTCGCCCCTGAGGAGGGGCCGGTGGACTTAGTCCTCGCCAGGGAGATGTGGCATCTCAGCAGCCCCTCAGAGCCCATCTGAACTCTGGCCCGGAAGGCCACCCCCGGCCGGATTAACCTTCTCCCGAGCTCGGGGCCGTCGGTCCCCGCCTTTTGTGGTGCAAATGAGGAGCGCGCAGGGACCCGGGGGGCGGCGCTCGCCCGGGACAAAGTTCGCCCGCTGCTTCTCCGAGACTTCCTTCACACTTTGAGCTCGGCGCGGGATGGTCAGATCCTTCCGGGGATCCCCCTTGCCGACGTGGAGGAATGCTGAGGAAGGTAAGTGGGTTTTCTTTGCCGGTTGTCTGTCACCTCTCCCTCACGTTTGGAGGAGGGATCACCAAGCAGCAGGTGGCTGGAATCCTCTGCCCGTGGAACATTTTTTCGGAAACAAGCGTGAGAGAAGGCGGGGATTAGCAGCTCTGGATAAGAGACGGAGCAGAGCGGTTGGAGAGTGAAAGTTTGAAAAGTTGCCGCGACCCAGCAGGTGGAGGGGACCAGCGCGCAGAGCTGTCCCACCCGCGGCCGGAGCACAAAGCCTGCGCGCCGGTGCGGCCGCGTTGCCATGGCAGCGGGGGCGGGGCCGAGCCGCGGCGTGCCTGGGTTGCCGGGCGACGGAGGGGCGCGGGAGAGGGGGATGCGAAATCTTTGGGAGCTTTTCCCTGAGATGAGCCAACTCTTGTCTCACCGGATCGTTAACTCAAGTGCATTGGCCGACACTTATCCTTTGGTGAGGGTTATCAGGCTACCACTTGCTTAATGCCCTCATACTTGGCTTTCGAAATACTGGATTGTGCTCTGATGGAAGACATGAAAAAGTTAGAAGATACTTCTTTCTAAAATAATAACAATAAAAAGTATTCTGTTTCCTCATTTTCCATATAGCAGCTGCTGAGGGATATTCCTTAATTATCATCATTAAAAAAAATACAGAATCTGGTTTGGATCCATGCAAATGAATTGGCCTTCAATCTTCCAACACATTAACCAAAATCTTTGCAAAATAAAATCACATACAGTGGGTAGCAGATACGGTGTGAAACATTCAGACAATTGCATCTTAAAATGTTTTACAAAGACACAAGTTTCACAAAGCATGGGAGAGAATGTTATTTTTTTCCACGGGGTATTTTCCTACATGTAAATATGCCAGATGCTTTTGGCTTATTATCTCAAAGATTATTTGTTTTAGCCATACATTTCTGAAAAAAATCTTGGAAAGGAATTTGAATTATCTTTTCTAGAGTAGTGATTGGCAGCTATAGTAGTATTTTATGCCCCCCTTCCCATTAATCCTTTTATAGCTAAAGGTATCTTTTGATGTTTTTAGTTTCTCAGATTTTAATTGTGTTTATTGAGGACACTGATCTGTTAACAGTTCTTAATTTCTGTTCCATACACTGGTTTATTTCTTTCTCTGCCTCCAATTTATTTATTTTATTTGTTTGTTTGTTTGTTTATTTTTGAGAGAGAGGGCGTGCACCGGGGGGTGGAGGGGCAGAAGGGCAGAAGGAAAGAGAGGGAAAGAATCTTAAGCAGGCTTCATGCTCAGGGCGGAGTCCCACGTAGGGCTCAATCTCAGGACTCTGAGATCCTGACCTGAGCCAAAATCAGGAGTGGGTCACTTAAGCGACTAAGACATCCAGGTGCCCCTCTCTGCCTTCAATTTAAAATTGTCTACGTGTAATTTATTCATGTATTTATGTTAGCAAATGTTTGTTAGGCTTTGTTAAGTGCTATGTACAGAGCCAGACTTGGGGTTAAGTGGTGAGAGGGACATACAAAGTTGAATTAGAAAAATATACAGTTTAGTGAGAGGAAAAGGCTAGGAAGCAATTATGATCCACTATGATACATTCTTATTTAGAAATCGCATCCAGGATATCCCCCGCTGCTGACCAGGGCAGATGCACTGATCACAGTTGAGCTTTGTGCTTCATCTATGCCATCACCTTTGCCCTTCCAACGTAGGCATTATTCATGGACCAATTTAAACTGCGAGGAAGGTGAGACTAGAAAAGTATAGTAATTTGCCTCAGTTCTTACAGTTAGTAAGTGGTAAGTCAGTATCTAAATCCAAATGTGACTGCTATGACATGCTGCATTAAATTCTTTATCCCTATGTCCCTACCAAATTACCATATTTTGATCATTCTTAGTAGTGAGTGTAAATTTCTAAAAATAATTGTGTGGTTTTCTTTTTGGTTGAGGTGTTTTCCAAGTCAGGTATTTCTTTTTTTTTTTTTTTTTTTTTTTAATTTTTTTTTTTTTTTTTTTTTTTTTTTTTTTTTTTTTTTTTTTTTTTTTTTTTTTTTTTTTNGGGCAGAGAGAGAGGAGAGAGGAGGAAGCAGGCTCCCTGCTGAGCAGAGAGCCCGATGCGGGCCTCGATCCCAGGACCCTGGGATCATGACCTGAGCCGAAGGCAGCGGCTTTAACCCACTGAGCCACCCAGGCGCCCCAAGTCAGGTATTTCTAAAGTCAAATATCAATTGCACTTCTGAAGAGTATATGTTCTTCCTACTGGAACGTTGCTATTGTCAATTACCTTTTTTCAGGGATTCCTGAGGTGCTAATGAAAAACCAAGAATTTGATTATTCAAATCAAGTTTTAAGAATATTAGAAATACTTGTATATTAAAGCATTCTATTTTACAAATGATTATAGAATTAGATTTGTTTAAAGCAAAATACACTACCTAGGTTTTTATTCAGGTTTTTATTACCTTTCTGAATTTTATAATTTTTTTGTTAAAGGTTTTATTATTTATTTGTCAGAGAGAGAGAGAACCTAAAAAGGGGGAGTGGCAGGCAGAGCAGGCAGAACAGGTAGGAGAAGCAGGCTCCCCACTGAGCAAGAAGCTCAGTCCCCTGGATGCAGGACACAATTCCAAGACCCTGGGATCATGACCAGAGCTGAAGGCAGCCACTTAACCAACTGAGCCACTACCTTTATTAATTTTAAATCTTTTTAATCAGATTTGTTAGCTTCTGCTGGCAGTGGCTTAGTACATGATAGCTGCAAATTGCTATCTGAGAAGTTGTCCTAGAGTTCAGGTATGAACCTGATTTGACCTGGTCAGAGCCCTGAAAACCACTGTGAACTGATTTTATAAGTGTTTTTTACTGTAAGAAAATAGTTTTCTAAATAGATTACAGGATCCATGAAGGCAAGAATCAGGTCTTTTGTGTCTTTAGAACCCATCTTTTAATATCAAATGCAACATTCTTCATAAATATTAAGTGGCAAGAGAAACAAAAGTTAACTTTATTAGGCCAATGAAATACAGAGTAGAAATAATCCTTTAAAATACATGATATTGAGAGTCACAGAAGTTCTAATCTTTTTTTGATTGTTTTTTTATGATACTATACTACAAACTGATAAGTAGTACCTATTTTACAAATAGAAAAACTGAGCCCCAGCAATTAGTATATAAAATATTTTCCAATGTTTTATCTTAACTGAACCTCACAACTACCATGGAATAATTCCCATCACTATTTTTTTTAATATATGAAAACGTAGAAACTCAGAGAAGTTGAGTGACGTTGTCAGAGTCAGCCAGAGAGGGAGAGGTACCTCTGATAATGATGTCAAGTGATTTTGTGCACTAAACCCTTACAAACAAGATGCACCTGTGAGCTTTGAGAATCTGAGCCTTTAGACAGATGTAGGGGTGCTGGGTGCAAGATGCCTTCTCTCTGTCTCACCTTCCAAGGTTCCACAGATGTTTGGGCAAAAGGGGAAAGGCCCTCTTTTAAAAGACAAGTACAGGGGTGCCCGGGTGGCTCAGTCAGTTAAGCATCTGCCTTGGGCTCAGGTCATGGCCCCAGGGTCCTGGGATCGAGTCCTGAATCAGGCTCCCTGCTCAGAGGGGAGTCTGCTTCTCCCTCTTCTTCTGCCCCTCCCCTTACTTGTTCTCTCTCTCTCTCTCTCTCTCTCTCTCTCTCAAATAAATAGATAAATCTTAAAAACAACAACAACAACAACAAATAAAAGACAAGTTCAGACAGAGACAGGGCAGAAGCAAGGAAGACATACTCAGTGGAGCAAAAAAAAAGGTGAGGGGGAAAACAGTGAAATGAAGTTAATAAAAGAAGGAACCAGTGTTCACAAGTTGTAGTGAGGAGACCGAGGTTAATTAGTTTGCTACGATTGCCACAACAAAGGACCACAGAGTGACTGAAACAACAGACATTTACTGTCTCACAGTTCTGGGAGCTGCAAGTCTGAAGGTCCAGGTGTCAGCGGGGTTGTTTTTTTCTGACACCCCTCCTTAGCTTGTATGGGGCTGTCTTTTGCTATATCCTCACCCCGTCTTCCTCTGTGTGTATGTCTGTCTGTCCTAATCTCTTCTTATGACACCTGTACTGTTGGACTACAACTGAGTCATTTGACCTCATTTTACCTTAATTGCCTCTTTCAGGGCCCTATCTCCACAGACAGTCACATTCTGAGGTGCTGGAGGGTTAGAACTTCAACATACGAATTTTGGGGGAACTCAGTTCTGTCCATAATAGAGAATAAGAAAAGTGAACCTGATTTAGAATTCTGAAGACATGGCCTATTTCAATTGCTTTATTCCTGTTCATATTCTCTCCTGGCACAAATAAATGTTGGAGCAAGTCATGGCAATTTTTTTATATCAGTATATTTCACTGGATGTATAAAGAAAAAAAGAGATTCAGAACTGAATTCTTCTTTATTTAGCTTGCTTCACGGTTTATTTTCACTCTCACCTCTGGAGGGCCAGCTTCAAGTTTTGTCAAGTTTTGACAAGGGCAGACAAAACGGATGATTGATCCCATTGCCAGCCAGGTCTAACCTATCTCTCTGCCTTTTTAGAGCTGTGGAGTGCATACGATTTGTATCCTGTGCACTCCCTGTGTAGTGTGATGAATCCAGGAGAAATGAACTCATAATACTGAGAGGACAGTGAAGCATTGATTGTCACAAACCCTCATAGCCATGGAGGTAAGCTAGGGAGACCTATCAGAATGGCATTTTCTAGTTTATTTCTAATAAGACGTTCAGCATAGTACTTCAGACTATGGTAGCCAGAAGAATTTGAAGGTTTTCTCTGAGGCATTGAGCAGCTAACAAGGTTATAACTGGAGTGTGTTGCAAAGACTCAAATTATTAAAATGCTGTGGTCATAGAATAACAGGGATGAGAGGGAAGCCTGGGGGTCTTGTGGCCAGTGCCTTGCTCAAAGCACAGACACTGCTTTGTAAAGGTAGGAATCAGGGCTGGGTTTCAAGATGGCCAAAGAAGATTCCAGAGTCTTCTGCAATAAAAGTTCCTGTAAATAACCAATCATCAGAATCTCAAAGTACTTTTATTTCCTTGACTTCCTTCATTACTTCATGTTCTGCCATCAGAAAAGGTGAAACATACCTGTCCACTTTTCTTCATGCAATATCTTGTGATTTTTTAAAACACCTTATTTTATTTAAAGATTTTATTTATTTATTTGACAGAGAGACAGCGAGAGAGGGGATACAAGCAGGGGGAGAGGGAGAGGAAAAAGTTTCCCACTGAACAGGGAGCCTGATGCGGGGCTTGATCCCAGGACCCTGGGACCATAACCTGAGCAGAAGGCAGACACTTAACAAATGAGCCACCCCAGCACCCCCATATCTTGTGATTTGCTAAAGGAGTTTTAATAGGACACTCTGGGCCCTTTTTTGTAGTTGAACTGAAACTCCGTCCATTGTTTTAGCAATCTGTTTCTATTAGTCCCACAAAGCTATTAGCTACCCCTCACCATCTGGAATTGTGGAGTTGTTATTTATGTCTTCATGGCACCTGCCTGACTTGTTCCCCTTTGGGGACCAACCTATTTATGTTAAGTGTGGGGCCCTGGACTATATTCTGAAATACCCCTACCAAAGAATATGCATCCAATATACTTGGTGGAGCTTTTTCAAGAAATACCAGAAGCTTTCGAAATGTGCTCTTTGGCTATGATCCAGTAGCTTTCCATTCCATGATGGGTGGTTTCAGAAACAGGTTCTTGTGTGGAATAGCTATTGTTACCCAGCCAAAAAAAGAGTGCCTATTTCTCAGAGTGGTGCATACTTAATTAGTAAAGGGATCGATGCCAGTGCCTGGAATTTGAAAAGTCAGCTTTGAAAGTTTGTATAAGTCCCTGAAGGGCAAAACTATGTATTTCTCCTTGTGATATGAGCCAAACATTGGTTCAAGCAGTCAGTTGTGCAAATCGGCTGACACAGGGCCAGGAGGTAGGTTGGCCTGCTCCACAGCTGTTTCTAGAACACCTTTTCATTAAAAACTTGCCTCAGAGGCATTCCCCTCAAATTAGGAGAAAAGAGCCAAAGACATATGTGTAAAGAGTGAGGAAAAACTACTGTCCATGGCTGTTTAGACTTCCCCAGATTTTGGTGCATGAAATACCTTTCATTCCCCTGTGTTACTGAAGAAAATCATGATCTTGCAGTATCTGGAAAGTTCCCAGGCAGTCAATAAGTATTTATCAATCATTTACTATCTACTCTGGCACTGACAGGATATAAGAAGATAAGTCATGAGCTTTCTCTTCTAGTAGCTGATACTAGAGTTCCTGGGTAAACAGGCATGAAAACATGAAAGTCTGTTGTGTGGGCTCTTGAACATATGGCAGCCCCAGGAACGACTGCTCCAGGTGGGGCTTGGGGGCCAGAGGACTACATCTTCCTTCCTCTTTGTGGCTTTACCCATGCTTATCTCCTTCAAGTTCTCATCTCCCCAACCCCCTAAGCCAAACCCTTTCTGGCTTTTCACAGTCTTGCTTCAATCCAGTGAGGATGCACAAGAAATCCTATCTTTGAATGTGTTTACACCAGCGTGAATCTGGCCATAGGATTTTAAGCTTTATACTCCTGGAGGAAATGCATCACCATTTGAAGGAAATAAAAGAAGTAGCTAAGTTGAAGGAGCAGAAGAGAGAACCATTTCAGTCTTTTCCCTCACTGATAGTTGTAAATCCTTGGCAAGCCATGAAAAGACTGCTTGAGTTTACATACATTTTAAGGACAGAAAGATATGTTGGCAATGACATATGACTATGACACTGTGTTGAGGACAATGGCAGGGCAGAGAGGAGAAAAACATTGGTCCAGAATCCTAGATCATGACAGCTGCAAGTGGCCATGCCAAGCCTGGGAAGAAAACAAACATGGCAACTGGGAAGCCAGCTCAGGATACAGAAGTGCCCCTTGGGGTTATCCTCCAGAAGCCCCAGTCTCCACACACCTCATGCACTGGAACCTAGCTCCTCCCTTCCTGATGATCAGCAGGGATTTGGAGCTGGGAGGGTCCCCAGCAGGGAGTATAGATGCCATTGTTTTTCGTGTTTCAAGGTAAAACAATAAATTCAGTTTGGTGTTAGATTCGCAGGTGGTTTTGTTTGTTTGTTGAGCACACCACTTCTTCATGTGCATGCATTCGGTATTTGGGGCTGGCTCAGGGACACATTCATTGTATATCTATTGCTAAGGAAAATATATGCCAAATTCCAAACAAGTGAGATGTATTTTTACTGCACAAAGTGTTTGCGGCATGAAGATTAGTGCAATAAGAATTTTATTTGGACAGCCAAGATATAAGAGCAAAGAGCATTAGAAGAAGGTTGGGAGATGTGCGTGTAAGTCTTGTGTCTAATACCAATTAAGACATGTTTAGCAAGCCAAATTCCCAGAGGTTACATTTTGTTATTTGCAGGAGGAGGGACTTGATTAGATAATTTCAAAGGCTCTTCACTGTCTGGAATTCTGCTCTTTCTAAAAGGCAGCCTGAAATGGAAAGAAAGTGCCTTCTCTAAGCATTCCAAATGCTTGTCAATGATCAAACACCTTTTGCTTTCCATCCATAAGTTTTCCAGTGACCATATGGGACTGTAATGGTCAATGATTAATGTTACCAATCCATTTTCATGCACAAGGTTGGGAAAGTCTTTCCAGGAAAAGTTTTAGAGGTGAGAAGTTATTAGCTTTTCTTAATTCATTCTTTCGGTTCCTGGTTTTGTAAAAATAGAATTGTCTTCAGATGCTCCTGGCTTCTATGTCTTGGCTGTGAGATCGCAGCCTTGAGAAACCATCAGGCCACTCAGCAGTCATAGTGCCATTAAATGTCACAGTCCTTTGAGGCTGCTTATGTTGTTATTATACACATCTCAAATAGAATATCTCAGGATGCATACTCAACCCAGATGCCTGTCATTCTTTTGAATGGCCCTGTGCAGTCAATTGCAGCAATACAAAGTGAAGCACAACTATCATTTAGTGTAGAATATGTAATAGTGTAAATATTGACACATTTACAAATAGTGTAAAATATAAAGCATAACAGGAAACTTTGGAAAGTTTTAAATTTTGGTATTTTAATTTCTATTTTAAATGAACCAGTAGATCAAATATCGGGGGGGGGAAATTAAGAAAGAACACTTTTCTCCTATCTAGCTCTTAAATATATATGTGACTTGAAATGTAGTAAGCACACTACTAATAAGATGTCCATATTTTTAATGGGGTGGAAGATGAGTGGAATAATGTGAAAATCAACAGTTCCTCTGATTGTGGGAAGATATTCTCTGGAGAATAGTGTAAGCACTTTTAAAGTTAAATATATTAATCACTGGCAGTTCTGGGAATCTGCCCAAACAAATCATTGTTCCAACAGTGTTTACATTCAGCCAACTTGAGCCTTCAACCACTGAATTAGGCACTTTTTTCCCCCTAAAAGACATGATTTGGCCAGTAAGAATTTGGTTATGCAATTGAATGTTCACCGATTAGGAGTTAAAAGCCCTGGATTTGGAAAAGTTTGGTATTTTAATGATCTGAAGTATAAACAGTTTCCCCCACCCCCACAATAAATAACAGATGTAAAAAATTTTAATTTCAAGTTGGCCAGTGTTCAAAGCCACACTGCAAGCCATACACTAAGGTACTGAAGATAATAAGAAAAACTAGAACTCCACTAGCAGTGAGAAACTGTTTTTTAAAAAAAAAAGAAAAGTAAGAAGGGCAAAATCCTTTAGAAAATGACTTAAGATTCTTTCCCTATTAAAGATGAGAAAAATGAAGGAATTTTCCAAGAATGTTGACCAATGATACAGTTTCTTGTAAAAAACTGTATTTTTTACTACAACTCTAATCATAAGTTTGGAAGTCATATTACCTCTTCTAAAGGCAAAGAAACAGTACTATCAAGACTTTATGAGTATTATACCTGCAAAATTTAATTGCAGCCATGTTGTTCTAGATGGGGTTAGGAAAGGAAAGACACAGTGGAAGTTCCCAGCAGCTGGACGGAAGGCACCAGGGCAGAACAGGGGCTGCCGGAGTGAACTGGAAGGAGGTCAGGGACAGTGTTTTCCAGAGTCCTTGCTTGGTTCTTTTTTTGGGAAAGGGGCTTCTGGAATTTTCACTGGAATCCGATTTATGAAAACTGCTTGCGAGAGGGTGAGAAAGATTTAGCCCAAGTAGCTAAATGAATATGAATTAGATGATAGAAATCAATATCCTTCATTGATATTTTTATTCAAAGTAGTTTCATATTAAAAATTAGTGTTTCTGATAGTTTAATTTGCCAGTCGAACAAAAAGGTATATCCCGCTAGTTTACCAAAAGTCTATTTTAAAATACTGATTATTTAAAACATGGATTTTCATCGTGGGAAAGATGGCAGTTTGTAAGAAAACACCAAAGACTCTATTTTTAAAAAAATTAAGTGTATTAATTTTTAAAAAACTGTGTGAATTTTTAAAAATATGTAACTTACTTATGTGCTGTGAAATTAGAGGATAGAAAATAGCATCTACTGAAAAGTCGCCTCCTGTCTCCTCCTGCCATCCACCCCGCTAACACTTCCACGTGGCCCAGCTCCCCTGAAGCAGCCAGTGTTACCTGGTTCTCCCATATGCTTTAGTGAAAGTCTGGACCTGTGTAAAGGAACATATTTTCTTCTGTTCCCTCCCTATTTGTTATATGAGTGATGACATCGTCTACATGCAATTTTGGAACTCTCATTTTCACTTCATGATACACTTTGGAGATTATTCCTTATCAGTTCATAAAGCAATTCTTCACTCTTTTTCTTTTTTTAGTGTGGTAAAATATATTTAACATGAAATTTACTATTTTAAAGCATGTACAGTTCAGTGGCATTAAGTACTTTCACACTATTGTGTAATTGTACTATCATCCGTCTCCAGAACTTTTTTTATCATCCCAAACTGAAACTCTCTCTCCATTAAACAACAGCTCTCACACCCTGTTGTCCCTGGTAACCACCATTCTATTTTCTGTGTCTATGAATGTGACTCTTCTAGTTTGGCTGTTCAAGCCACCTCCTACAAATAGACTCATAGAATATTTGTTCTTTTGTGTCCAGCTTATTTCACTTAGCATAATGTCCTAGAGGTTCATCCATGTTATAGCCTTTATCAGAATTTCATTTCCTTTTAATGGCTGAATAATATTCCATTGTATGTCTATACCACATTTTATCTGTTCTTCTGTCATTGTACATCTGGGTTGTTTCCCCTTTCCTCCATCCTTTTTGATGGCTGCATAGTGTTCTGTTTTGTGGCTGTAACATATTACACCAACCAATTTCCTGTTGATGGTCAGGTTATTGCTATGTTTCAGTGACTAATTGTAAAATTAAACCATTTCATACAGGTATACGTATTAAAACTCATTCCTTGAAATGGATTTTCTGGAAAAAAAATGTTATACATATATTAAATTTGGGGCCATTACTAAATTGCCCTCTATGGAAATTATACCAATTTACACACCCTTTAGAGACTCTTTCCCTACCTCCTTACCAACGCAGAACGTTACCAAACTCCATCTTTGTTCATCTTATGGTGGAAAACAAGTGTTTTCAGAATAGTTGCAATTTGCATTTCTCTTATCTTGAGTGAACTCTGGGAGTCTTAGGACCATTGCTTTTTTTTGTTTATTTGTTTGTTTAGCTGGGACTATCTTTGTTTCCTTTGTTCATTTCTCAATTGGACTATTGAGGGTTTTTTTTCCTCCCTCTGCTTTATATTGGCTGTTTTTGAAAAATTTGCTTTTGTTTGGCATCCTTAATGTAGCTTGTGGGAAACTTTTGGAGCTCTGCTGTGAAACAGGAGCTTTGTCTAAGAATAGTGAAACCTGTTTTTCAACACCATTGACCAAATATTGGCTCCACGACAATATAATTGACCAAGGGCACAGACCATCTGATGCTGTAGGAGGCTTTATTGGAGAGGTTATATTCAGAAGAAAGCATATCTCTGTGAGAACAATAGAAAAAGTTCTCACGATGTGTTTTAATGTTGTTTAGGATTAAAAGGTGGATGTAAAAACCCATGATAATAAATAGCTTGGTATATATTGAAAAAAAAAAACAAACAACAACAACAACAACCCAGAAACAAAGTAGCATATTGTTAAATTGCATTTTGTTAACCCATGTACCCCATACTGGATACTTCCAATTCAACACGGACTCATTCCTTTAACCCACAAAGGTACTCCTCAGTTCCTGTGTTTCCCATCTGGGTTTCCTAAGGCAGTTGTCACTATCCTCCATATCCAGCTAGTTTATCACCGATGTCCCTCAGGTGCTTCCACCACCCAGTGTCCCCATGTCCACCACATTGTCCAGACCCCAGTCGGAGCTCTTCTGGGTTACTGCAGCAACCTCCAACTGATCCTTGTCCCTATTCAGTAGTTCTGTGATCCGTAGCCAAGAGTGAAGTCAATGAAATGCAAATCAGATTGGCGCATCTCTTTTAAAATCCTTTGATGGTCCCTTATTGCCCTTAGGATAAAACTCAAACTCCTTAATGTGCCCTCCAAGGCTAGCGCGCCCTGGCCTGTCCCACTTACCCCTCAGGTCCCTCCTTCACCACACCCCTTTTTCTACACGTCCCTCTTCTCTTGGTTTCAATTCCTCAAACTCAGGGTGCACACTCAGGTTTCAGGAACTTTGACTTTTCTGGAATTTCTCCCCTGTTCCATTCCCTCTACCTCCTTCCCCTGGAAAACTCCTACTCACTCCTTGTCAGCCAAGTCTTGCCTGACTCCCGCAGTCTGAGTCAGTGGCTTCTCCTGGACCCCTGAATATCCCTTATCTTTCATGATCATGATTTCATATACTGTAAGGGCCTGTTTCCTTGCACAAGCAGGTACTCCCCACCAGGCCATAAGTGCGCAAGGAGGACCGTGTCTCCCTTGTTTCCCACCATTGCCTCAACAACTAAACACATTTATCACTCATAAATAACTGTGGATAAATGGTTGTTGAAAGGGGCCTGAGGCACTGAAAGAGAGTGTCTTCTGGGAGTGGGGTGTTGCTTATGTGTGAGAGGGTTGTGATAATGTTATGTATTGAAACCGTGAATGCCTTCTCCACAAATTCTGAAATCTGTCTGGCAAGAAAAGAGGGTGAGGTTAGCTGTGCTATTGTTTGCTTAATGGCTTGCTAGCCTCATGAGAATGACACCCAGGATAAGGGTTGCTCAAGGTCGAGTCTGGGTAGCAGGGGAAACAAAGGGCACCTGCCGATATTCTGGGCAGAGTCCCAGACAGGGAAGGAACTCAAAGAGGGCAGTTGGGGACTACACGCTTGGGGCAGAGGTCGCAGTGGTGGTTGGTGAGGAGGGGATTGGTTTTGAGCACACCATAAGGTCAATTGCCTTAGAGTATGGCCTCCGAGAGAATCTCTGCTGTCCTTTCTTTTTAATACAGTCATGTTCTCACTTTGAGATGTAAGTGGGGCTGATTCAGGACAAGACCCTATGATTGCAAAATAGAGTCGTTGATTTGGACTTAGGGTCTGATCAGTATGCAGTAGAGTAAAAATAATAAAGGTCAGATTTTGGTGGACTCTGCCCAAAGTAAGTAAGTAAATCATGAGTTTAAGACACTCTCAAATGACTTCCCTCCTGCTCACATTTTCACCTTGGAAATTTACTGTGAATGGCGTGGTCATAATAAACTTCTCCTCTGTGAAGTTTCATCTGCAAAGTTAGTGAGATCCAGCCTCCCAGTGACCAGCTGTCTTGTGCTGTTACTTTATTCTCTCCCTATATAGGCCGATAAGACTAGTTTTCATGGTGAGGCCAACAAGGAAGAAGAGAGAGGGTTACAACAGCAGCACAGTTCATGAGGATGCTTGTTTAAGAGGTAAATATTCTTCTCATTCCATAATACCAGGAGAATGAATATTCAAAATGCCTTGACCTCTGTTGATAGAAGGTCAGATCAGGGAGATTTTGTACTGGTTGGTGCAAGGTAGGGAGGAATGGGATGTGTTTTTTGTTTTGTTTTTGAGAAGAAAAATCTTACACATGGAGAGTAAGTCCTCATTCGGAATGAAGATGTTAGTGCAGTGAAATATGTTAATATATAAAGTTACCCCAAACAGGAGGAGGAAACGATCATGATGACCACGGGGTTATTGTAATGATAGCGGCTAACATTGGTAAGCCAAGCACTCTGCTAAGTGTTTCACGTGCATTCATTAGATAGCTTTCACAGTACGATACCAAGTCGGTAGAATAATTAGGCCCACTTGCAGTCAGATGACTGAGGCGCAGCCTTCTGCCTGACGCTCCCCAAGTCTGGGTTCTGACGATTAAGCAGAGAGCTGGAGTTCTCCTGTGTGCTCTCAGCCCCGGTCAATCCTTCCCCCATCCTCGCCCCGTCGTCGCCAGGGCCACGCCCCCGGGTGTGAGTCAGCTCCGCCCCCTCCCAGCTGTGTGACATGCGCAGTTTACAGAGCCCCCCCCCCCCCCCCCNTGTGAGGATTAAATACAACAATGTCAGTGTTGGGATTACATACCCTCATGTCTGAGGGTAACACGAAGTCCTACAATAAACAAAGCCCAACATTTCAGTGGCTCGACCCAGGAAAACCCTACTGCATCACTAATGGCCTTAGGCAGATGTTCCTGGTCAGGGGTGGGCGGCTCCTTTGTACGCAGTCTGCGGGGACCTCTGCTCCTGAAGCTTCCAGCACTTTTAACAGGTGATTTCCTGGGCCCCAGGGGGCTTGATGCCCCAGCCACAGGCGTGGGGGGGGGGAGGTGTTGGCGGGAGTGGTCGCTGGTATGGTGAGGCTTGGAGAGAGGACCATGTGGTGGAGGCTCTTTAAGAAAAACAGAACGTGGCCTGTGACCAGACTGCTATAGCCCCGCACAAGGCCCAGGTGGGGCCCGAAGCCAAGACTGATTGGTGTCATGGCCTGTGCACCTCTGTAGTTGACACCCCTTTGGCTAGACTCTGGGGCCTACAGAGTGCTCCAAAACGCGTCTAGTCTAGTGTGTCCAAGGGAAGTGACTGCAAGAAGCCTCTGCTCCTGGTATGAAAAGTGCTTGGAGCATATGGCAAAAGCTAAGTAATGGTGTCAGCCACTTGTTTATAATGCTGCATGAGAATTTCTATCCAGACCAGCATGCCCTGATGGTTACTTGCCATTACCATTTCCACCAATATGTTCCAGGCACTGTGTTCCTGCTGGCCCCCCAAAGAAGCTTAAGTGCTCAACAGCCTCGTTGAGGAGATACCATATCTCTTTAAAAATAGGGAATGAACAGTACAGAATCCTGTCACTAGACAGACAAATGTCATGTCTATACCAGTTATCACTAAAGTGGTGGGAGTACTCCATTTGGGGTGGGCAGACTGATCAGAATATGTGTACACACACACACATTCATAAGCATACGTACACATGCATATATATATGTACACATCTATGTGTGTATATCAGAATATATATGTATCTTCACCCAATATAATTTATAAATTAATAAAAAATGTGTATAGGGACATACAGAATTTTTTAAAAAAGATTTTATTTATTTATTTGACACAGAGAGAGGGACTACAAGTAGGCAGAGAGGCAGGCAGAGAGANGAGAGAGATCACAAGTAGGCAGAGAGGCAGGCAGAGAGAGAGAGAGGAGGAAGCAGGCTCCCTGCTGAGCAGAGAGCCCGATGCGGGCCTCGATCCCAGGACCCTGGGATCATGACCTGAGCCGAAGGCAGAGGCTTTAACCCACTGAGCCACCCAGGCACCCGACATATAGAATTTTTAAAATATTTTATAGGGATGTGTAATTGGAAAGGTGTGAAGACCATTGATCTTGACAGTTGATACCCTAGCAGTAGAAGTGGCAATGTAACCTTTTAGGGTTTAATGTGCAGACACCTAATGGGTACAGTACAGACATTTCAAATGAACACCCTGAGCAAGGCTGGTCTGTTGGTTAACTTTATGTGTCAAATTGTCGGAGTCACAGGCTGCCCAAATGCTTCATTAAACTTCATTCTGGGTGTTCTGTGAGGGTAGTTCTCCAAGAGATTAACATGTGAATGGGTGGGCAGGGTAAAGCTGGTGGCTCTCCCCAGTATGGTGGTCCTCATCCCATCCACCGAAGGCCTGAATAGACAAAAACATTGAGTAAGGGGGAGTTTGCTCTCTTGACTTGTCTTTGAGCCTGGACGTTGGTCTTCTATCACCTTTGGACTCAGACTGGAAATGATGCCATCAGCTCTCCAGTGTGTAGACTCACCTGGCAGATCTTGGGACTTGTCAGCCTTCATGACCATGTGAACCAATTCCTGATAATAAATCAGTTTTTCTCTCAATAGGTAGATAGATACAGAGATCTATCTATCTATCTATCTATCTATCTATCTATCTATCTATCTATCTATCTATCTACCAATCATCTATCTAAAATCTCCTATTGGGGGCACCTGGGTGGCTCAGTGGGTTAAAGCCTCTGCTTTCGGCTCAGGTCATGATGTCAGGGTCCTGGGATCAAGGCCCGCATCGGGCTCTCTGCTCAGCAGGGAGCCTGCTTCCCCCTCTCTCTTTGCCTGCCTCTCTGCCTCCTTGTGATCTCTCTCCCTCTGTGAAATAAATAAATAAAATCTTTAAAAAAATAAAAATAAATAAATAAATAAATAAAATCTCCTATTGGTTCTGTTTCTGTGGAGAACCCTGATGGATACACCTGGTTAGGCCCACAGCAGGCCCCTTGGCAAAGTAAAGTTAGGCAGGTTTGTTCTCAGTCTGGCTGCCTGTTGAACTACATGGGGAGCTTTAAAAGAAAATCCCAATGCTTGAGTCCCTCAATCAGAGATTCTGATATAATTGGAATTTTTTTAAAAGCTCCCCAAGCATTTCTGATTTAAAAGGTTCCCAAGTGGTTGGGGCTGAGAATTGGGACAAATTCAAGCATTGTAGGTGTCAGAAACATGATTGGTCAGCACTAAACAGACCTCCTGCTTCAGCTGTGGGCTCAGATTAGCCATGCACAGGACTGAGGAAGATGCCAGAGCGCTAAGAGGTCTAATTGCCATCTGAGGGACAGTCACCTAGAGGACTAGACTTGAAACTGCCCCACACCCCTCCTATCTGATGGTTGACTGAAGTGGGGAGTAGAACGTGCTTCTGTACTTGGAAGATCACTTTGTGTGCATGTAGGCAGGAGAAAGGGGACAAGAGGCTGGGTGGTGTGGTGGGTAGGAGCCCTGGCATCCCAAATTTGTCACCCTGCTGTATGCCTTCCTCCAGGTCATCCACGCTTGAGTTTATCCTCTGCAGAACTGACATTGTTAATGACAGAACCTATCTTCTAGAACTGTTGAGAAATCAGAGTTGACACATAAAATGTGTTCTGAGCGGTAATTAGTTGTCACTTGCTTAGCACTCAGTAATGTCAGTGAACGAAACTCAGATGTTTCGTTGCCTCTCACTGGGATAGCAGATGTCTGGGATGTAGCCCTCCTAACATACAGGTATATTCTGTCTTCCAGTTTACATTCTTTCCATGCTTCCATTGCTGACCAATACCCCTTTTTGGGGTTCTATATTGAGTCTAATAATTAATGTCTGTTTGGGTGTACTTAAGTTCTCCAGGTCGGGAAGGCTGCCATATAAGCCTGAGAACAACCCTGCCTAACTTTGGGTTTCTCTGTTCCAACCCTGTCTGTGTTAATTTTTAAAGTGCATTTCTCAGAGGGATTCTTTGTCCAGTTGTATTTCTAGGTAGGATATCTCACTTTTACCCACGTCATCCACTGACAACGTGTGGTAATGGTACCTGTGCTTTCAGAAAAGAGTGGAAAGTACTAGAAAACATGTGGTTTTTAAAAAGTCAGCAACATGAGTTGCCACACAGAGGACGAAATGAGCCAGCTGTATGGAAAGTCATGAACGTAATGCCCCCCAAGCGTGGCCCGCAATGGCAGTTCAGAATCCTAAGCCTGACACTTTGCACCTGCAGAATCATACACAATTTCTGGCCTCCTGGAGAAGGAAAGAGCATCTCAGGGTCAGTGACATTTGTAGTCTAAGGCAGCAATTTTATATGGACTACTACATTTTTATTAATGATTTTAATTTATCTGCTACTAACTAGTCTGAGGCTGGTGTAAATGATATTAAAATGCTGTTATTTCTAACAATGTATTATGGGTCGAATCAGACATATTTCCCTTGTCAGCAATTTACAGCAATAAGGCCTGTCTGCAAATAAGAGATAACGCCATCTCTCAAGAATGCTGACACTGTTTCACAGATGCCAAGTGCTCAATGCCAGATTCTGCCAATGACATTCTCAGCCAGGGAACTGATAGGATGTGCATTTATCATCCCCCAACCCCTCCCCACAGACCACCTGTATTACATTCTTGAACCATAGGTTCAAACCCACAAGGTTAAGATAAAGAAAGATTTTACCTAGAAAAACCCATCTTCTGGCAAGATGGAGAGAAACCAGCTGGGATTACTTTCTGATGGGTTCTCTGGGTGCTTTCCCAGAGAACCCCTCCATTCCACGACAAAACCAACCCTACTCACAGCAGTTAGTATTTATGTGGCTTGAAGATGAAATTGTTGAATGTTTGAACAACAGATTTCATTAGGAAATTAAATCCACTTACCATGTTCAAGGCACTAGCTATTTGGAAGGTGAGGGATGCTTCTCTGGAGCCTGGGAAGTGTCACATACTTCTTCAGTTTTTGTTTTGTCTTTTGGACAAGTAGCAAGCAGTTAAAATGAAACATCGTTCTTCTCAATTATGGAATGATTGTCAGGCTTTGAAAACAGACCCCATTCTTGCGGATTTGGGGCAGGCGGCTGCAGTTTGTGGTGAAGGAGATGAATTCCAACTTGGAAAAATTCTCTAATGGAAACATTCTCTAATTTCAATACTATGAAAAGTATTAGGGGCTTAATACCATAATGCTGGCTCACAAAATCACCTGTAACCAAACCTTGGCAAAAATGGGGTTTGAAAGGTCCCGTGTGGGCTTATGTCATAAGGTTGTTAAGAATTTGAAACATATTTTAATGTAGCATGAATGGAACATTAAGTTCTCTAAGAGCTACCTAGAGAGGAGGACCTCGACAGATCTGGCCATGGCTTGTGAGAGCAGACTTAGAGTGAAAGTAGAGGGTGATGGAATCTTTCGCAATAAAGGCAGCACTGTGGTTGAGGAGATTCTGAAGGCATCTTTCAGAGGTGATTGCTGTGATTCTCCAAGTGGTGGGAAGGTCCCACCCCACATATAGTTGGGAGCCTGTCTTTATTGGCTGCAGGTGGGAAATATTGACGTTTCCTGTTCTTCAGTGAATAATGACAAAGAGGCAAAAATGGATATAGAGTGACTTTTAAAAATTTTATTTAGTTGTTTGTTATTCATTAATTGGTTGGCTTTGCAAAACCGGTGTCTCTGAGTACAAATTTTTGGATACAGAATTGTAATAAGCAGTAGGCAATAGATTTTCTTCTATGGCTCCTTGGAATTATGGAGAAAAGAGCTTGTACCCAAGCCCTACATTTTAGGCCTGTAAGGCAGATTATAAGTTAAATTTACATGGAGAGATGGTTACGGAGCATCTGCTTTAATCTACAAAGTATTTGCTTTGTTACTAAACAGGTGAGATAATTTAAGCTGTGTTCTCAATGGAGGAAAGGGGTGATTTTGCTTCTAGGGGACTTGGTAGGGTCTGGGGATGTTTTTGATTGTCATGAGGTGTGTGATAGGATGCTTCTAGCATCTAGTGGGTAGAGATCAGGGATGCTGCTAAACATCCCTCAATCCACAGGATGCCCCCCAAACAAAGAATGATGTCCAAAATGTCAATAGCGCCAATGTTGAGAAACTTCGGTAGTCTTAGGATATATAGAACTCTTTGGTTTGCTTTCAGAAAACTAAAAAAAAAAAAAAAATCGCATCTTAAAATGATTTATCGTGCATGGCTGATCTTCTGATCCCTAGAAATACAAAGAAAGATATGATCTTTGAACACATATAAGTCAAAGATTATTTTGTTTTTCCAGTTTGCTTTGATCATATCCAAGTAGAGTTCAATGTTGTCCTTGGATGAATTCTATTTAAGTCGGTTTGACATTAACATCAATACTACTGGGTCTTAGTTTTTAGACTCGTTATTATTTCTAACTTATTTTTAGAACATTGATTATACTGATAACTTGAAATGAATCATGCCCAGATGCAGAGCCACAGAAAGCAGTCTGCTTTGGCAGGTGGCCTTGAAAGAAGATGACAATTTCAACCCACAACAAATGCAATCCTGTGGCTGACTGAGGTTTTCTTTTTGTAGTAGATATGTGGTGTTAGGTCCATCTTTATCTAATGTGCATTTTCATATTTTAATAACCACATTCTGTGACTGGATAGTTCTCTTCTTTCTTACCAAAATCCACTGAAAAAACAATGTAGATGGTGAAAGGTGGGGAAATGAAGAAGGTGGTATTAAGTAGTGTATGAACTTGTGACCGAGCACAAAGGCTCTAAGTCTGAAAAGAGTAGAGGACAGTGCAGAGGGCACAGAAATTAAAATTGGAAGCCTTCCCAAGATGGAAAAAAATGAAAGTGTTCATCCCTCTGGCCATGGGAATTCCTGAACAGTGAGGCTGCCTTGAATTGGATAGGAATTGGTGATCCATTACTCCCAATAGTGATCAGACCCCTAATAGCATGTGTTCTGTCCATATATGAGCATTTTTTAAGGATTTATTTATTTATTTGAGAGAGCATGCACATGTGGAGTGCTAGTTTGGGGAGGGGCAGAGAGAGAGGGGGAGAGAGAATCCTCAAGCACACTTCATGCTGAGTGTGGAGCCTGATGGGGGACTTGATCCCGGGACCCTGAGATCATGACCTGAACCCAAACTGGACACCAAATTGGAGTTGGACACTTAACTGTATGAGCCACCTAGATGCCCCTGAGCTTAATTTTTGAGGAGGGGCATGCAGAGTAACCTGTTAGGTTGTTCTGCAGTAGGTGGGCAGAGTGAAGTTGCCTGCTGGTTCTCTCTCTCTCTCCTCCAGCTCCCCGTGGATCCAAGCTTGCCCCCTTGGGAGATGACTCCACTATACGTTCAGGTTACATCTGGCACATCTAGCAGCTGGAAAGGCAGAGTCTGTGGCCAGCATCATGGCGCTTCCTCAGAATCCAAAGCAGGGAGGAAGTTAGGAGCTAATAGTGGAGGCAGAAACTGCATCAGGTTGTCTGCTGGTGGCAGCCGAGCAAAACTCACTGCATTGATTGCTCCAGGGACAGGCAGGGCAGAATGTGTAGTCACGTTTCCTGGAGATGGCTGAGAAGATCTGAAGTGTCACAAAACTGATGGCTGGTACACCAACATGGGATTATGTGCCTAACACAGGCCCTAGCAGTTGTGCTTCTACATCCCTACAAACACACATACCAGGAGATAAGTATAAGGATGTTCATGACAATGCTGGTCACAAATTGGAAACACCCTAAAAGTCTACCAACAGTCAAAAATGAGAGAACTTCTGACATATTCATAAAATGGGGTAACTGTCCAGCAGTGAAGATGACCTCCAAGTACACATTAATATGAAGGAATCTCAAAGACATAATGTTAAACAATAACAAAAAAACATGCACAGAAGAATATATACATGCTCTGTTAAATGGTGTATTACTTAAAGATCCATCCTTGTAACAAGAGCAAGAGCACAGTTAATAACATTTTGGATGATAGTTACCTGTTGGACCAGTAAGGCGATGCTATTGGGGAGAGCATACAAGAAGCTTCTGAGGGAACAAAGGTATTTTATTGTTGAACCTGAGCTGATGTGAGCATTCTGTCTTTTTTCTTTAAGTCATGCATATGTATTTTGCATGCATATACACACAAGACAGTGAGTTAGGAAATATGCGGTCTAGTCCTAGTTTGGTCTCTAATAAGCTATGTAACTTTAGGCAAATTGCTTCATTTCTTCATCAAACAAAAATTTTTAAAAGATTTTTATTTATTTATTTGACAGAGAGGGATCACAAGTAGGTAGAGCAGCAGGAAGACAGAGAGGGGGAAGCAGGCTCCCTGCTGAGCAGAGAGCCCGATGCAGGGCTTGATCCCAGGACCCCGAGATCATGACCTGAGCTGAAGGCAGAGGCTTAACCCACTGAGCCACCCAGGCACCCCCAAATTTTTTTTAAAGCAGTGATGTGCCAGTCTTGTGCTGGGCACTAGAATACAATCTTGATCAAAACTGGCTATGATTCTTGCCCTGATGGGCATGTGGCCTTATGGGAGAGTCAGACATCAATCTAAAGAAAGTTTCACCTCTGGTAGTGCTGTTAAAGGAGGAAGATGGGCCAGCTGGTACAACAGGGAGCCTGACCTTGTCTGGGAGTTGAGAAGCCCTCACTGAGGAAGTGGCGGGTGTTATGGCATCTTCGGTATGAGTAGGAGTTCAACCAGACAAATATGGATGGAAAAGAGGAGTCCTGCCCTGGAGGAGAACGTGCTGGGTGTGTGAGCCGAATGAGAGATAGCATGGTGGGCAATGAGGCTGCAAAGCCAGGCAGGCTTGAGGGTGTAGGACCACTCCCAGACACTGCGTGTGATGATGGACAAGGCAGACGCAGCCCTTGCCATCTCAAAACAAATTCTTGTGGCGGGACAGACCACAAGCAGAGTACATAGTGACCACAGAACATTTGCTAATGGGATCAGATCTGTGAAGGAAATAAATAAGGCCAAGCTAGACAACTGCTTGAGGAGAAGCAGCTCTGGATAGCATGGGCCAGGAGGGCCTTCCTGGAATGTGACATTTAAGCCAAGAGCTAAATCCCACAGAGGGCCTAGCCATGTGAAACCAGCAGCAGTGGGGGAGAGCCCCAGAAGAGGGTTCCAGGTGAGGACATGAAACATCCCTGTGTGGGAAGAGGGTTTTGTTGTATATAAGGAAATGAAAGACCAGGGAGCAGTGGTGCCAAGGCAAAGTGAAGCCAGGTGCGTTAACAGATGAGGCCTGTTTCCTAGAGAGGTAACAAGCTCCAGGCAGGTGGCACTGCTCCAGTTCTCCTGAGTGATCTCAAGCTCTCTCTTCCAGCCAGGAAATGGTGACAGCTTTTGCCATGGAATTGTCAGGACAGAGAGGATATAGTGGATGATTTGAGAGAATTTCCAAGCACTCAGATTTGGTTGGATGTGGCATGATGGGCATGGAGTCAAAGGTTTTAAGAATTATCACCATGTTTCATGGGAATGTGACTTACTGAGATAGGAAACCCTGTATCTCTTTCTTTTTAAATTTTGTTTTGTCAAGTTTGGTAGCAGAGTATGTGAAAGAACAGAGTTATGTTTTGGAGGTGTTAGATTTGTAGTGTCTTTCTGACATCCCACAAAAGGGGTCAGGTAGCCAGTTAAGATTGTGGACCTACTGGTTTGTGTGAAAGGTCTAGATCAGAGATAGAATTGTGGGACTGAGTAGTATATTGGCTTCCCGTGGATGCTGTAACCAAGTGTCACGGTCTGAGGCACCTGGGTGGCTCAGTTGGTTAAGCGTCTGCCTTTGGCTCAGGTTATGATCCCAGGGTCCTGGGATTAAGCCCTACATCAGGGTCCTGGGATCAAGCCCATGGGATCAAGCTCCCTGCTAAGCAGGGAGCCTGCTTCTCCCTCTGCCACTCCCTTTGTCCTCCCCCCACCCCCACTCACGCTCTCTCTCTTTCTCAAATAAATAAATAAATAAAATCTAAAAAAATAAAAGAAACAAAACAAACAAAACAAAGTATCACGGACTGAGTGGCTTAAACAACAGAAACACTGTCTCACAGTTCTGGAGGCTGGGAGTCTGAGGTTAGGGGGTCCGCCCGCATTCCAAGGGATGTGAGGGAGAACCTATTCCAGGCCTGTCCCCTTGGCTTGTAAGTGGCTGTCTTTTGCCTGTGTGTTCATATCATCTTCCTTATGTATATGTCTGTCTCTCTGTCCAAATTTCCCCTTTTGTAAGGAGACAGTCATACTAGATTAAGGACGAGTCTAATGACCTCATCTTACCTTCATCATCCGAAATACTGTGTTTCTAAATAAGGTTGCATTCACAGGTGCTGGGGACACCACATTTTCGTGGGGTACACAATTCAACCTGTAGCAGATGGTAATGCAGCTGTGAGCACGGGTGAACTTACCTAGGGAGAGAGTGTGGAATGATAACAGAAGAGGTTCAAGGCAAATCTTGAAGAACCATATCAAGGACGGGCCAGGCAGAGAAGAGGAACGTAAGAAGGAGAGGGAGGGGCCTTGTTAGAGAGGAAAACAAATAGAGCATGGTATTGCAGAATTCAAAGGAAGAGAGGTTTTATGAAAGAGGGGTGATCAGTAGTTTCAAAGGCTTCAGAAAGGTCAGGTATTTTGATGTACTTTGATGACTAAAATCTCTCCATTGAATTTCACAGCACAGGCATCACTGGTGCCCTTTGTGTGAGCTGTGAGCTGTTTGGGGAATGATGGAGGACCCCAGCTGAAGAAGGAGTCTGGAGGGAAGAAATGAGGCTTGGTTTGTGTCTTGCTTTAGCTGTTCAGGGGAGAAATGGAGTAGGGTGGTAGCCAGAGGGCCCGGAGGGGGGAGAGCTCTCTGCTCTAAGTGTAAAATAGAAAGAAGGGATACAAGTAGCTACACACAGGTTTACAGATATGGCAAGGGAATTTGGTGGACTTCCTGCTGCTGACATCTATTTTTTCTGAGAAGTAGGAAGTGAGGCTCTCTGCCAAGTGAGAGGAGGTTGGGGTAGTTGTGTGGTGGTTGGAAGTTTGAGGGAGGTGGAGAAAGTGTGAAGTTGTCACCACAGAAAGTGAGAGAATAAGTTAACCAGAGAGATGTCCTTGTTGAGGTTGGTGGTCACGAATTGTCTCTTCTTACTTGACTGTGTTGCTCACGAGGAGACCCCAAGAGCAGATAAAGCAGGGAGTTGAATCTGTCCAGATGAGCATGCTGGGAAGATGGAGGGGTGAGGGGGCTAGGATATTGGCTTGGCTGTTACTTAAATGATGGCCCTTAGTTAAGGAGGGCCATGAAGAAAGGAGGGGACAGGTGGGTTGGAGAAAGTAGAGGACTGAGTAACAGAGCACTTCCAGGGAGGTGATAATTGAGAGGCAAGCTGCAGGGAGAGGCTGTGAGAAGCTTACTGCGGAGAAATGGACATAAATTCTGGGAGAAGACCAGGCCTCGGAATTACTGTGGGAATTCCTTTATTCCACTATGGAATTCCCCTCCATAAAAGAAAAGACTGTGGGAGGTGAGGAGATGAGGGGATCGAGAGGCTAGCATTCATTCCTGTAGACACTGAACTCGCTTGAGGTGATGGTGGAGATGGAGAGGTTGATTGAGCCCCGTACCAAGGCTACAAATACAGTCAGGTTCATGCTTGAGTCATGAGCTACTGAAAAGCAGTGTTAGGGTTTTCTTCTCCTGTAACATGAAGTGGTTATGTCAGAAGAGGTCTGATCATTGCCATTTATTTATTTATGTATCCATTCAGTAGCTCACCCTAGCACTGGGCCTGTGATCTGAAAGCATTTCCAAAACTGTGTTGCATGAAAATATATAGAATGACAAGAATATAGCAAACTCAAGAGTTAGGCTTGCAGTCCCAGATGTAAATGAAAAAGTCTTTTCTCAGGGTATTTGCAGTCATAAGCAAGACTGGTGTGTTGAGAAATGTATTCCAATAATAGATAAATGTTACTCTGGGTCCGTATTTCATAGAGGAGCGAGTTAACATATTTGTGGGAGGGAATAGGGGAGCTGGTGATGGCTTTCCTAGGACAGCATCCTGGATTTGGAAAAACACAGAATTGGCCTAAGTGGCTAGAGGTGTGGACAGAAGTGGTAGTTAGTCGTACTGGTCTTTGGGATTCCTCAATCCCTGCCTGTTGGACTGACCTGACTACAAAGATTAGAAGCCAAAGAAGAGTGTCCCCAGTTCCCTCAGAGTCACCATGAAAGAAGACCGCCTCAAGTCTGGGGCGGGAATCAGGAGTCCCCTGGAACCCATCCCATAGGTGAGGCACCGGCTGTGTTCTCTGATGGAGTTTCCGACCCGCTGCTGCTCTGCTTCCCTTATTCTTCAGCCATGTCCTTATGAACCCGCACCTCCGTCTCCTCCTCATCAGTAATTATAGATGGGATTGCTGCAGCATTAATGTCACCTGCTGTCCCCTTTAGGAACTGGGCCCCTTTGCTTCCGATGTTCCCAGGTGTGGTACAGCTAAATATTTTTCTTTTTCTGCACATGGGGTGGACAGAGAATATCTCTGTCATTGCTTCTGTTGATTTTCCCTACGAATTCAGGTGTGGGGTGTGTGGCTGGCTGCCTGGCTCCCTGAGGTCATTACACAGTTTTAAGAAGCCCAGCATTTGCAGTAACTCAAAATCCTCTTTGTCTGGTTCTACATCATTCTGTTTATAGCATTCTCCCCACCCCCGGCCCCCACACTGGTCTATAAATGCAGTGTGTGTGTGTGTGTGTGTGTGTGTGTGTGTGTGTTTACATATATAGATAAGGAGGGGAGTACCTGTATCAAATAACCCAGGGAAAGGATTGAATTACTTCATTTTCGTGTTTCAATAACAGACATCTCAAGCTAAGTAGGCATCGCTTCTCATACACCATAGACAATTTCATTACTGGGCCTTGAGATAACAGCAAGTTTACAAGGGAAGGTTTGGTAAATTAGACTTTAAAAAAGATTGACAGCTCAAATAATGAATGGGACACCGAAAAGAGAGTGTTGTGTGTATACGTGTGAAGAACATGAATTAATAGGCTGCTGTGCTAAATATCGAGTAATGTCCTCTTGGGAGGCATGAAGTGACTTTGATGATAATAAGTAGCTTTTGAGAAAACCTAAAATTACAAAAATAATAGAGTTAAGATTAGAATCTTTGCTATGTAATCAGCTTTTTATATACTATAATGGTAGTACTCTAACACAGACTGAATTGCATATGATGCATTTCAAAAAACTTTGGATTAAAGCAAAAAATAAATTATTAATAATATGAATGTAAAGTCCGCGGTTCTTTTGCAAATGCAAAATATTTGCAAAACAGTTTATTTTCCATTATTCATCAGCCATTATTCACTATGTTAATGATATCTTAAAATAGCTTATTTTTGTCCTATATTTAATTTAATTTATAAATATAATACAATGTTAGAAACCTTTTTAAATATATGAATAAAAACACAGTACACATCTGTGTACACAATACCCTTGAAAAGAACCAATACAGTTGAAGCCCCTTCCAGTTACATTCTCTTCTCTGGACATTGTCTCCACAAATTGTTCTGTATATTTACTGCATATATACATACATAAACAATCTGTATTACTATTGTTTTTTAAATAAAGAAATTTACTCTCGTCCCCTTTCATAGTTCCTGGTGAGGAGTTTGGCGTTCTGGTCTACCTCTCAAGGTTATTCAGGGACCTAAGTTCCTTCTGGGCACATTTACCCCTCCAGGGTAGAACCTCTCTGTCTTTGGTAAAGGATTGGTGCTTTTTCCTTTCTCTCTCTTTCCTTCTTTCTTTCTTTCTTTTCTTTTCTTTCTTTTTTTTTCCCCCTTAAGTTGGCTCTGTACCCTACGTGGTACTTGAACCCATGACCCTGAGATCAAGAGTTACATGCTGTACCGACTGAGCCAGCCAGGTGTCCTGGTGAAGGATTGCTTTTTTAAATTTCCAAAGTATCATGAAATAATATTTGTAAATTACAGTAAGAAAGAACAATTATTATGAACATGAAATAAAAACATAAACTATTGCTGTGCTGTCACCCACATAGTTAGGAGTGAAATAGTAAGTGCATTTTGAATAGATACCATTTATATCAACGTTCTAAGTTTTTAACATAGCCAGTTGCTTACTTCTTCCTTATCAAATTAATTTAATCTAGGTTGGATTGACATTTGTTTATTTGAGATTCATGAAATGTAGAATCCTGTGCTATGGGTCATCTATTTTCAAGCTATCTAGTTCTCCAGGTTTTTGTTTCCCTTATTCATTGGCCATCCAGGAGTGTGGGGCTCCCCTTAGGGGAGAAGATGAACAGTCAGTGAAGAAGGGACTTCCCCCATCATGACTATGTTCCTTCAGGTATTTTCCTGGAACTGATGGTAGGCAATATGGATATTCTCATAGGGAAGACTCTGGAAGCGATCAGAACACTGCATCAATTGATTCAGTTCCAAGAGTATTCTGTTACACAGGGCTGAAAATTTACTTTCCATATCATTTATCATCCCAAATGATGTTCAGTCACATTATCCAATGTCAGTTCCCAGATATTCTATAGTGAGCTAAAGCCAAAAGTAAAATGGAAAGGGGCACTCAGATAATAAAATAGCCCTTCCCAGAGACCCCCAAATCAGACTATAAACTCCTTCCCACCATCAGATTCCCAGTGAAAACTTAGCTCCTGACTTTGTTTCACTAATAGTATTATCACCTACTCTAGGTGAGACTGAATCAGAGGCATTTGACAGGCATTTGAAAATGCACTACATTCCTTTTTCTATTACTACCTTTTACTAACATACAAATGATCTTTGCCAACTTGCTTTCAATTTAAAAACTCTAAACTTTTCTCAAGTATTTTGAAGGTGCTTATTTTAAAACAAGACTGCTTTTTCTGCCTCTCTGGGGGAGGAGTTAGGTGCTGGATGACATTAGCATTTAATTGTAAAGAAAATCTGTTCTTTGACAACCTGTATACAGTGCTCACATTTTCATATTGTTTTAAATTCTTACATTTTGATAAGGTTGAATAAATCTGGATGGATGCTTGAAACCGTGTTCTAAAAGATATGCATGTGTTTAGTAGCAAGAATCAGGGAATAGTTTAGATGAAATGGAGAATTGCTTAGGCTCTTAGGCCATGGAATTATCTCAAAAAATAGGGTGCTAGCTCAGGGCTTAGCAGGGGAGGTCCAGGGGCAGGAATTCAGATTTACATATGAAAGATAGAGTACGGTTGACCCTTGAACAGCCTGGGGGTTAGGGGTCCCAACCCCACAAGCAGTCTAAAATCTGCATATAAATTCTGACTCCCCAAAACTTTAACTACTAATAGTAGTCACATTTTTTACTGTGATATACAATTTACTGGAGAGGTGAACTGCTCATGCTAAAAGATGATTAGCTTTACAGATGTCTTACACACCTACTTCGGAGCTCACTGTAATGGCAACAGATGGCTACAGTATGTACTGCAGTTAATTTTATGCAGTTACGACTTAATATCGCATCTTTATATTTGTTCATATTTTTCTTGACTGAGAGTGGTGCCATGTATGGTCTGTGCATGTATAAGTTTTGATAAATTTTCCCTTTTTATAATAGATCCATGTATATTTAATGGTAGTAAATGATAAATAGACTACTGTCTACATATATTCTATGCATTGATGACATGTCAGATTTTTCTTAATTTTTCTCAGTATTTCTATGTTAAACAGTTTGTGGGTGAGTTTTTACAAAGTGTCATGAATCTCCAAAAATTTTCCAGTCTGTTTATTGAAAAAAATTTGCATATAAGCAGACCCATGCATTCAAAACTGTTGTTGATCGAAGGTCAACTGTATCTCCAGATATCAAATGAAAAGTATTTTTATGGATGCTTGAGAAATATGGAATCATGGGTGAAAAGGTGCAACTAGATAGCTTTCTTGTCTGGTGAAGGAATGAATTCATGTGTTTTGACCACTCTTGGTGTGGGGACAAGGTTAAGACGGGAAAGACTATAGTTTATGAGACTGTCTTCCAAAGAATCACTACAAAGAACAGCTGATAAATGTCATGTCAAAGGGTCTGAGGACACGCAAAATTTAAAAGGGCATTTTCCAAGGAATGCACATTCTTTTCGATTTGTCAACAAACCCGAGATGTTGTCTCTGAGGCATAAGAAGCAGCCTTGGCATTTTTGTCAATGGAGGAGTAGATTCCTTTCTACACACACAGCAACATAACTGACATTTTTTCTCTCTTTAATAAAGACTTCTACTCCCTTGACCTTTAGAGCTGACCTTCTAAACTACAGTCCACCATTTCTTACATAGTTATCACCTGTTCTGCTCCACAATTGCCTTGCTTGGACTCACACTTCGGGTAGAAGACGTTCAGACCGTTGAGCTGGAAGTGACTGTAGTTGCCTCCTACAGCCCTTTGGTTTTCATGTGAAGCGCAGAGAAAACACAGCAATTTCATGAGTAACCATCCACAGTTCCATTAAGTGAGAGGTTAAGAATGGACAGAGTCAAGTCTCTCTGAGAGAATATAGAGGGTAGGATTATACAGTAGCATCCATCAGCAGTTATTAACTTCTGTAAAAATTTTCTCAGCCTGAGTGTATCTGTGGGCTGTCACCCTGCGTCTAGAAGACCCACTAATTCGTTAGCAGGTGGTCTTTGCATATTGCACAAAAAAGGCTTCCAGGCACTGGGAATGTGATACAAAAAAAAAAAAAAAAAAAANAGCAACAGTTTCAGACAAATACAGGACAAAGTTGTTTCCGGGATGTTCTCATTCCATGTACTGTGATCTGCAAAGGGATGGAAAGAAGGCCAGAGTGGAGTGCAGCCCACAGAGGGGGAACTGGGGTGCAGCGTGGGGCAGAAGAGCTAGCAGAGCCAGAGCTGGCGGACAGACCCCTGTAGTACCTACCGCTCCCCTTACCGCCTGCGCTCAGGGCAGCTGCGCTTCTGAGCGATCTCTGCCAACGCACCTGTGTTGACTCCCCACAGTAATGCCATGGCCCACGGACAGTCACCATCCCAGGTGCCGGCTGGCAGGGCTGAGTCTCAGTGGTGACTGGTGGCGGCGGGAGAGCACCCAGACGCGTGATCCAAGCCCCTCCCACTTCTTCATCGCACCTATCAGCTCCCAGCGACTGCTGTGGGTTTTTGTTCAAGTGCCAAGTGTGGAGGGAAGCCACAGAACGGTGGACAGGAAATGATGCTCTTGCTGTGCCTCAGACAGAAAGCTGCCCTTCAAGAGGGTGATGCACAGGGACACTGCAGCTCTCAGTGTTTCATTCGTCTTGGACCAGCCTCTCCTTGTGTCCACCGCCCCATTATATATCCTTACTGGTCCTCATGGAACCAACTGAAACGCCAGCTCCTTGGCAGATACTTCCCTGCGGCTCCCCTGCCCCCATTCCCCCCTACCCCCCAGCTCAAAGAACATGTCCTGCCTTGGCCCCCTCTGTGCTTCTTATTAGAATCACTTCCAACCTGTAGTCACTGCAGTCATTCTGGTGACATCTCGCCCAACTAGAAAGCATCTTCGGCCGGTGCCTGGTCATGCAGGTGTCCCCTGAAGCACTGGGTAGGGTAGCTGGGCAGAGTCCAGCTGAATTTTGTTGAGTGGCCTTGGGGAAAAGAGAAGGACCAGCTGGGCCACCTCTTCACATCTTCCTAGGGGGCAGGTGGGGCCAGAGATTGCCTGTAGGGAGGAGCCGCTCTGTATGTGGAATCATAGCTGTGGTTAGTACCTGGGCCCTGGGACTTAAAATCCTGCTCCTCCCATGACTAGCTGTGCAGTCTGGGGAAGTTACTAAAGCTCAGGTTTCTGCTGAATGAGAGAAAGTGTGGCCCCAAGCTCTCTCCCCACCCCTTTCCCATGCTTCCTCCCCTCTCCTTTTTTGGGTGCTCCCTCCCCCTCCATCCCTGAGTGCTCCCTCCTCACCCCTTGCCTGGGTTCCTTCCTCCTCCCCTTCCCTCAGTGCTCCCTTCCCTTTCCTCTCACATCCCAGAGAGCTCTTACTTTTTATTGTTCTGCAGCCTCTGAGAAAGAGACTCCCTGCCTCCAGCTGATTGAGTGACCTAAAGGGTCCAGGAACCCAGCTGGCTGAGGAGGAGGGAAGAGGTGGCAAAATTACAGTGATGGGACCAAGGGGGTGAAGGCTCATAAAACAGAAGGCCGTAGTCACATGGCCTCTGGGAACATCCGGGAGCATAAAGGGCAACAAGGACCTGAACCCAAGTGAGCACTTTGCTGCCAAGGGCAGTGCAAGAATGTGGCCAGAGTTTTCTCTTTGCTGCGGGTCCCTGAACTCTGCCAGGCCCTGCCAGAGGCGGGGGGGCGGGGCGGTGGTCATCATGCAAGTCTGAGCCAGCTTGCTCTGCGCCCCCCAGGTGCCCCTTCTGGTTCCAGCAGGAGGTGACAGTGCAGTTCTGTGTATCACAGCCATGACCAACATGGAAGCAAGAGCAGTCATGTTGGTCTCTTTCTTCGCTGGGCCCTCGCTGGTCCAGCAGGGCCGCTTTCTCCCTCACTGGCCCTGCGCCCCCCATTCTACTTCCAGCCTCGGTCAGGTCTGCTCTTCTTCCTATGATGCCACTTCCTTTCTCTTTTGCTCTTCCTTCCACAAATATTTCTTCCCATCCATCGTCTCCTCCCTTTCTTTCCTGCACTGGCTCCTTACTCATGGCCTACCCAGCGTCTCCCATGCCATGTGTCTGGACACTGTGCCCTGCCCCTGCCTGAGTTCTCAAGGGACAGCACACTGGCTTTTCCTAAAGAGATTCCCCTGAGCCTGGGAGGGAATCTCCACCTTGCACTCTTTTTGTCTCTTTCCCTGTTTCCATCCTGCTGTGAGGTGTCTGGACTCTCCAGTTGGCTGACCCCTGGGAAACCTTGATTTTGGTTTCTTCCCTGGACCTGGTCCATCCCCTGTGCTCCCTCCCACACTGCCCTGCTTCGCAGGTGGCTCAGGGCAGCTTCAGCCCTTGGCTGGGCACTTTGGGGTTTCCGCCCCCAGCGTTAATCAGCAGCACTCAGAGATCCCACCTGCCCCTGAGGGAGAAGTGGGCAGAAGTCCTGCTTCTAGGAATGTTTCCTCTCCCCATTCCCGGGGCAATGCCGGTGTGGCTGTCCTCCTCAGTCATCACATTCCACAGTTGGTCTGGCCCTGAGATAGTCCTGCCATGGAACTTGGCCTTGCTCCCCCTGCCCTGGGGACCATGGTGACCCAGCTCTGGGAGCCTAAGAGGGTAGCTGCTGGTGAGGACAAAGCCCCAAGCCACGGAAGAGTTCTGGAACCCTGCCACAGCTCTCCATGTTCAGGCTGGGGAGTGTCTTTGAGACATATGGCTGTCATACGGCTGGCGGATGATGCCAGCACACCCAGGGCCCCAGGTCCCTTTGACTGGCCAACAAGGGACTGAACCTGCCTTGTTTTCTTCTTCAAGTAGTGTGGCTGAAAACACTGGGCTCTAACGTTCCCGGGGATTCTCTAACATCCCGTCTGGCAGAGAACACACTGAGACAGGGCCCTCCTCCTCTGGCCAAGACCTGTCCATCCCAGCACATGGTTGTCCTAGTCTGGGTGGCAAAGGGTGGCCAGTGATGCCAACTGCAGGCCCTGGCCTGGGGCCCCAGGGCTGACCCTCCTGGCAAACACAGGTCTGGGAAGGCCCCAGGGAGGTCATGAAGGAAGAATGGGCCAGATGAAGCCCTGAAGTTGTTCTGAACTAACAGACCCAGAACTCTCAGACCAGGTAGCACCCCCAGGCTTCTCTGCCCTTCTTTATACACCTGTAGTGGTGACTTTCCTGTCCCCCTCCTCCCACCCCC